>BLKR01001136.1:0-333287 GCA_011170035.1 Teleogryllus occipitalis | reverse complement strand
AAATAAAATAAAGACTGATTATTTTCTACACATACATATTTACTCACTTGACTTTAAAATATCGGTTTTTCAGATGTGTTTCTTTTCTTGTGCTTTGAGGTTATGTTAATGAGCTAACACGGAAGAACAAAACTGAAATTAAAGCAGAAGCTCTGGGATTCTCACAGAACGAAATATTTGTGTTGACGGACGAGCATTTACTCGCTTTGTTTTTGAGAGTTGACATGTGGAAACTACGAATAGTAACAATGTTTTTATTCACACAAACTTACATTTTTCACGACTTTTCGAGTACTTGTCCTATTCAGGAAGAACGAATAAGTAATAAAGCAGCATACGGATCTTTGTTGGGAGAAATCAGATGTATTTTATGAAACAGAGTGCTAGCTTGCCACAAAAAAAAAAAAAAAAATAAAAAAAATAAATAAATAAAAAAAAATTCACCTAAAATAAATGGAAAAATCTTGTAAGAATTAAAACGATTTAATGATGTAATATCGTTCAACGATTACTGTGAAAAACGCACGAAGAAATATTTTGTATTATATACTTACTTTTTACAATTGACAGAAAATTTGGTTAGCTGATGAAGTAAAACGAATATTAATGCCATGCAATTCTGCAGTTGACGACTGAAGAGAGTTTTTGATATACAAATGAAAAACATTTTTATAAGTTAAATACTTTTAAGTAATTTGAAAATTTCCAAAGATCATAAATTCATGTAGGGATGCGGTTCAGTCTATTTTGTATTTGTATTTTTTTTATGGTTCTGTTTCAAAAAGTTTCCGGGTTCCTGCTCCACAAGTACCTATTGACACAACCTGTTTATAGACCTTATTTTCAAGAATATCGAAGAATCTACTACAAAAATTAAGATGTCCGAGAGAAAAAGCACCCACTTTTATAAAGCAAACAAGTGCCAACAAAACAAGTTTTTCCAGTTCGTGCAGACAACATTGACTGAGGAAGAGTAGGTTCATCATATCTCACTATAGTATACCTTGTTATTTCTTTTTACGAGACAATTCACATTTTTACATGCACATGGCAATTACCTACCAAGAAATGTATAAACATTGTAAATTCATTGATTGTTTTCATACACTTCTGAGTCGTACGTTCGCTTTCTCGTAGTCTGTCATGCCATCTCACTTTTAAAATCTTACTTCTATTGCTGATTTATCCTTGAAAATAGATTTTATTACATCGGAGCAGTTTCTTTAGCAATCCTCGGAAAAAACGCTAATTTTTTTCTGTATTCAAAAATTAAGTATTATCCGGCTTAGTTTAGGAATCACAGAATTTTGAAAACGTGCACAGAATTCACTTCCCCATAGCACGTCACACACAGTTTTTAACTGTTTTTGACGTAAAATAAATAAAATAAATAATTGTTATATGATGAATGAGAAATATAATTGAGGAACTTGATTCCAACAGGCATCAAAAACAAAATGTTTGAACATTAAACTATAAATACATCGTGGGTGTCAGAATTTAAATACATATTAATTTGCAGAGAAACGTCCAAATTGTGTTCACGAATGTCAAATTTCTTCTTTCAAAACGTACCAAATCCATTCCTCCTTTCACTGCAAAAAAAATAAAGCTGTAAAGAAAATATAGTTTAAGAAGAGAAATGTTGTAATAAGTTATATATATGTTGAATGAAAATAATAACTAGGTAATGTTGAGATTCAATATGTTTTGAATTTTAAAAAATTTAATCATGTCTCTTTAAATAGGTTAATTATAAATGTAACTAAAAACATTAATCTTCATAGTTTATTTGGTCATTAATTAGAACTATATCCGACTTCTTTTGTATTTTTATGCCTAAACGTACCAAATCCAAAATTCAAATCCTTTCGGAATCATATATGGAATAACTTAACATTTGTTATGAAATGTCAGTGGTACCCAGAAACTCTGAAAATGAAGTCCTGTTTTCAAGCAATATTCTTTTCCTCTACAGTAATTTGTCCAGTTGGCTTTGGTACCTGTTGGAAACAAGCACCTCAATTATCATCACCCTCAGTGATGCGTGGCTGCAAGAACTTCCCTTTACCCTCCGAAAGGAACCGCAAACATATTACCCGAAACAGATTCGGGACTCCAAGTTCATATTCGACGAGATTACTAGTCGATTGATCGATTTATTGATTTTTTCGTGTTTCCGAGCACGTCAACTGCTTTGGTCAATAGTCCTGTTAGTGTAGTGCATGTTTTTTCTCGGGAGATGGCGGTGATCATCCCCCGCTCGATGGTGAGATCCGGCGCCGACCTACCGTCGGCTAGTGGGGTTTCCCCCTAACCAGGACTCTCCCACCAGCGGGGCACCGCCCCATCCGGGACAAGCTCTAAGCTCCCGACCGGTCTCCCGGAATATGAGGTAGTGTAGTGCATGTTAGTGTAGATGTGTGTGTGTAAGGGAAGAGGATAGGACAAGGAAGAGGAAGGACAGATCACGCGCGGTTCGTGGCCCTTTTGATAGGGAACTGCTCCAGCATTCGTCTGGTGTTGATCTGAGAAACCACGGAAAACTACCGATCAGAGCAGCCGGCCGCTAGATTTCTCCTCCCGACAGCGACTGAATTCGACCTAACTGAAAAGCTAGTGTCGAAAATCCTGCCGCCGTCAGGACTCGATCCTAGGACCTCCCGGTGAGAGGCGCTGCAGTGACATCCGTTGATGCACTGAGCTCCCGCTCCCGGTATTACTAGTCGAAAATACGCTCCCACAAGAATTCTCATAAATGGAGCTAGACTCTACAAAACGTAAAATAAATAACGGGAAGGCATAAACGTTCAAGGCCCGGTCGTCATCGTCGTCGGCAACCGGTCTCCGCGACCACAGGGCACTTGGGCCCGCGATCAGCATCGGCGGTCGCCAGACGAGTCGCACGACAGCTGGCCCGGCGCTTGGCACGCGGCCACGAGCCCCGGTGCCCTCGGCTGACCCACGCGCTCGTCCCCGCTCGCTCGGATCGCCCCGCCCCCGACCCCGCCCCCGGCCCCCGCCCGGGCTGTGGGTGATCCCGACCTGGCCCAGCGGAATTTACCCGCGGCTGAGTGGACGAAAACGCGCTCGTATCAGCCCGACCGCGCAACGCGCGCGTACACGCCAGGGAAGAGGCGGTGCCGGGAGTCGTTCAGGTCTCGGGTCAAAGAAAGAAATGTTAAAGGGGATGGCAAACGGAATACCCGATAAGGGGGCAAAAGTTCCAAAATATTGGACAAGATCCTTCGCTTCATAACACAAAAGATATCTACCGCATGTCAGCTCTATATGTCTTTTAAAATTTAAATAGACGATTCTTGCACTACAGATATGGCCTCGTTTCACACATTTTCGTGTAACTCTCATCTGCATTTTCATACAATCTAATAATGTAGTTAATTTTTGTTAAATAAACGGGACTGTGCAATAATTTATTCTAAGCTCTCGGAAAAATTCCAAAATTTCATGTCAAATAGCAAAGAAGTTATAAACATTTGAATTTATCCACATAAAATAATGTCAGTTCCCCTCTATAAGGTCTCAAACACTTAACGAATCTACCTTTGAAACTGAAACTGAATTTCACTGTATAATCCTGCTGCTCTCTTCCAATATTTTTATTCTGATCTATATTATCTGATAAGAAACTGTCTTATTTATATTTATTACTCAAAATTTAACTTTTGTTTAACCTACATTATTATTACAATACTTTTCATCTCATCTTTCGTTAATGAATTTTAGTCATTTAATATACTCATATAAAGAAATTAAGTCCCTATTGACACGCTTCTCTCTCTACACTTTTTGCAGAATCCGAAAACGATCAGACGAGTAACAGAGAAAGCATTCTCCCAACTCCTCCAAAAAAACGAAAATAATGTGAAAGATGAATATCAATAGATTAATTATTTTGTGAATACCCGGTGAAATTCGTTCTAACCACAATTAGAAAGGCTAAATCACACACCATCTGGATTTACGGAAATCTAACTATAAATGTGTATGGTTTTTAACTGCTTTAATATACAATGAATTGCAAGAATGACACTTCTCCATTACAGGTGTAATTTTCGACTTATACTCATCGTTTCCATTTTTTATGTACTCAAATATTTATTTTTTGTATCCAAGAAACTATTGAAACAATTCAGTACATCACTTTTACGAGAAATTGAATAATCACTGAACTGAAGCACAGGTTCTCACTTTAATTCGCCAATAACCACGTTCTAGCTGCAACATCAAAAGCCGGACTTCGCGGAAACGTGGCGAGAACTCACTGAAGAGGCGGGAGCGGGAACGTGCGCTGTGAGGGGGAGGGGAGGGGTGATGGTATGTCGTGCCGGCACTAAGCATGGGTAGACCGGGCGATCGCCCGAAGCGTCACAAGTCAAGGGGTCCAATAACAGGAATGATGGGAAAAAATAGTAAAAAATTGAAAAATAAATTAGAACTCTAGAAAATCGTTATTGTAATTTTATAAGTTGCGGTACAGTAGTCAAATATTTCATGACATTTTGAATTAATTTTTACCTTAAATAGTGATAGTCATTACTAATAAGCTAGGACTCTATGAAATGAATCAAATGACGCTAACATTGAAATAGTTCTACTGATATTCAAATTTTTATTTCATGTGTTTATCACGTGATTTTATTAAACACGAACTCAACAAAACAAAACTTTTTAGCGGTTTAAGCTCACTGTGGAAATTGTATTTCTTGATACTAAAACTTTTACTTAAAACTAGTATTTGAAATATATATCCAAAAACGTTTTCTAGCTTAAATGTTATAATTTTTGTTATTTCTTTAAATAAAATAACTCATAGTTTCTTGATACAAGTTTCACGTTTTTAATTTTTTCGATGGGGGCAACGTTTCAGTACTGCCCCGGGCCCAAAATTGTCTGGATTAGGCACTGAACGCATGTTAGCTACACGTGCAACAGCGAGGGTGCGTTAGGGGGCGATTATCAAACCAACTGAAAACAAGTAACGATAATGAATCCTCAAAAATCCTGCCTCCAGCCTCATATAATATTTCCCAAATATTAAGTATGTTCGACCATTATTTCCTCGCCCACACTGCAGAATCAAACAAGTTCAACTCCCTATATGTAACGCAAATTACAAAAATTTAAAAAGTTCAATGTATTCATTGAAAGTATCAGTAAAGGAGTTGAGGAACCTCGACGAATCAGACAAAAATGAAGAACCACTTAACTTTCATGGGTAGTAGAACTGAAATTTACAGATCAGAAGCAGCTTATCATTTGAAGGCGGTTCTGGTAAGGGATACCTATATCGGATGACGAAATCACGACAAAAAATGTTAAGGTATGAGCAAAAAATATCCACGAACTAACTACAGGGCTCCAGGCAGATGGGTTCAAAACGCCTTTGCAAAACCGAAAACTAGTAACACAATCAACAAGCAATCACAATGTACGTAATTGCTTACTATTGCACCACAATCAACATGTACGTAATTGCTTACTATTGCAAACGTGTGCGTGTAATTCACAGTTCAAATTTCACTATTCATTTAACATTTAAGGAATACTGTTTCTACCAACAATTTATTAAAATGTATAAAGGTCAAAGAGATGAGAATTGTATGCTTTTGATACTCATTTTAAAAATATGAATACATCACAGAAACAAGCTCATAATGGTTACATGACGGAAAAATTGGTAGTACATTAGTAATTCCCAGAGAGAACAAAACGAAAAAAAATTAATTATTTTAATGTGCATGCAGAAATTGCGGAAAGTCTTTCCGAAAATATTTGTCATGTAATACTGCAAATGAACGAAACATGGTGGTCAGACCATATGTCGACGAACTACTTGTGCTAAAAACGAGATACACTGCTCATAGTACAAATATCCATCTTTTGAAACTAGTAATACGTCAATAGATGCGATGGAATGCATCGTAAGTTAATTTTAATGGCTAGGCAAAAACGTGAGCAATGAAGTGACTGGTAGGAATGAGTGCTTACTATTTTACGACAATAAAATTTCGAATAACGCAGTGAAATGTGTGCATCAATTTTCAAGGCAACTCAATACTATGCAAAAAACAATAAAATTTTGTGCAATATTTTAAGTCTTCAATTACCCGTCTACATCATTAAAATAAATATTACCAATTATTTTTTCCGGTCAATAATACATCAGTCGACGTGTAATATCTAAGTACGGCCTGAAGAATTTCAAATTCAGAAATTGAATGTTATTATAATTTTATGTGAACTTTTTAATTCTGCTATTTAGTACTGCAAGCGCGATAAATGTTGCATGTGGGAGACTGATCATTCTTGAAATTTCATTGTACAGCTTTTCATTGCTTTTTCTGTTTTTGTTAAAAAAGCTTAAATGTGTTTACTCCAATGAACAATTACGGACTAAGAAAACTATGTTTACAAAGGATATACCATACTTTTAAAAAAATCACACGTAATGTCCAGGATTTCATTTTACACAGTATTATCAGCAAACCTCCAGAAGATATTCATCACTAATTCCTATACAACTAACACAACGGACAGCTCTTGAAAATATCTTAAATAAAATGCATATTCACAACATAGTATCTTGAATTGGAGTGTACATCAACCACTTTATTGCAGGAAAAAGAGGTGATCTTATCGTATCTTATCAAGTTTCATATTTTGTTCATAAAAGTGTCTGCTTGATATCGGAATATGTTCTAGCGTTCGTATTGAAGATCTTTCGTCGGCCTTACTCACTTTGTAGTCAACAAGTCACTCGCCAAGAAGCGCTCGCGATAACGTAAAGTCGAAGTTCAAGGAAGCAAAAAAATGGCGACCTACGGTCCGGGGATGGGGGGACAGACGCGTCAAGCCGGCGGCGCGCTTATCGCCGATTCCAAGACGCGGATCGAAGTCGAGGGGTTGACGGCGGCGGTGGCGAGGGCGGCGGCGGCGAGGGCGGCGGCGGCGAGGGCGGCTGCGGCGAGGGTGACGGCGGCGAGGGCGGCGGCGGCGAGGGCGGCGAGGCCGGGCGGCAGGGAGGGCGGGCGGGCGGGCGGGCGGGCGGGCGGGCGGGCGGGCGGGCGGGCGGGCGGGCGGGCGGGCGGCGAGGGCGGGCGGGCGGGCGGCGAGGGCGAGGTCGGGCGGCGGTGAGGGCGGGCGGGCGGCGAGGGCGGGTGGCGGTGAGGGCGGGCGGGCGGGCGGGCGGGCGGGCGGGCAGGCGAGGACAGCGGAAGCAGATGCACAGCTTGGGCGGACGCCGGGGTAGAGGGTATGGTGGATTAATAGCTGATGCACAGAGGTGGAGCTGGGGAAGAATCGGCGGGAACTCGGATAGTCCATTACTAGAGGTGGCACAAAAACAGACCCTATACTTCAGTTAAGTAACAAACATGCCAGACTACTATGTAAATACAACAAGGATTGAAATAATTTAATACTGCAATGTGTGTCATATTGTTTCTCAGGAGACGTATTATTAGCGTTCACCCGCAAATGCTTTTATAGCTTTTATTACAATACACAATGCTTGAACTTGTTTACTACCGACAAGAAACGAAACCGGAAAGGTAGAAATAAAATAAATAATGCAAGCATACTCGAAGGCAACACATTTTTTCAATTCTTTTGATGACAATGTTTTCAATCAGACGTAAACAATGTTACCCACCAGTCATATTTAATAGTACAGCAGATAAGCATAATTTTAGAGCAACTTATATTGGCTTCATATGCTCAGTGTCACTTGAGAAATCACAAACAATTATTGAGATACTTCACATTAGAAAATCAGTGGCATCGTTCAGGATTAAAGTGGAATCAAGATATTAGTATTTGACCAAGTAACCTACCTCCTATTACAACATCCTTCTACTTATTGACCCATTTCTGCAATATTTTAAGGCGCTTTTATTTTCTTGTCTGTTTGTTGTTGTTTTGCATTTTCTCGTTTTTCTTTGGGGCGCGTGCGTGCGTGGGTGTGTTTTTCACTACAACTGGGTTCTCTGCGGCACTACGACCACTGGGAGTAAGGACGGAAGCGAAGGTCACGACGGAGCCGGGGTGGCAGTCCGGGGGATCGTCCTGGAAAGCGCCCGGTTGCGCATAACAGACCTCGAGGGAGCTGCCGGCACGCACGCGAGATTCTAGCTGCACGTGTTCAACCACAGACCATTCAGGGCACGCCCATCGGAGCTGCCTCTAAACATATTTCACGGGGTACCGACGCTGACTCAACGAGAACAAAAGTTTATCTCACGCATTTACGTTCGAAACTACTTGTTTCTCTGAATATTTACACAAAATTCTGAGTTTGCTGATCAAATAAGAGCAAAAATATTACATCATATTGCATTGTCTGGTATTACAAGAAAAATAACGAAGGTAAAGCAGACGTTGGTGAAAATTGTTTCCTAAATAAAATACACAACCAGTACTAAAATGTCTTAAGAATAATATTCGATTGCAACGCTTTAATCAACTTAGAAATAAAATAACCCAATTCGCTTCCTCGACCACTCAAATATTACGTGGTATGATAATGATCGATTAGACTGGAACGCATCTGCTCCTATTCCAGTTTATACAATAAGACTGCTGACTTTGCTCTCTGTGGTATCCATGAGCATACCTAAACTATATTTTTATTCGTGTAAATAAACACGCACTTAGTTCGCTAGCACTGAACCAACTAAATAATGAACTACGGCCGTAGCAGCGGGTGTTAAAATACTGCAGCCGATATAAAAATAGATGAAGCTATCTTTGTCTTTAGAGTTAAACATTGATCTTAAATCGTTGCATTGATTATTACTAGCCATAGAACTGCATCATTCCGAATAATTCAGAATATATTATATTTTACCACACAAATATTCAAATTAAGACCGTCTATATACTATCCCAAAATTAACCTTGAACATTTTTTTATTTCGTCATAAAAAAAAGTATTTTCATACGCAGTTCGCGATTGTGAAATCATCCTGGTTCCTGTAAAATTTCGTCTGCAACAAAAAAATACTTTTCAGCATACTTGTATCAAAATTTCCGAAAGTGTCAAATTAGCTAGACATGCATTCAACTGTTTCGCCAGACAACACTAAGAGAAATGAATATTAAATTCTTCAAAGTGATAATTACAAAAAATATCGAATTTTTACTATAAAATGATTATTTTCAAATAACAAAAAATGTGTATGCTACACGCTCTTCATGAAGAATCGCTATGCTTCATAGTTTTCTTTACAGCTTCGTCCATAAAGACTAATTTAGGGGAGTGGTAAGATACGAAACTACAACTGAAAATAACAAACGTTTCAGTTTTTACTATTTTAGAACAATTTTCACCACAGTTACACATTTTTACGATTCTATCTGTCTGTAAATCAAACTACTTATCTTTCTACTTAGCTAGCTAGCTATCTAGTAAGTAAGCTATCTGTTTCGCTTTGTGCATGTTTATCTACAAATCTATATAAATACAGATGGTTACAATTCCTGAAATATGTTGAACTATTGAGAAAAGTATAGCACTTACAAGGCAGCGAATTATCTCATTTGATTTATCGTTAACTCGAGATCTCGGGAAAGATAAATTATACAAAGTATTACTTTTATGTCTGAAACTCATATCACGCTCTTCAGCCACTGATACGATTCACTGCTTCTTGATAATGCCACAAATACTTCGTGATCCAGTGGTTGAAACAGTTTTGCGTTGTTTTACATTGTAACGTGTAAACGCGAATATGTAATGTGTAGAAGTCGAAGATTCCATCGACCATTTATGAGGTTAAAAAGTTTCAGCAAAACTGGATTTTAACCTCTTTCACAGCACTTCACGTGCTATACTTCATCAAAAGACACCGTGATCGGGATCGTCAATGCACGATACTTATATGACCTTGACCGGCATCAAACCCCTTGCCCTTGCTTTCATGGCGTTAACACGGTATTCGTAAACCATTACGGACGGCAATCATTCAACCAAGGACGACGCGTTTACGGAACGCAAGAGAAACCACAATTCGTAAAAACTTGCGTGTCCGCGCATGCAGTGACGACCCGCCTCCTCGTCCCTGTTCCTCTACGGCGCAGCCTGGCCCCGTTCGGCGGGACGCAACGAGCCCTCCGGGTCCGCCAATCCCTGCCTCCTCTACGCTCCCGCCCACCCCGCCCCTCACCGCCCACGCCCCGCCACGCAATACCAGGCGCGCCCCCAAGGGACCGCGCCCCTCAGTGGCGGTGGCGGTGGCGGCAGCAGTGGCGATGGGGATGGCGGTGGAGTAGTGGTGGCGTAGTGGTGGCGGCAGTGACGGGGCCAGCGGTCGCAGCGGCGGCGGACGCGGGGGTGGGGGTGGGGTGCGGGTGGTGGCGGTGGCTGGCGGCGGCAGCGGCGGTGGCAGGGGTGGGGGCGGGGGCAGTGGCGGCGGAGGACGGCGGTGGGGGTGAGGAGTGCAGGTGGTGGCGGTGGCGGTCGTGGCGGCGGCGGCAGGGGGGGGGGGGGGGGGGGGGCAGCGGGGGCGGCGGCGGGAGTTGCGGTGGCGGCAGTAGCGATTTGGCGGTGGCGGCGGTGGCGGTGGCGCGGCGGTGGCGGCGGCGGTGGTGGCGGCGACGGTGGTGACGGCGGTGGTGGCGGCGGCGGTGGTGGTGGCGGTGGCGGTGGCGGTGGCGGTGGCGGTGGCGGTAGCGGTGGCGGTGGCGCGGCGGCGGCGGCGACGGCGATGGCGGTGGCGGTGGCGGAGGTGGGGACGGGGGCAGCGGCGGCCGCGGCGGAGGCGGCGGGGCCCGCTCCGAGGCGGTCAGCCTCCGCAGCAGGTGCGCGGCCTCTGGAACCGGTACCTGCCGCAGGCGCCGCGCGGCCCGGCCCCGCCCACCGCCCACCGCCCGCGCAGGTGGAACATTCGCGAGGCCTCTGACCAATGATCGAACGGCGACGCACCCTGGGGGTGAAACGCCCGAGTTATTTCATTTCGAAGCGAATATTGCAGTCGATTTATTGCGTAGGTTTTTGTTTAATTCATTCATTCTTTCTTCCTCTTCTTGGATCATTTCATTTCATTGTGATGTGTTTGAAAATCATTTGTGCAAACATTTCTCTTCCGCGCACCAATAATAGTACGTTACAAAATGACTTTTTATGTTATTCTTAATGTATTATTACGAAAATACTGACTTTACTGATTTCAAATGCGCGTGAATTGAATTGAAAGAAGGCACCTTCTTGTGAATAACAATTAAGAACGTACTGACAATTCATTCTTTTATGTTCCGCGTTTTGAGATAAAACGATTTAAACTCACAATCTTTAATGGATGTTCTTTCTTTTGACTTATTTCAACCTAGAGGGTACACTGGCCATCATGTTCCTGGGTTTTTTGCTTGGATAAAAAAAATTAAATTTTTTATGATGTCGTAGATGAACGTCTCGTCAGACAAGCGAAATATCCCGTAAGCTCATTTATCAATCACCGACATCCTGTAACACCAAACTGGTTCCTATCTTTTAACAATTTCAGAATCCGAAGTGACAGCACATTTTCCGAGAGCAATCCTTCCTCATTATAATTCTAGACCTAACAGTCCAATTCTGTTACGATGCGCGGTAAACTTCAAAGGGATTGAAAAGAGTTGTAAAGGAAGTGTCTAACGAATCGTAGGGAAAATACAGGAAATTTGGTCAGAGAGAAAAGGAAAACGTGGGCAGAATCAAACCTAATTCGAAGATTTCTAACTAGATCCCTAAATCAAACCTAATTCCCATTAAACGCGCGAAACCTGTCAATGTACACAAAACGGAAAGACTCATTTTACATTTTTCTCGCCTGCTCCACAAATTCCCATCGCAAAATATATATTTCACTTCCTCAGAGAGGGATTGACATCTCTGTTCGTTACCCGTCCACGTCTCTACCTGAGGTTACTTAATCTCAGATTAGACAACGAGCGATGTTAATGACTTCACTACGACCTCATTTAACGAACTATGTTGTTCTTCCTTGCTCGACTTCTGGGTGTAGTCACAGCGACGTGATCTCATCATGAGATATGAACGTGAATTAACAAGTGAGAGAAAAGATGCAGTCGAATAGGAAGTTATTAGTACTCATAAAATAGTCTCCAAAAATGATAAAAACACATTTCTCGTGCCAGTCTTGGATGCAAGCCTTTAGCTTTCACCGGGTGCTATGCCCTGTGCTGCACAAATGAAGGGAGCCACGTGCGGTAGAAAAAAAGGAAACAAACGCAACGGCGCCTATTTCACCAAACTGACACGCTCCCAGATCGGCGGCGCACCTCGAAAAACAAGAATGCGCGCCGCCTGGCGGTGAGCGGTGGCGGCGGGCGGGCGCGTCGACGCACAATAAGTGGCTGGGATCGGCGAAGCAAACGAACCCAAACAAGGGGCTCCGAAGCCTCCGTAACGAGCCCGGGCGTCGAGACGGAGGGAAGGCCGGGCCGAGGCGTCGGAGCACAGCGCTAGATGCCAGGCCGGGAGAAGGCGGGGTACAGCGGGGCTGAATGGGAAAGGGAGAGGCGCGGTAAGGGTAGGTTGGGGTTGTGGTGGTAGGGGACGAATTGGGCCTGCGTTGGGTTGGACTGAATGGGATTGAATGGGGGTGGGCTGGGCTGGACTGGACTGGGGTAGGGTGCGGAGGGGTGGGGTAACGTGGGGTGGGGCGGGTTGGGAATGTGCGAGGAGCTATATGCAGTAGGCCGCAGTGAAACGGGGCAAGGCGAGCAAAAGGCATACGAGCAAAGGTGGGGTGGGCATTCCATCGCGTCGCGCCGCGTCGCGTCGCATCGCATTGTATCGTATCGCATTGTATCGCATCGCATCGCGTCGCGTCGCGTCGCGATGTATCGCATCGCATCGCATCGCATCGCATCGGGTCGCATCGCGTCGCATTGCGTCGCATCGCACCGCATCGCACCGCGGTGTGTGGTTCAAAGCGTAGAATCGCAACCCATCATATCGTATCGTATTGTGATCATCGTGTCGCGTTGCATCGCATCGCATCGCATCGTGATGTGTCGTTCATCGCGTCGAGTCGCGTGGCGACGCAGCTCGCCGAACCTCCACCGCGACTTACCGCCGCCGCTCCGGAAACTGACGCTCGGCCCTGCAAGAGGTGAGAATCGCAGGGCACGAGGTTACGGAATGTGGGTGTCGGTGGGATGGGGCAGGTTGCAGGATGTGGGATGTGTTGCGGGATGGAGCAGGGTGTGGGTGATGGGCGAAGGGGGCACGGAACGACGAGAAAAAAGAGGCGCACGGGGCAGGATGCAACAGTTTCTTTGCCGCCAAAGAGCTATGAATCGACGAGCAGGGACAGGACTTTATTAGAGATACTATAACTCCAACACATCTGACACAAAGGTCTGAGAGGTTGGAAGAAGAAACAAGATAACTACTGAAACAGTCAAACAGAAGTAAACTAAGACAGACAAATTACGAAAACACTGAACTAGGTAAGATGAGGAACAAATTAATGTTTGGAAATGAATGTAAGTAGCAATGAAAGTTCCGTACAGGACGAAGAACAGATACGAGACATAAATAGAAAAAAAAGATCTGACAGACAATAGTCGCAACTGAAATACGCACGCCTCGGGAAACTAAACTGATTCACTGACCTGAGAAACAGGTATGAGTAATATTAACGATTTTAGTACAGCTGAACGAAAAAACGAACGAAAAAACCTGGAGTGATCGAAGCGGCACGATCCAGGAGTGGGGCAGAGGGCGGGGTTGGGGGTTGGGAGGGGCGTGGCACCCGGCCCGGCGCAGCCGCGCGCCGCCGCTGCGCACAAGCAATCAGCGACGGGGACGGCAACGACGCGACGGCGGCGGCGACGGCAGCGGCCGGGCCGCCCGCGTGACATTAACTGCCCTTGGAACATATTTTTCAGCGCAAGATTAAAATGATCATAAGTTCAAGGCTTCGCCAGGCGGCCGGCGGCGGCGGCGGCAGCTCCGGCGGCGGGGCGGAGGCAGGGAGCCGTCTCGACTGCGGGCTTCGCGGCGGCAGAGGCGGCGGTGGCGAATTCGAGGCGGGCAGCTGGCGACGCGACTTCCGGTCTGAGACCCACGCCCGCGGATTGGCCCGCATGAGCAAAAGGCGTGCAAGCACAGGCTCTGGGAAGAGCGATATCTCCTGCAGCCAGGCGCCTTCTTGTTAAATCATATCAATTTCTCAAATGAGAACTGCACTGCATTTAAAAACAATGAATTGTTTTTTTTCCCTCACTGATAAGACATTTGTGCTTGTAGAAAGTATTTGTTTTTAAGAGAAGCCCCTTTCAAAACATATTTCTTTAATTGGAAACACTTTTCTTCAGTCACACGAGTAACATTTTCATGACAACACGGTAGGCACCGGAATCGAACCCATGAAATCAAGCAAGACGCCTTCCGCACCCCCTCCGAAAGCAGTAATGGGGGCGGTCACGATCCTACATTCTTCCCCCGCTTAACTCAACAACAACGCTCTGCAAACGCCCCACCTGCAAACGCGCAATTCACTCCGTTTCGCGAAGGCCCTTTTTCACATGGAGTGCCGTTAGCCGAAAAAAATCTCGCTCCCCGGGCCGGCGCGGCGCGGCGTCGCGGAAGCTGGAGCCGGTGCCGGGAGGGACAGGGCCGGGCCGGGCCGGGCCGGGCCGGGCCGGAGTATCCGTGCAGCGCTTCGCGACGTCGGCGATGGTTGCGAGTGCCTGCCGCACGCACAGACGTCAGCGATGCGGCGCGCGCGGGCGCGAAGACCGGTTTTAATTAAGCCCGGGCCGCCGGCGTTTCCGCGGGCCGCTGCACCGCTACGCGATGGGCGTCGCCCGACACCGCCAACGCCGCCGCCGCCGCCGCCGCCGCCCACGACGGTGGCGGCAGCGACGAGCAACGGAATCGAATAAACGGAAATGCAATCCCGGCGTACACTCGCCGTTTCAATTAACTGTCGTAAACACAACTGTCACACACAAACACTGCTCGAAAGATTAAAAGAAAAATAAGATTCACGTCACGATTAGATATTTAATATTCGGAATGAGGAATTTATATGAAACAATATCCATGCGTGACGTTCTTCTCTCAGTTTCTTTCTAGAAAGTTATCCTGAAAAAACTTACAACAGATCCTTCTGTCAGTCTCTTTTTAAAAGTAAGGTATTAATTAAGCGTGGTAATTTAAACATTCTCACATGACTTCGTCTAGTATGTCGAACAAGTATTAACAACACCATTGCACATAAGATTAATGCGGAGAATACAGAGAAAAGACGAGGGTAATAATGTATACTAAGTAAAATAGAATGTCACACACATACGACATGACCAGAGGACCAGGGATTCTGAAAGCTACTCGCAGAGCGTTAGAGTAAATAAACAAGAGGTACAAATACTAAAACATTCCGGTTGAAATATACAATCCCAGACAAGGATAAACAAAGTAAATAAATTTAATTTGGTGATGAATGGTACTCATACGTTTTGCTTCAGAAAAACGATGAACATATCGCGAACGTGTTCGAAATGTTGATTTATCACAATATAATGCTAAAATCATGAAACTGCAATTTATACTACAGAAAGAATATTTTCACATATTCATGAACGAAAAACGTGGTTAAAATAAAACAGATGTAACCTTGTTAATAAAAAAAAAATTACTGATATGTGTCTGTATCCTATTATTTACGGATGAAGGTTAATTAACTGATAACAAACCCAGATAAAAACCACAGACATCGGAATATCAAATACAAACTAACTTTAATTCCAGTCTTATAAAGGTAGTCATGTCCACACGATGTATACAAGTGGTTTAAATCAATTACCCTCAATGCTAATGTAAAGGTGGTTTCTTCTGGAAAACATCAAGCGGTTGAAATGCTGAACACGCACACAAATGAAAAATTGCTTGGAATAAACGCAAAATTAACATTCAAAGAAGTTAAATAGAAGCAAGGTACAATATTGCCACAAAATGGCATAGGAACGCGAAGTACTGCTCCTAGGGAGAAAATATAACTCGGGGAAAAAAACACTGCTGGAAAATAAATATAACGAACGTACATCAACGAGAAATATATAAATCTATTTATGTTCCCAGAACACACAAAAAATTCTATAATACAAGGGAATAGTGCATTTTAAAAAGCATTATTAAAGTTAAATCAAGCCAACGAATTGAAAAGTAAATAACACTCCACTATTTTTCAGACAGTTCGATACGCAAGTCGCAGATAAATATTTATATGTCAATATATCAGAATGTCAATTACGCGAAAGCCTAACATGACAGAAACGAAAAGACGCACAGAGAAACATGACTGAAAACACGTCACCACATTTGTCTACACCAGCCTAACTTGCCGCGAACTAAACATTTAAAGCCGTCAACAAAATAGGTGACAGGCCCAACCACAGGTCGTTACGTTCGCCGCGGCTCAAAAATCCCCTCCGTCGCACGCTAAGAGCACGCCCGAGCGCGCGAAAGCAGCGCGGACACAGCGGCTCGCGTGCGTGACGGCGGATCGAGAACACGTGCTTCTTTCGCGTCCCGCAAGCACGCGCTCTTCCGCGGCGGGGCGAGCGTCGCCGCCCGACCGCGCGCGGGCGCGCGGGACGCCTCGCACGGGACTAACAGGACCCCGTCGCCCGTCGCGACAGCGTGGCCCGGGCGGGCGTGTGCGAGGGCGTGGATGGGTGTGCGAGGACGTGGATGGGCGGGCGTGGGTGAGGGCGTGGATGGGTATGCGAGGGCGGGGATGGGTGGGCGTGTGCGAGGGCGTGGATGGGTGTGCGAGGGCGTGGATGGGCGGGCGTGGGTGAGGGCGTGGATGGGTATGCGAGGGCGAGGATGGGTGGGTGTGGGCGAGGGGGCGTGGATGGGAGGGCGTGGATGGGCGGGCATGGATGGGCGGGCGTGGATGGGCAAGGGCGTGGATGGGCGGGTGTGGATGGGCGGGTGTGGATGGGAGGGCGGGTGGGAGGGCGTGGATGGGCGGGCGTGGATGGGCGGGCGTGGATGGGCGGGCGTGGATGGGCGGGCGAGGATGGGCGGGCGAGGATGAGCGGGCGTGGATGGGCCGGCGTGGATGGGTGGCGTGAGCGATGGCGGGAAAGACCACGCCGCCACGCGCGGCGCACGCGGTGCGGTCTCGGCGCGGCGCGAAACGCACGCTTCCGGTTTCGGTTACGGTTCACTGGTTGCCACCGACACGGCACGCGATATTACGCAGGACGAACTCGTTCGGATTCTTGATATATGTCACTTGGCATCGCTATTCACGATGCGTCGTCACTGATGGTTAGAGGCGTCGGCACGAAAAAATACAAGCAAGGACGTGACATCCGCACCCACACACACGTCAATACAAGATAAACAGGTGCAATCGCAGCGGCGGCGCTACCTGGCCAGCGAGCTCTCGAAGAAGGACATGGCGTCGGGCCCCAGCGGAAAGTGGTGCGGCGGCATCCAGCCGAGCATGGTGTCCCGCAGGGGCGGATGATGGGGCGGGCCGGGCGCCGTCGTGGTCCACGCGGGCACGGCGCCGTAGCCGCCGCCGCCGCCGCCTGTTGCTTCTGGGGCTATGGGAGCGGGCGCGGGCGCGGGCGCCGACGCCGGCGCCGACGCCGCTGACGGGCTCCTCGGCCACCACCACACACTGACTCCGCGCGTCGCCGCCGCGCGAGCGGCAGCTCCACAAGTAGCGACGGCCACACCACAGGCGCCGAAGGCGACGGAGCGGCGGGGCTGAGGCGCTCGCGATCACACGCACCGACGCACTGCACTGCTGGGAGTGGCCCCGGGGCGCGGACGCGGGCGGGGGCGGGGCGAGGACGGAGGGCGGAGGCGGGGCGGGGCGGGGCGAGGCGGACGCGCGCGCACGCTCGGAAGCGCCGGCGGCGACGGATGCACGGGTGGCCTGAGCGGAGCGGAGCTGGGAGGCGCCCGGCGCGGACTGAGCGGCGGCGGCGGCGGTGGCGGCGGCGGCGGTGCGGGGCGGCGCGGCGCGGCGCGGGACGGCGGCGGCGGCGGCGGCGCCCGAGCAGCGCGCGCGCGCAACAGGCTGGCGCAGCGAAGGTCGGCTCGCCCGCCGCCGCCGCCGCCGTCAGCGCCGCAGGTGTGTGCGTGCGTCCGTGTGTGTTTATAAGTGAGCGTACGGGCTGAAGAGCAACGGCATGAAGCTGCTGGCGACGGTCCTGATCCTCTTGCGACGGCTTCAACGCCAGACTAGTGCTGGATCGTAGAAACACTAGTGGAAGCGCAAATGAGGCGGAAGAGAGGACGTGGAGTGACACAGTCAAAACATATGTATATGCCACTCCGGAAAAGCTCTTGTTAGCATCGGAATGTAATACTTTGGCGCATTGAATCCAATCGATATCAATAATAACCTGAGAGGTAATCTCAAAGTGCGCATCTCACTGATGTCGTAACTAAAAGCGGATCTTTCAGCAACTCCTTGTTACTGAAAGCGATAATGTCTCCTCGGAAAGTTATTGTATTCAAACTTCTGCTTTATATTTCATTCCTACTTATCGGGATAGGAATACATTACATCTTCACACGGACCTCCTTATATTACCTGCGTTGTTGTATTTTGGCCTAAAACAATGAACAGGACGTGAGAGTATATTTCGACGGCCTAGTATAAGTACTGATGAATGTTCAATAATTTATCCCTACTTCCTTATTAGATACTAGAAAAAAGTATAGTAGTACTGCAATATACTCGTACATCCGTATTTAACCGGAACAAAGAACATTAAATTCAATTGTATTGTATTCTATTCGGCTTCATTCTTTTGATCGCACATTTTATAATACTTTTAATTTTTTGAGTTGTCGTGACACAGCATTTTACCAATAATTACGAGTTGCAATTACTCACTGAAAAGGCAAGTTTCTTGGAAAGAATGATGCATAGCTTTCAGGTGACATGTTGGGAATAATTGTAATTCTTCTGCAACTAATAATGAGGCACATTTACCCAATCCTTACTTTTGCATTGATCCTGTTTTAAAATCAAAATGTGTAAAAAGTGTCAGAATGAACGTACGAATTCGCTAAGGATAACTATTACTTTCAATACTTTTTATTTATTTTTATTTATTTATTTTATTTTACGTAAAAAAAACACTTTTCTCGATATGCTAAACTCAATGTAGGATTCAGTCCCTCCCTGAATGCTACCCAGCGAAACACGGAAACTTTAAACACGTCAAAATGTCAATTTTACAAGTTGCCTCCTTGGTTCTGTTATTCACTTGTATTCGCTTATCAATACTTATTGTATTGATTGAAAACCTTAAAAATTATACTAAGGAGAGCTAGCAATCAAAATCCATTTAGTTTCGCGAGGAATACACAAAAATCAATAAGGTGCAGATGAATAGTCATTGACGCAAGAACAATTTTGAGGCCTACTAAACCGAAATGGTGTGTTTGGGAAGTCAACGATCTGATAATGGTCGACACGTGTCATTCATAAAACACACATTGCAAAGTCTTGATCTGAATGACCTCGACGAGTTTGTTACTTCTTATACCAAGAATATCTTAGTGATGTAGTATGTTGTTCAGACATCGCAAAATTAGATTGCCAGCAGAGAAAATTACGACTATTGGATTTCAATCGCGCGATGTCAGAGCATGACCTAGAGGGTTCCTCGACTTCGTCGTTAATCTTCCCCATCGACCCAATGTTTTCTTCTAGGATAATCATTAAAATGGTTACCGCTTCATCAGAGATGCAGATTTATTATTAATTTATTTACTGAGTGTTAGGAAATTACACAGTTTAGTAACATATTACTATTCCATGTGCTCTTGCTGGCTTATATTGTAACATATACTAAACTTAACACTAAACTACATTACTAGAGGTGTAGGAAACTACAAGAGTCCCTACTATGAACAATTAATAGAAAAAATGTAGAAGAACGCTTCGAATGGAATCTGTTCTTGATTCTAGTAGGGAAGTCATTTGAAGAGGCCAGTGGACTACTCGGTTCATTGTATTGAGGTTGGGACAGTAACAAAATAACGTAAGAGTAAAATACTCCTTTTTAATGAAATTGCCGTCTTGAAAGTCCAACACTTTGTCCGTCGACACATGCAGAGACATAACAATTTGCAGGTCTCTCCGTGGTATTTTCATGTGCACAAAAGTGACGAACTGTTTGTGCAACTGATATTAAAGTTGTCCAGGTGTTACTATTATCAAAGTAAAAAAATCGGCTCTCTCTAAACTGACGTCTTCTGGACAGAAGGACGATCAATGAGAGTATCAGAATTGAAGCTTCCAAACAATGCTTTCAACTTTAAAAAATTAATTATTGCAGAAGGGCAAATTTCGTAAAATTGCATATACCATTTAACTTGATTTATTTTGGCAAAAAAACAGTAAAAATTGTTCGTCATGTATGGGGGAGAAGACGATCTGCGCACGTTTTCTTGAGGTTAACAATCTCTTCCTCACCTTTTAAACATAAATAGTTGACTGGTGATCAAAAGCACCAACAAAGCGAGGTTCGCCAGATTTGACAAGACATATTTGCTCCCGAGCTACAGAAAACTTATTTGAATCGGTAAATTAACAACAGATTTTATTTTTTAGCACTACCAACAAAAAAGGAACCTTTAACCCGACTCTACTCATACCACGACTAGCAAACCGAGAGCTAGCTCAACAAAATGTGCGCATACTGAAGCTACGTTTATATTCAAAGGCAAAACAAGGAACCATCTCAACATTTGCTCAATGGATCAGGGAAACTGGAAGAAAATCTAAGCGAGTTGGGGGTAATTGGCACACAAGCTCAAGTACATTATTTAGTACAGGCGTATCAAGTATTTGTAAAATTACGCAATACAAATATAAACTAATGCATTTTACATCATTGCCAAAATAAATATAATTTTTCGTTTTGTTGAACGAAAAATATTTTACTTTGAATATAAATTTGTGTATCGATTTTAATTGTTTAATATCATCTGGCTATAAGTTGTAAAGTAACGAACACGCTTCAGATGTGGTTATCTTGTAGTAAGCAGCTGATATTGACACCTAATGATTACGATTTCTCCGATGTGTGTTATAAATATAAATAATAGGTAATATAATTGTACTAATATGTTAGAGCGTTTCAAAAACGACGTGCATACTGGCATTCTTCAGTTTGTCAACAATTGCTTAGCGCAAAATATTCTAGATGCATTCTCGCGTAAGATATCTGGAAGTTTATTTACATTCTTACAAACACTGAAAAAAAGCTGAGGTAACCAGGCGTTGCCCAAATATTTATTGATCACAATTTTCTATTGGAAAGGAAATGAATTAATTATATCTACGGCGTACAATGGAAGAAACTTCATTTCCATCCCCACCACGTACCCCTCTGCTCCACACTCACTGCTCTGTTCCGCGCGATCATCCAGCCCCTCCCCCTCAGGCAACCGTACCCCTCACTCTCATCATGACTTCACCCGGGCGTGCCCCTGCCCGCACAGCTGCAACGCAACCCCTAAACACATAAATGCATTGCGGGGTTGCAGTAAAGGAAATTTTCCTCGACAACCTAAGTAACCTTTTGAAATTTTCTTCAACGGAGTAACCTTTTGCTCGCGAACTCCTTACGTTCGTCTCGGGCTCTCAAAATTGCTCTGCATGATCGAGGAGAATAATGGAACAATCAAAGTGTTTTTACACAGGCTGTCTCAGAATAAATGTTACAAACTTCTAGGACATCCAGAGGAGTCTGTAACGAAGTTACCATGTGACTCTTGCCTTTTGTTAGATAACTCAAAATACTGGCGGTAGACGTCTATTTTCAACTGCCTGAGAATGTGACGTGCCAAACACCAGTACATGAAGAGTTCTCTACCAGTCAGGGAAAATGTCTCACGTGTCAGTTCGTTGTTATGAAACTTCCCACAAGTTCATTTCATCTTCTTGCTTCCCCTCTCCAACATACTCCACAAATTGGTACATACCATTTATTCTGAGGCACCTGTAAATCAAGCTGGACCACAGCATTTACAGGTCAACATATCAAATTAGGTTGAAAGCAGGATCGGGAGCGGTAGCTCAGTGCAACAACTGATGTCACTGCAGCGCCTCTGACCGGGAGGTCCTAGGTTCGAGTCCTGACGGCGGCAGGATTTTCGACACTAGCTTTCCAGCTAGGTCGAATTCAGTCGCTGTCTGGAGAATTCTAGCGGACGGCTGCTCTGATCGCAAGTTTTCCTTGGTTTCTCCGATCAACACCAGGCGAATACCGGAGCAGTACCCTTCCAAACGGGCCACGGACCGTGCGCGACCTGTCCTTCCCCTTCCTTGTCCTGTCCTCTCCCCTTACACACGCACTTACACTAACATGCACTACACTACCACATATTCTGGGACACCGGTCGGGAGCTTAGAGCTTGTCCCGGCTGGGGCGGTGCCCCACTGGTGGGAGAGTCCTGGTTAGGGGGGAACCCTTCTAGCCGACGGTAGGTCGGCACCGGATCTCGCCATCCAACGGGGGAAGATCACCGCCATCTCCCGAGAAAATAACATGCACTACACTAACGGGACTAATGACCAAAGCAGTTGACGCGCCCGAAAACACGAAAAAAATCAATCCATCAATTGAAAGCACGCGTCTCATTAATGAGCGGCTTTAGGAAATTTTAGTAATAAAGCCACTTCGCCGAGTACCAACATTTCACCTGCCGCAGCGTCAGCACAATGCAGAACAGCGTGCGTCCTCTCGCGACTGTTTTCTCGGGCGTCCGCCGCGCTGTGGAGTCGCATGCGGGTTTGTAGGGCGGAAAAGGCAGCGCTGCGCTGCTGTTCGCGTTCGCGAAATCGCAGCCGGCGCGCGTGTGCACCGCCCGTTCCGGCACAATGCCTACATTATGTCGCCGGTGGCCACGAGGCGAGAGACCATTACGAGCGGAGGAAATATGAATCGATACGCGCGCGCGCCGCGATTCGAGTTCCGAGAAGCGGGGCGGAGGCGCGGGCCCTCTGACCGCGCCCGGAAGCCCTCCATGTGTTTGCGCGGAGGGGCATACCCGCGCGGGAAGGAGGAAAAGACAGAGAAAGAAACAGACACAGACACACACAAAGAGAGAGACGGATAGTACAGGGGCACCGAGAGAGACAGAGTGAGTCAGCCAGAGGCAGTGAGGGGCCGAGAGACGCCGAGAGAAGCAGAGAGGGACCGAGAGACACCGAGAGAGGCAGAGAGGGAGGGAAGGAGAGAGACAGAGAGAGCGACAGAGCGAGATAGAGAGAGCGACAGAGCGAGACAGAGAGCGACAGAGGGGAAGACAGAGAGCGACAGAGCGAGACAGAGAGAGAGCGACAGAGCGAGTCAGAGAGAGAGAGAGAGATAGGGAGACAGAGAGAGACAGAAATAGACAGAGAAGAGTCAGAGAGACAGAGACAGAGTCAGAGCGAGACAGAGAGAGCGACAGAGCGGGAAAGAGAGAGCGACAGAGCGAGACAGAGAGAGAGCGACAGAGCGAGGCAGAGAAAGAGCGACAGAGCGAGTCAGAGAGAGAGACAGAAATAGTCAGAGAGAGACAGAGAGAGAGAGTTGGCTGCGCGAGCGACTGGAAAAGCTTTGACCATCGAAGACGGTTGATTCATTTTTGTCATCCTTCTATGTGACACCAACGCGTAGGCTCAGAACGATTTGCAATTCCACTGGCCACACACTTCTGTGGTTACTGACTGTAAAATATTCAAATGTATTTTATATGAAGACGGCGATTAGCCAGTAAGTAGTAGTCTGCAGCAACAAAAACACAAACTGAACAAAACCACACAAAATGGTTTTCCAAAAAGCCATTTGGTAAGAGATGAAAGATTAGTCGGAACAACACAACGAAATATCTGTATTTTCTTTCAAATTCTAAACATTTTTTTCAATTTTTTTAGTAACGAAACCATAGACACTTGTCACTCGGCCGAAGGTTGCAGTTTTCTTCCAATTTCTGTGCGCACCGGAAATTAGAAATAGAGATATCCTTGGATTTTTCCAGAATTTTTGAGTTCCTATTAATACCAGAGTCTCCTCTCAAAAATCCGGAATGTCATATAGTTTTGTTCAATTTCTGAGCACATTGGAAATTAATACATATATTATGCTCTCAAATTCATTTTTGTAATGGAATTGTGAAGTCTTCACAACTGGCATTAGAAATTGTAAATATTCACTTCTCTTAAGGAAGACTAGGTTTTACGATCTGAAGGATGCACAGTAAAGTGAAACGTGACAATGACTTAAATAGCATTCCAAAACCACTGGTACTGTACACGAAAAAAGCGGCGAACACTGTCTCATAGGTTTCCTAAAAAATATTTTCTACAACGGAATATAATCAACACTATCTCCCTTCCTGAAATATATAAAAACGCCATTTCTGGAAGGCGTAGGCACTAAAAGAGACCCATGTTTCGGTTTCTTCCTCCTGCTTCCTAAAATGAGGAAAGGTTTAGAAAAGTGTAGGGCAAGAAATCCCTAAATACACATTTTCTTTTGAAAACCTGTATCTGACATTACATTTTATTAAATACTATGAACCCAGACAGTTTCAAGGCTGTTTTCTTTGGTTGTGGTTTGAATACGTCAACAGACGTGTTTGCTCAAAGACAGGTGACTGGTGTCTGGCCAAAACCCAAATTCGCAATACTTTCCTCCTTATGGTATAGAACCAACACTACATGAAGTATTTCCATACTCGCTGTTAGGACAATTATAACCCAACCCCCAGTACGTGTGGTTTTATTAAAACTCGTTATATGTATTAGAAACCACTGTGAAGCTTCGGCGGAACACGGTTGGTGAACATATGAGTAACAACAGGTTACTAATTTTTTAAAACAAATTTCTCAAACTTTTCTCGGTTTTCCAGAGCACTAAAAGAAGTTTTCATGATCAGATTTGTAATTTCACACTATTTAAAGGAAATATTCTAGCAGCCTGAAACTACTTTGTCAGCTTTCTGATTTCGTAGTGATAAAGTACAAATTTTTAAAAATTCAACAAACAGAAATAGAGAAAAAAAATTACGTTGTGCTATTTTTAGGTATAACATCTAGATTTATACCCATCTCAAAAATATTCCCTGACTTTGATGATTCTCACAAAAATTCCCTGATTTTTTTCCTGACTTTTCCAGAGCACTGGAATTTCTTGTTTTTTTTTCGGTTTTACATGTTTTCAAGTGAAAACGTTTTCAAGTGAAAGTTTGAAAGTGGCCACCCTGAACAGGAAGAGAACCGAAACGCAGTCGCCCGCGTCGCGCGGAAGCTGCAGCTGCAGCGCTTCAGCGATGCACTTCTTGCGCAAGGGCACTCCGGGCGGCCGATCGGCCGGCCGGCCATCTATAAATACAGGCGGCGTCGCAGGCGCTGCATCTAATAAGCCGCGCGGCCATTGGGCGAGCAGCGCCGGCCAGCGCCAATTCCCTGGCGCGTTGCTCGCCTCGCCCGGGCACTATCGCAATCGCAATCGCCGACCGCCGGCCGCCGATAGCCGTTCGCCCGCGCCCGGGCACTGCGCACTGCAACGCACGAGGCCCCAGCGCGGTGCATTTCCGCAGAGGGCGGCAAAACAAAGTGGCCACGCTCAATAAAAGTACTTTCTATCAGCCTCGAGTAGAATGTACCCAATGTGTATGTGTTGACAGGCTATGATGAGTTTAGTGAACAAGTTTTTCTATTTATTTATTTGCCAGTGGAATCCTACCACTGATCACATGACAACCTCTCTAAAAAAAAGTTGCAGATGGCGTATCGACATTTTACATAACTTCCTGGGTACTGGAGATATGCAAACATACATTTCGTTCATAAATTTGATATTCTTAATACGAATGCAAAGCCAGACAAAATTTGCAATGGTGAGAGAAGAAATGTTTAGATTACTGACAGATTATTAATCCTAATAAATTTGTTTTCTTTGAGATTCAACAGCAAATCGTATCAACTTTGCCTCTTTGTTTTGCGAAATGATGATCACATTGTACTTAAAATGTTTTCTAAAGATATCACTCGAGTCAAGCATCCGTGATATAACAATAAAACAACGTTACATTTGATATACAGTGTGCTGATATCGAGTTTTTTTTATCATACGTATCAAAGGTCGACATAAGAAATAGAAACATGTAAGAACGGTGAAAATTTCAAACGGTTTCGCAAGATAACGCAATCCGCGCGAGAGCTTGAAGATACCAGAGGAAATCTTGATCACATTAACACTTTTAACATACTAAGAGGTTGTTTTAAAAAGCATAAACGGGAAAATTTAAACCCAAACATAACTACTATAAGAAATACAATATTAAATGAGCTTCCTTATAACCTTGTATAACACCAATTACTTCAATGGTTCGTGAATTTCCGATACAGGAAAGTAATATTCAAAGTTTTCTAAGGAACTCGCAAAATAAATTATACTAAAGAATGTGCATACATATGTAAACAACAACACTTGCGATAGTGTACATATTCTTTCTGACACACCTAGGCGAGTATAATTTCGTGAAAGTGGCAACAAAGGTACCGTATGTCTTAAGCCCGGTATACACGGTATAGTTTTCGTGCAGATTCTCGTACAGTTTCTCTACAGAAACTTCAAGGCCCCAAACTAGAAGTACAAAAGCCAAAAGTCGCGCATACACAGTGTATACATATTCTGCACGACTCGCCACAGACCGCCGCCAGGGGGTCTTAAGAGAAACAACTGAATTGAGCCGTCCGAGTACTGTCAGAGGTGGTATTTCTGTGTGTGTGTTCTGGTTATGATCTTTATTTGGTATTAATTAACCATAAGGAGAATAGAGCATAATAATAGAAAGTCAATAATTGGGAAAAAGGAAGTTTATCACAATATATCACTTCACACAATTCCACTTTGACACACCTAACCAGAAAATCGCAATGGCCCATCACCGTTAGTGAATCCTTCTGCCGCTAGAGGCGCTTAAGTCAAACTGTAGGCTTTCTGCAGGAAAAATTATGAACATGTTCATATAGAAAACGTGCAGTCTGGACTGCACGTTTTCTGTACGTCCAATCTGCACGAAAACTGTACCGTGTATAGCGAACTTCACACAGAAACTCCCGATCTGAAGAAAAAACTTGTTTCGGTGCCCTGACGTATTGTAGCCTCACAACAAGATATTTCCTCCAGAAGCTTAGGCAGCACCTATTACAGAAACGTGCGATACGTGGGACGTTGAGTCCAGGCAGCAAAATGTACGGCTAATCAACTGATCCCCGACCATCTATCAACTAACCCCTGACGCGTTAATACTGAAAACCCCCTGAAACTGCAAGTGTGCAGTGGGGATTCTTGTAAGCCTACACGGGAATTTGCAAGGATTTGAAATGCCATCGAAAATCCGGCATTGTCACTGAAGATGACGTAGTGAGGGAAGTCGAGGTTATTTGAAGCACGTTGCAAAAAGAATCTACAGTACCCCGTGATGCAAAGTCATCTGGACGCAAGATGTACGATATGAATTGTCTACAGCTCATGGGCGCGACATAGAAATGCCACCACTGCAATCCAGTTAAATTAGGTATTTCATCACGCATTCATTGGAGAAAAGTAATTCTTTGGCTCTTCTACATCCTCTAGGATTTTGTAAGATTTCTTCTGAATCCTTGTGTACAAGATATCATTTCATGTTTTAAACTAATTGGTTTATTAGAATTTGTAAAATGTCGCTGAATAGTCCTGCAGTTTTTGCGGCAACAGCACAGTAGTAAATAGTAATTTTGAAATGTAAACTGAAAAAAGTTTCTCAATTTGAAACAATACTTATATACACACATATAAATAAATTAATAAAAGGAAGTTTTTAGCATTATGATGCAATGACGCAAAGCAAACAATAAAACAGAATGTAATATTTCAGAAAAAAATGTCCTTGAAATGTGGAAGTCATTAACATTTTTATATCTTACCTTGACAATTAACTGGAACACGATAGGTACACATCCGCCGCGTTGGATGGTAGATGGATTTCTTTTAAATCGTGTCGTAGCACAAAATAATAATCCATTCTCAAATAATTTCGATACATGTATTCAATATTCTGCTACGCATTACTAACAACGCCCGAAAAGTTAATTGAGCGTCATAGGAGTGTCATGAAAGAAGTGGTGCTAATCTTTCTATTCTTTCTCCATTTTCCCCCCTCACTTGGAAAAAAAGAAACAAATACACGCAAAAGCCATTACCACGCAACGAAAGACGAGATAAACAATTTCCACCCTACAACATCAAACTCGGAAACTTTTGAATGGCCTGATGTTCCGAAGAGTTAAAAGTATTTCATATTAATACGTCCCGAGAATAATTCACTTCCATCATCGGGAATTCTCCAGACTGGAAAATAACTGCGAACTCCTTCCAGAGCACTGGCAGTGAAGAAACTCCTTCAGTTAGAAATCTATGTATTCTTCAGTCAGAAACTTTGAGTATTATTATTAGGAAGCGAATTTCTAAGATTTTAGATATTTTTTCCGTTGTTTCAGGGCATAACTAAGTGAAATTTCTTGACATTTGGTTAGAATTGGACCCTATGTAGATTAATATGTTAGTGTACAGTTGGGCGATTTTTCCTGTTTGTGCATATTCGTGTAATAATAGGAGTATATTTTGAGTATTTAGTTAAAATGGAGACTTATCTCTAAAAGTTTCATATTTTCATAGAATCTATTTATGAGTGAGAGTTCGTTGATAAGAAAGGGCTTGTTATAGTTTGCGTTTTTTCTTTTCTATACATGTCAAAATACTCGTGCTTATAGGATATTTCTTTATTTTTTTTTAACCGGAAGAAAAATACGTACGTATACGAAAAAGTAAAAAATGAAACATAACATACAATGTACTTCAATAAGATGCATATTTACTTCAATTATTTCTCTCGCGAAGTAATCTGTTATGTATGCACAAAAATATATCTTTTAAATCCAAGAATGCTTTTCCTGAATTTTATCAAGAAAGGTTTAAGCAGGAAATGAAATACTGTTAACTAGTTGAATGTGGCGTCGCCGACGCTGTAAACTATTTTAAAAGTATTTTCATGAGTTGAAAATTTCTTTAATACTTCAGTTCTTTCATGTCTAGCTTTCTTCAAATATGTTCTTACAGTATCTGACATTGAACTTACCAATGAACCCGTAGCAACTGCTAATGTTATAATTCCGTTTAAACATTTCCAACACCCAATGATCTTGTACATTACGTCAATATAGAATATGAATTGGTAATATTGCGATTTCAAAAATATAATGGCCTTAAAAATACCTGCAGGAATGAATAATGAGAATAGTTAGAATTTAGCACAGGTATATTTTTACGATTTGTTTTCAAACACGAACATAAATAATCACCTGTAAGCTGTTCTTCTGCGTTATTCTATTTTCCGATTATAAGATCATTCTCATTTAGTACGTAAAATTCTCACGTAAATGCTTCTTACAACTACATTGCATTGCAATATATATATATATATATATATATATATATATATATATATATATATATATATATATATGAGTGTGTGTGTGTAAACTAAAGCTTTAAAAGGTTACTATTTTGTATGTTTATGTGAATAAAGTGAATAAGTTTTAAGTCACATTAAATTGAAAATCGATCTTTACATTCTTAAAAAGTGTATTTTCTATAGTATTGTACTTACAATTCTCGTTTTCTTATTTGGTTCATATTCTTCACATTCAATGTTCCAAGACAATTTTCAAATTTATTATAAAAGATACCCATGAAATATTTCGTATCTTACAAATTCTGCCGCACCGCATTTTAATTTCATATGGCTGGTTTGTAAACAATCAGGGTGGCAACCTCACGGAAGAAAATTATGCTGCCGTACTCTGGAAATAACCACGGGGTACTGGGGTTTAATCAACGCAACCTACTTAGATCTATTTAGGTGGCGTTGATTTAATTCCCGGCACATTCATTAAGATCGCAGCGCCAAAACGCGCAAAAACACGTTTTTAGAAATTTCTTTGAATTTTCTGAGTGGATCCGAAAACAAATTATCAGTTCCCCATCAGGAGACTGGGACGCGTCAAATGACACCTCGTATGTCTCGATTTGGGCACGGGAAGTGGTTTAGCCGTGAGTGACGGAAATCGAAAGCACGCACATTCGAAGGCAAGCACATCTGCACACTCGGGAGTTACTCAAATACTGTACATGGATTTTAATTGCATATTAAAAGTGCATATTTTAGAATTCGTAGGTCATAAATGCAAATTTTTAAAAGCATACTTCAAGATTTTTAGAGCATAAAAATCGTCTTCCTAATTATTATCAATGCCAAATAAAATACTGAAACTCGTGCCATGTCTACGTAATGGGAATGTTTCGCGCGCGCTCTGAATGCGGAAGAAGTTTCGGTGCAACGGTCGCCAAGATCGCAAAAATTAAACGACTTCCTTAAGCAGGTGAGCTGGCCCGGCCACGCGGGGCCCACCTCTCTATAAGAGCCCGCAATAACTACGCCTACGAGAAAACCAGCCGAGGAGGAGATGAATGAGCACCAGAGGGTAGTATGTTAAACAGTAATAATCGATTATTTATCGCTGCTAACGAGGTTCCCGTATCGGCAGTAATCAGGCTGCTTTATATACTGCAGTAGCAACTCCCACGTATGATGTTCGCAGATTGCACGTACTTCTCTGCAGTTTACTGAGCAAAAGCAGCTTCTAAAGGCTGGTGAGAAGATCATTGAAACAACATACTCGGAAATTTAAAAAAGGTACTGTGGGTTTAAAGTCTTCTGCCTTAAATTAGCTTTGCTATACGTTGTATTAAACTATCCGAAAAGTAATAACGAAATCAAATTGTGAGCAATTTTCTGCAATAGCAATTACATTTCAGAATTATTATTATTATTATTATTATTATTATTATTATTATTATTATTATTATTATTATTATTATTATTTTCGGTGTTTTCTCACCCTGGATTCCAGGTTTGGGAGTGTCTGACGACATACCACATTCCTAGCTTTACATAGTTAGAATAGTGCGAACAATCCGGCAGGTTTCAAGAATGATTGACTTTTGAGCTCTTGGAATGATTTTGCGGCCAGGAAAATTTAATTTAGAATTTATTATTATCATTATTATTATTATTATTATTATTATTATTATTATTATTAATTATGATAATAATTAGCATGATTACCGCTAAGGGGATAAAATATTAGCCAATAGTTTGGCCAGGATTAACTCTCGGCAGCTATACAGGCAATTTAGTTACCCCTCTCTCATGAAGAAACAGTCTTTCTTCAGATGGTTCATTTGTGAAAAAAACGACGTTTGTAAAACTACCATAATATTTTCGGATACGTCTTAAAACAAACAAACAAAAATCTTGTAAAGGTAAGAAAATATGAGGTCTTGTTTTACCATCTTTATCCATATCAACATTTGTATTCATTTTTATTGAAATCTTCTACTTGAGAATATTAATATACGTATTGAATAATTCTCAAACGTTTGGGCTCTGATCCTGTACATCAAGCATTTTCCTTTACTCAAGCTATAAAGTGAGATTCTTTGCAACTCCAAGCACAAACGTAAAGATCTCTTTTTCTATATTTTAAATAATATACTTGCAATATTGTGTTAGTGTAAGTGGAAAATTTAACATAAGCATCAAAGATTAGCCGCTAATAAATACACTATTACTACAACATTTTATAAAAAAGTTCAAATAATTTCTATTGTAAATCGTGAGCTCAAAGAAGCCGTGAGAAATACATAATATTCATGGCCAATATCACACTTATTTGCATCGCCAAGCAAAGACCTAAAGCAAGAATTCGACGCACATCTTAAAAGTCTTCGCTGCCTGAAAGACACCGCGATTTTCGCGTAATAGCCTACGCGTCTGCCGTCATAGAAATCCACGACTCCTCCAGTTGGAAATTTCATCTCTTGTGGTTGCCATGACGCAACATTCGTAGCCCTATGAGCACGTTTAAATGCCATAGAGTGGACTGGAATTCCTCTTTACCCCAAAAAAATGATTGTTTAAAAAGAAGAAATTTATTTCAATATATGTTATTATTTCATGTCATTGAACTCAACATGAATGTATGACAGGACCATTGGTAATGCTAGAATGGTACATATCAAGAAGTTCCAATATGGCAAGGACAGGCGTTCAGTTCTCTTTGAATTTAGATGTAAGAACACTGAACCTCTTCGTAAAAAAACCACGCTGTCAGAAATGTCCGCATTTCTTTAATGAAATCTTCATTAAAGTAATTATCATGAACGCTCATGAACGGTAATGTATACATGTTCATTAGAATGCAATAGTCAAAGCGTTATACCTATATTTTGAAAAAAATAATGGACTGGTGGTTATGAATATATGATATGAATAAGGGAAACGAGAGAACCTCCGCATTAAATCTACACTGACTTTAACTTGTGTATTTATTTTATTGTACAAATATATTAAGCTATTTTTCATGTACAAGATACAAAATTATCATTAATATTAGTAGACCGCGTATTTATTTTATTGTACAAATATATTTAGCTATTTTTCATGTCCAAGATACAAAATTATCATTAATATTAGTAGACCGCGGATGTTTAGGGAAAAACCTATTTTTTCCCTGGGTACCTTGCACTAAATGAAGTTTTATATATAAATTTTAGGATCATTTGAACTAAACCCCATCACATTTCTACCGACTAAAATGAGCCTATTTTAACGTCAATACCTCTTTGAGCCTATTTCACTTTTAAAAACCTAAAATGATACTAATTTGCCTAATGTCTTTTGTCTGTGGCTACTTTTAAATACTTTCTTCTGTTTCGGCATAAGAAAGATGATATTAATTTTACGTTGCGATAATCTGTAAGATAGCGAGAAATATATAGAACAAGGATCTTGCAACAACAGTCTCCATGCTTCCTGACTTCGTGGAAAAGCGTGCTTCCGCTTCTTAGATAAAAAGATTGAATTTCCGCGAAAGAAAAGTGATCTTTATCGAAATGGGACATTCATTTTCTCTTGAAAACTTGGAGAAAGTATTAGTAATTAATTCTGAGGCAAAATACGGTATGAAAAATTCTAACTAGAGGACAAAGAAATAAACTTGCTCATAAATAATATCATGGCAAAATATACAATACTGATTCTACATAATAAATATATGTAATTGAAAACGTGTGTATTTTTTAAGTTTCATGTTTTCTTTGCGCCTATTCTACTATTTAAAGATCCTAACTGAGAATCTGAAAGAACCTAAAATGCATGTTTTAAAACCTAAAAATCCGCGGTATGTACGCGACTAATCCGCGACTTACCTTCGGCAAGCGGAGTTTCCCCCAACCAAGTATCTCCCACCAGCGGGGCACCGCCCCAGCCGGGACAAGCTCTAAGATTCCGACCGGTCTCCCAGAATATGTGGTAGTGTAGTGCTTGTTAGTGTAAATGTGTATGTAAGAGGTGAGGATAGGACAAGGAAGAGGAAGGAAGGATCGCGAGTAGTTCATGGTTTGTTAGCGTACTGCTCCGGTATTCGCCTGGTATTGATCGGAGAAACCACGGAAAACTACCGATCAGAGCAGCCGGCCGCTGGAATTCTCCTCCAGACAGCGACCGAATTCGACCTAGCTGAGAAGCTAGCGTCGAAAATCCCGCCACCGTCAGGACCTCCCAGTATGAGGCACAGCAGTGACATCAGTTGATGCTCTGAGCCACCTCTCCCGGTTCGTCCATTAGATTTCACGCCGTTTGCGAGAGCGCGTGGCACGCCCACTCACCTTGGCGCCGGGGCGCGGGCTGGTCGCATGTGTGGTAGTGTAGTGCTTGTTAGTGTAAGTGTGTGTTTAAGGGGTGAGGACAGGACAAGGAAGAGAAAGGAAAGATCGCGCGCGGTCTGTGGCCCGTTTGTCAGGGTACTGCTCCGGCATTCACCTGGTGATAAACAGAGAAACCACGGAAAACTACCAATGAGAGTAGCCGGCCTCTGGAATTCTCCTCCAGACAGCGACTGAATTCGACCTAGCTGAGAAGCTAGCGTCGAAAATCCCGCCACCGTCAGGACCTCCCAGTAAGAGGCACAGTAGTGACATCAGTTGATGCTCTGAGCCACATCGCCACCGTCAGGACCTCCCAGTAAGAGGCACAGCAGTGACATCAGTCGACGCTCTGAGCCACCTCTCCGAGTTCGTCCATTAGATTCCACGCCGTTTGCGAGAGCGCGAGGCACGCCCACTCACCTGGGCGCCGGGGGCGCGGGCTGGTCGTCGCCCGCGTCGTCGTCGTCCGCGGCGGACTCGGAGTCGGGGGTGGGGCGCGCGTCCGCCATCGCTCCTCCGCCGTCGCCGCCACCGTCGCTGCGTGCGCGCCCGCCGCCGCCGACCGCTGCGCTCGCGTCAGCTGCCGCCGGGGGTGCCTGCGCCTCGGCGCCTGCAACGCACACAACACCACCACTCGTCAAACGCGAAAATCAACACTCATCGACGCACTAGTTTCATCGCCTAGCCCAGAGATGTCCAACTTGCAAGGTCTCACGGACCACAAATAATAGTACATGATGAAACGATGATGTTATGATGGGTATTAATACGCAAGTGACATTATATTGCTCATACCATCGCTCGTGTATTAATAGCCATTGCATTGAGTTTCATGTGGTACTGTTTCTACGACTTTTATAAGTTAAACTTTTACACTGAATCGTTTCGTGGCAGTTGACATGTAGGATTCAGCCAAGGGCACCTAACCCTACCCTCGCATGCTGCCGCAGGTGGCTGTGGTTACCAGTCCGCCTGCGAGGAGTACTGCGCTAGTCAATGGGATCAAAGTGAAATTACCATCCAATTTATTTTAAATAATATTCCACTAAAAATTAACTAATAATAAAATAAATAAAGACTGAGAAGCATAACATCATATCAATAGCAATTTTAATGTACACAATCGAACGAAACATTTACTAGAATGATTCTCAATGATTAATTAAGTGCCAATACTTAATTTGTAAAGTTCTCCGAAATTTGGTCAAAAACCTGTTTCGTAATGAAATATGTATCGTAATGAGCATCATTATGCAACTGGTTGCAGCCAACAAATGTCAGCATTATACAATGGGAGTAGAAAAAACATTTAATATTGTTGTTGGCCATTTTCACAGTACTCGGGCGATCCACACCTGGCTTCCCCGTACTGTTGATCTCGGCTGCTCTGAAACGGGAGGGTGCAGGAATAGAACCATGATACGTGTGAACCATGATATCTAACCGCACCGTGTATAACGTAGAGGCACTCATTGGGATGATTTCGAATTTCTGAATTTCCTAGAAAAAATCTTAAATCTAAACCTAACCTAATTTTACATTAATAGAGTGCTGACCCCGTCAAGGTGCATGCACTAGGCGCCCATTGAATACAAGGATCATTCTCTTTTGACTACAACAAATGGCGGGCTGCATGCAGGCTGGCAAATGGCGGGCCGCATGCGACTCGCGGGCCGCCAGTTGGACACCCCTGGCCTAGCCTAAAAGCTAGGACGATAATATTTCTGCCACACTAGCCAGACTGTACCGAATCACAGGCTCTTACTAACAATTGCATTTATGTTCATAGCAACCAGATCACTGGAAAACAAGTAAAGGGGTCAAAAGTTCTAGCATCTGTTATGATTGTGTGGAGTACGCAATGATTGTTTTCATTTTTTACAACCTGCAATTCGTGCTACCAACACAATTTATATTGCTAGCACTCTCACGAACAACTGGTTCAACTGCGAAGCGACTTTCGTGGCGGACTACACTTATTGTTCGATGTTTTCCGTGTAACTACCTCGTTCAACTAATTTGACTAATTCCAGATTCATAAATATAAATGTACTATGTGTAATGGGGAGCGAACTCAAAAAATCACCAATTTTTGAGTTGTGTACTTTTCAATGTGACGTGCAACAAGATAGTCAAAAGGTAGGCATCAGAGCCTTCGGTGTGACGTCATCCGGTCTGCCAAAAGAATCTGCATCGATAAATGTAGTAAGGAGAGGAAAAGGGAGAAAAAATATTTATGCACATTGTGGAGTAGGTTATACATGGGTTATACACTTCCCTGGAACAATGACTTCCTTAGTACACCCAAATTACTGACACGCCATGTACCTAGTACTACAGGTAACGTCTCGGTATGGTCCGCAGTCCATAGCATCGAAATAAAAGAATGGGATTAACTAAAATTTCGATTGGAAAAAAATACTCTTCTTACTGCTTCTCTCACATATCTCTACTTACGGCACAAAAACATGTAGCTTACAAGAGAGTCCACTACACATCACCTACTCTCAATTAGTACCGTGTTCTCCTTACAATGAACTCGATGCTCGTGATCGTAAAAAGTAAACTGTAAATTTAAAAAAAAAATTGCACCAAACATGCAAATGGTTTCCATAGAAGGGGTCAGAATTACGCAAAAATAACTACGTATCGCGCTCGAAAAATATTATTGAAATTATTTTCTGGTTACCATTTTGTTTCTGAATAAATGTAAGGCAAAGTGAATTCATAAGAATGCTATGAACAGACACCGTAAGTCAACAAATAAAAAATCGCTTAACACAGATTTTTATCTGGCAAAATATTCGCTTTTTAGCAAATGAATAGTGCGTCTAACACAACAATTGTGGTATAAATGTCCATTTACTACCGAAAAAGATGATGTTCATCTCAACGGGCGATTGTTTATGTTATTGAGAAATGTCTGGTTTAATATTGAGAATTAAGTAAAATTATGATCTCATGACAAATATGTACCCTAATTTCCTTCCATTTTTTGATTCTCGTGTTACATTCAAAAGAAAAAAAACTCGCAAGAAATGGAGGAAAACAATTCCATAAACATCAAAATTAATTTCTTGAGAAAAACTATTTTTATACGAACACAATTTCCCAATACCAAACTACGCAAACTTGAAAGTCATACTTTTCAATTGGATTAAGAATACTAGGCTCATATTACATTGAGGAAACCGTATAATTCAGAAGAATCAAGAAAGATGATAGGCCAGAAACGATCTTGAATGCTGGTTGCACTGTTGTCCATGAAAGAGTTCCAAGATAAACAGTCCCTGGCGTATCTCCTGGTATCACTAGTTTTCCGAGGCCACCTATGACGACGACCGTATCACGGGACCGACTCGCTGGAACCCACAGTAAACACCGTGTTGAGATGGATGCCCAAAAACATGTCCCATTTAATGTGTTAGAAGCAGACCCACACTTCTTTCACAGATGTAAAAAGAATTAATACATTCGTTTGGGTAGGTAAATTTTTAGCTGTGAATTACTAATGTGTTGCAGAAACCTTCTTGGTATTCTGTTGTGCGTTGCAGAAAAAAAAGTGTTCTTCTAAAGAAAAAAATAGATGCAAAAATGGTCAGAAGATTTCACGTTCGTATTCATTTACAATAGTATGATTTAACATTGATTTGAGCGTGTCATCATGCAACATCCGTCAACCCAATGAGCAATAGGCATTTAAATTCCTTGGAATGCAAAATAAATTATATATTTCAGGGGCACATTTCTGTGACAACTCTTCGACTTCACAAGGAAGATCTAACAATATGTAATGGATTTCACCATAAGGAAGACGTATATTTATCTCTATCCAACAAATATGATTCTTTTAAAGAAAGAAATGTCCTTCATCATTATGTTATTAATTTATATCTCAAAGAATGGAACGTGAATTTACGACAGAACCATTCGTAATATTAGAGATTCAATATAGCAAAGTCAGAATTTTTTTTTTTTTTTTTTTTTGGAATTAGGTGAATGAATATTGAAATTGTTCGGAACTGTTGGGGAAAAAAAACTATGCAAGGGAATTTTGTGGAATGTGATGTTAAATTATGTTTAATAGAATGTCATATTCTGAAACGAATGTAAATTTTGGTTCTTTTCCCCTTTCCGGGATCAAAAATGTACTTGTCAGCCAAGAGCGGCGTGTATCTTCCCTCGCATTCAAAGGGTAGCGTTACCGCGCCCCGACAACACGAATCTGCGTTCCTACCAGCCTCCTCCTGGGTCCCCAGTCGCGGCCCCGTCGGCACTCTCGTCGTCGTCGTCGTCGTCGTCTCGTCGTTCCTTAGTGGTATATAGCGTTGCGTTACGTAGCGTTGCGTTGCGTAGCGTTGCGTAGCGTTGCGTTGCGTAGCGTTGCGTAGCGTACCGTTCCGTTGCGTAGCGTAGCGTTCCGTTGCGTAGCGTAGCGTTCCGTTGAGTAGCGTAGCGTTCTGTTGCGTAGCGTAGCGTTCCGTTGCGTAGCGTAGCGTTCCGTTGCGTAGCGTAGCGTTCCGTTGCGTAGCGTAGCGTTCCGTTGCGTAGCGTAGCGTTCCGTTGCGTCGCGTCGCGTTGCGTCGTCAGAGCGCTGCAAGTGCGGAGACCGCGCGTCGGCCGCGCCAGATGCCAAGGCGGTGAATCCCCCGACGCCTCGACCGCTGCCGCCTTACTCACTACAAACGGGACGACTCATTATCGAGTGGGGAAAGAACTATCTTTGTGTTTGCCTTATTCGTCAAACCTCATTCCTCTGTTGATCCAACCGCGTTTATCGGGAATAAACCTCCCAGTGTTGCACGCTGCATCTCTTCATAAATAATGTACAATAATATCCCATGCGTCTTAAGGTGGCTCGTGATCAGCGAATTAGCTTCCAAGGGGTTCTATTTCCTGTCGGGGCAAAAATAGAGTTGACGCTTTCCTTTAAAATCGTCCTAGTTTCTGTAGCTGTGTGACGTAGAAAAGCTCAGCAAGCGGAGAGTGCTGGTGATGGTGAAGGAAATATGCCATGTTCGGCACATGTCGCTTACGCCCCAAGTATGGGAATTAAACAAGGTCTAGGCGTGATGTACACCATTGGCTAGTAGGCATAATCGATCCAAAAGCCAAATACATATATAATATCCCATAATATTAGCTACGGTATTTAACGGCTAAGTTGATCTATTAGACACAAAAGCCTCATTCATAGTTTTATATTATCCCCCCACCAGTACTTTTAGTTAAAACTAGCTGTTTGCAGCACTAAAAATGGTGCTGAACAAACCCTCATAAAAATATTTTCAAAATGTAGCCCGTACTACTAAGAACAACAAATGAAATACTCTCGTAAACATTGAAATAATTTAAATATTTTACCAAAAACAGTCTTCATGAATACTGCAATAACAGGTATAGTGTGCATACAGTACGAGTGTTCTTTGCAAACCTAGAATAGAAAAAAGTTGCTGTTCCATAACGCGACACGTGAATCGCAAATATTCAATGGCTGAGGCTCGCTGTCAAATGACGTCACCTGTGTCGTAAGCACTGACGTAGGAAGGAAGAGAATTTAGTTGGTTCGCGCAGTAAGAAAACACGTGGTATAAAACACTCAAATATTTATATTTTTCAGCCAAAATCGAAATTATTCATCATTATTTTCTGATTTTATCCCGAATTCCTGGGTATCTAATAAAAGCGTAGATACTTGTCATATGGCCGGATGCTGAATTTTTTTTCATTTGCTGGACGCATTGGAAATTGGTAATATAGGTACCATTGAAAAGCACAAATAAATATATGCACCAATTCCTATGTATCTTGTACAGTTATCATATAAAACCCGAGAGAAAAGAATAATTACGACCAAAAATATATGGGAATGTACATAATTTCTTTATATCCAATCACAAGAGATAACATACGTATGGTTACGTACCTAGTTATTCTAAAGTTACCTGTTATTCTAAAGCGGAGTAACAAATGTAAATGCACATACATAATGAAATTAATTGCAAAATAAAAGTTTAAAAAGTGTTGATACTGATAAAAGAATTATGAAACCATCCAGACTCGATTAGAAGACACGCTAGAAAAATTTCAAATAACTCAATACTTTTAAGTAATATACTTGTTTTAAATTGATCGAACCTGCCTTTTCGTGGAAACCGGTTTGCAACGAACCGGATAGCGATAAATGATGTCAAGCGGCTCTGCAAAAAACAGCGAGAGCTAAAAACATCACTTAACCGCAATACCGTTTTCCAAATTACTTTTTTAAACCCATCTTCGCATCAATCATCTCTCTACGTATTTTTACGAAAAAGAAGGAAATCTCACGAGCCATTGGTCGCAGTTAATGCATTGTAGAAATAGCACGCGCAGAGATACGTTTGAGAAGCAAGAAACGGTGTTGTTTAACGACTTTCAATAGAGAGAGGGTTATTGCAAATTTTGAAATGATTATTCACGCACATTTAAAGGAGTATGGTGAAGAATGGGGACATGAGCATATAAGAGATAAGACTTTAAAAATACAAAAGCGGTTGCTGTTATCGTATAATTACTGTCAGAGAAAAATTCAGCTCAAGGGCTTTGTTTGAATTACCAAGACTTTGATGAAGTTTTCATCATCGAAATAACTGCATCCACCGTCCCAAAAGCAGTACCTCATTTACAGATTTTGAACGTAAATATTAGCTGTAATATGCCACAATATCGACGGCAAAATCAATCAACTAATCACTTAATATTACTTTATCACCGTGTCCGCTGTCATCTATTTTATCAGGCAACCCGCTTGACTTGCTGCGTTATAGGTTTTCTTGCTGTGGGGACTCGCACAATTGTCATGCAAAGATACAATAAGTCATGGTGGCAAAACGCAGAAAGAGCAAATGAAAGAGGAGATTAAGTGGAATAAGGAGAGCTACAAGGATGAGCAGAATAGAAGATAAACAAGAAGGGGTAGTAGAAAAAGCAATAGGACGAAGGAAGGGCCATAAGAGATATGAGAAGGAGAAGTAAAATGAGAAAGTAGTGGAAAGAGATTAGGGGTAGAGAGGAGTGGAGGATGGAAGAAAACTTGAAACAGGAAAATGAAAGGAGGGGCAGAGGAGAAGACGAAGAGATGGAAGTAGAAGGAGAGGAATGGAGGGGAAATACTGGAAATACGAGTACAAGAAGACGAAGGAGAACGAGATTTTCACTCCACTCCACACTGTGTCCTGCAATCACTTAACGAATAGTACGTATTCTGCACGTGCTTATTTCTCACTTCTGAGTTCTCTATACAGCAGGGACCGAATACCTAACACATTTTATAAAACCGGCGCATAAGTAAGCATCTACCCACGAAAAGTAATCCACCACGAAAACCCTTACCCCGGTGTCCGCTGTTTTGTTTCGAACGATTTTCCCCTATCAGAAGAACGTCCCTGCCGGCACTGATCTTCGCCGCGCCAGTGATTAAACGCAATTTTGAGTCACCGCTCGCGTCGCAGAAGGGAGGAGCGGCCGCGGAAAGCAAAACAGAGAACGCTCGAGGGGGGAGCGGATCTCTGGAGCCAATTTGCGTTCCGCGCGGGAACAGAACATCCGCACACGCGCCGCGGACTCAGGCGGTCGCTTCGCACTAGCGAAGCGACTCCGAGAACAAAACATCCATGTTCAAAGTTAACTGATCTTTTACAGCTACTTAAGTAACCTCTAACATGAAATTCGTGCGCAACAAAATTTAATTCGTCAATGGCAGAGTATATTAATTTGTAATTAAAATGTATCTGAAAGAAAGTTAAAAAACGCCTCTTCATATGCAAAATGCGAGGAAAGACGAAGGAAATACCAAGGTATTAGGATCATCGAGAGAGAGAGAGAGAGAGAGAGAGAGAAAGAGAAAGAGAGAGAGAAAGAGAGAGAGAGAAAGAGAGAGAGAAAGAGAGAAAGAAAGGGAGAGAGAAAGGGAGAGAAAGAGAGAAAGGGAGAGAGAAAGAGAGAAAGGGAGAGAGAAAGAGAGAAAGGGAGAGAGAAAGAGAAAGGGAGAGAGAAAGAGAGAAAGGGAGAGAGAAAGAGAGAGAGAGAGAAAGAGGGAAAGGGAGAGAGAAAGAGAAAAGGAGAGAGAAAGAGAGGGGGAGAGAGAAAGAGAGGAGGAGAGAGAAAGAGAGAGGGAGAGAAAGAGAGGGGGAAAGAGAGAAAGGGAGAAAGAGAGAAAGGGAGAGAGAAAGAGAGAGAGAAAGAGGGAAAGGGAGAGAGAAAGAGAGAAAGGGAGAGAGAAAGAGAAAAGGAGAGAGAAAGAGAGGGGGAGAGAGAAAGAGAGGAGGAGAGAGAAAGAGAGAGGGAGAGAATGAGAGAGGGAGAGAATGAGAGAGGGAGAGAGAAAGAGAGGGAGAGAAAGAGAGGGGGAAAGAGAGAAAGAGAGAAAGGGAGAGAGAGGGAGGGGGAAAGAGAGAGAGAGAGAGTCTTTTCGAAGAAGGTTGTTCGTGTGGTTCGAACATATTAAAGAGTGGTATCATCAGTTATTTCATATTTTAACTTGTACAAAGTTATGATTTGGGGAATTTTCCAGCCACAAACAAAACTTCGAAAACGTAAAAACATCGATCACAAATCACAGATGTTCAAAATACATTGCCTTCATGTTTCATCAATGTTTAAAACATCGATATTTTTATTGAAACATCGATGTTTTGAAAACATTGGCATCGATGTGCATCCCTTTTGTACACCGAAATGGGGTTGCGTATGAGAAAGATGCTGATAGCGAAGATTATGACTCCTGTCGGGCAGCTCAAGAAGCTTGCCGCACCATCCTATGAAAACAATGTTGCGATACAATTGGGAGTGTCCGTGGAGGATGGACGGAGGTGATTGAATGAGAGTAAGCAAACACTTTGGTAAGTGAATAACACGCCACGTTTCCCCTTGTTACTCCGGCGTTATCTCAAAAACAAATACTTAATTTGTCGAATGATAAATATAGGATCACTCATAAAATAGCTTAAACATTGCAACAAACTAGCCATACATTTTTCCCGAAGCCATTGTTCTATCTTATATTCGTCTTCGTTGGTTAGCCACGGTCTACATGAAATACTATGTCCCTGTACTATTTTTAAACATTACTATAAAAGTTAAAATTACGGGGCAGAAGAATTCAAACAATTTAGGGTTATTCGGTCGGCAGAGTTTTTATATTATAATCATAACTTACAAAATGATGAATTCCAACAACACAAGGAGTCGAAAGTTTCTTCCAGAAAAGATGTGATTCGTTTGTCACCTCTCTCCCTCTCCACATCGCTAGCTCCCTGAGAAGTGCAATTGGTTAATTACGGCTTCGACATGCAATGCTTCGAGCTAGTTGTTCTTGGGAGAGTCCTTGGTTTTCTTCGTTTCGCAACAAAATGGAAGTAGACCTTGCCGTCTAAGGAAAAGGGGGCATTAACCTTTCTTAACCTAACCCGTGTAAATGCTTCGTGAGGAGAATGTAAATTTTAGGCAATTATTTTTGTGTTTTTGTAATTATTAGACATTTCTTGTTGTTTTTATGATGGGCACTTTCCTGTTGTACATTAAGGTTAATTAGGCAAGAGGCATGTTGCAACTTTGCAAGTGCACGAAACGTCAGACGCATGTCTAGTCAAAAAGTTACATCGCACACAATAATGGAGTCCAAAGTCAGATCTTGATTCACGTGGCAACGTCTGATATAGATAGAAAATAAATGAAACGATGTTTTCATATTGTTTGGCTTCGTTTACAAACACAACAAATTTCATGGAAAAATTCTCATAGGTGTTTCCGTTGGCGGAAGTCTGCTGACTTCCTGAAGAATTTGAATAAATTCTCGACTAGCAAATAGACACACTTTTTAGAACCATTATATTGACTCTACTCGTGAAACAACGAACAATTTAAACGTGTGGCGCTTCAATATTTTCTCGCATTATTTGTAACGGCTAGGCAATATTATAATAAAACTTGAATCTGCAGCTTAGGTTTATCTGCCTTTTTAGGTTTAGCATACCATTCACGTCGACCGACAGACAGAATGTCGGACAGCCTGTCCGATCGAGAGAAAATAAAATACGGAAGTTTAAGGAATAACTAGTATTCCCCAAACGAAAGTTTACATGAAGTGATCTAGCGAGTGCATCTTCTGACGTAGTTTTCTCAATAGGAATCGTTAATATAAATATTTTAAATTTCAAAAAAATAAAATAATAAATAAATAAATAAAAATATAAAAATCAAAATAAACAATGCTATGAAAGCATTTCGTTACAAATATTAAGCAAGAACCAAACGCAATCAAGGGGAGTTACGACTCAGTGAAACTTACTGTTCATGTTTCGAAAAAGATACATAGGGATAAACTAAGTTGTATCAGCGAAAGATGTTCTTGACGAGTTGCTTGTTTACAGTTGTTCTTTGATGGGAAATTCCTAAGTGGAGAATTCATGAAGAGTTGAAAATGAGTCCCGGTTTCAACTTGCTTTTTGACTTGTTTCACCTCTTTACCTGCCGTGACGATAATGGACGTGTCCACAGAGAACTGTCGTTTCCGTTGAAGAGAACACCACGTTTCGATAGTAACGCTCTGGATGAGAAATGCCCCATCATCTTCAGACTTCCTAATACTTATCAATTTTAAAATGAACTTCAACTTTCTAATCAAATATTTAATAGCAAATAAGTTTGACTATTCCGTTAAATCACTTTGGAAATGTACGGAATGAATGATTATTCCGTTAAATCGCGCTCTTGTTGGAAAGATGAAAGTACTATTTAAACTAGACTGATTGATTAATTGTTGTATTCGGGCATGGCAACAGCTATGGCCAATTGTCCCCTAGGTGTAGTGAATGTTTTATGCATGGAGGTGGCGGAGTTCCTCCGCCAGTGCATGGTTGCCGACCTATACGTCGGTTTGGGCGAGTGTCTCCCACAGCAGTGCACCGCCCTAGTCAAGACAATCTCCAATCTCTGACTGTGGGTACGTATGTGAGTGAGGGAAGGGCGAGAGTTGAACAACGAAGAAGGAATGATCGCGCGTGATCCGTGAGTAGTTTGTAAGGGAATTAACCGACATTCGCCTAGTATTGATCGGAGGAACGACGGAACCCTACCGATCAGAGCAGCCGACCGGCAGAATTGTTCAGAGAGCGTCTGAATTCGAACTATCTATTTAGCTTGGGTCGAAAATCCCCCACTGTCAGGTGTCGAACCCTACTGTCTTCCGGTTCCCAACAGACAGCGGAAATGCGGGCTCTGAGCTGACACACTCGTTTTACCGGAAGCTCTCCTCTCACTTTCTCTCTCCCCTATCTATCTCGAGCGGCCTAACTTCTTTCATGGGATACGGCGCAGCCGAATGCACCGCTGCATGCACTCGCGCGGGAGAGGGTGGGCATGCGGACGCACTGCAGTCTGTCCAGTGCAGTGAAGAACGGTGAAGTGCGGTGCAGTGAGGTGCGGTGCAGTGCAGTGCGGCGAGGTGCAGTGCAGTGAGGTGCAGTGCGGTGCGGTGCAGTGCAGTGCAGTGCGGTGCAGTGCGGTGCAGTGCGGTGCAGTGAGGTGCAGTGCGGTGCGGTGCAGTGCAGTGCAGTGCAGTGCAGTGCAGTGCAGTGCAGTGCAGTGCAGTGCAGTGCAGTGCAGTGCAGTGCAGTGCTGTGCAGTGCAGCGCAGTGAGGTGCAGTGCGGTGAGGTGCAGTGCGGTGAGGTGTAGTGCAGTGCAGTGAGGTGCAGTTCAGTGAGGTGAGGTGCAGTTGGGGCAAGCGCAGCCGTGCAGGCGGCCCTGGCCTCCCATTACGGCGCAGCCTCGTTTGGGAGGCCGTGGCGGAGCTGCGCGCGACCGACAAACCGCCCTCGAAAATGCAGCCACGCGCAGCTGTTGCACGGGCAGGGGGAGGGAGGGGCAATAAGGGAAGATGAGGGCGTGGGCGGAGAACGGATCAACTTTGTTGTAACTAAATTATTTCTATTCCAATCTCTTAGATTTCGCAGTACAACTTTGGAAAATTTAACGCATTAACAGCATTTCCGTCGTCCTTAGTTGGGAGAATTGCTTGTAATTCGGTTTATGTAATTCGCTGGTGAGCAAGGGAATTTCTTGTAATTCGCTTGCACCGGTTTATATCTTGAAGACATCGGTAAGTCTTTCATGAGTTATAGTGCAGTTAACATTACGAAAATGTGTAACTGAAACGGTGAAAATTGTTGAGAAATAATGTTGTGAACAAATTGTTTCCCTTTTTTTGAAAAAAAAAATGCCTTGAAGCACAATGGCGATATTTAAAATGTTTTATGACATGATTCTGTATAATTTTGCACCAAAAATTCACGAAGCTTCTGCGTTAATGTTTTCAAAACGATATACAATTCCAATTAATATTAACTTGCGAAAATTTAACGAATTTCTACAAATATTTACTTCGTCAAATTATCACAGTCAAAAAAGAATATTGGTCCTAAAAAAAATACACCTCACTGAGGGTTTGTTCTGTAATTCTAATATTTTTCTATCATTTCCAACATGGCAGATAGACAATTAGAAAAACGCACATTTGCTGAGAGAATACAAACATACATACGCGCGCGCCCGAAAAAACAGAATACCGAACAAATAACGAAACTTTATGGTTGTATCTTTTTCATCATGGAAATAAATCTTAATGTTTTCCCAAAACTATATTCTATAAAATAAATTCCATGATAACCTTGAAATTTAGTGTTGGCGAAACAATAAAATACAAACTAACAATTTTATCGTATTACATCATTAGAAATAATTAGATTTTGACATTTTTTGGTCAATATTTATTCACAACTTTATAACACGTGATCGGATATGATTCACTTTGCAACGGATATTCAACGAAAACCTCCAGTATGTATTTCATTCGCAGGAGAGTCGCCCATGTACCTCACGTCATCAAATACCAAATAATTTCCCGCGAAGCACCGCGCCACGTTCTGAAAGTCCGCATCGCCGCAAACGGACCCCCTTCGTCTCAGGTGGGTTCCGTGTTTTTTTGGGGGGGTGCGGTCGCCCGGCAGCTTCATCGTTCAATCGCAACGGGAGTGCAGGGGCAGCCCGTTTCGCCGGCCCGCCGGCCACCGCGCTTCAATTGCTCTGGAATGCCCAGGCTGGGCCGAGCGGGGGCTGGGCGCGGGCGACCTGTCAGGCAGGGTCTGCGCGCAGGAAGCCGCAGCGCCGGCCTCGCCCGCGGCGACGGCGGCGGAGCACCTCCAGACAGCTGCGTGCGCCACTCGCGTCAGGAGAAAAGGAGGAAGCGCCGAAAGGAGAGACAGCAACAAAACAAGGCGCACAACACTGCGCGAAGGGTATTCTCAAGAAGCAAACTGAATCGAGAGATAGAGAGAGGGAGGGGGAGAGGGTAAGAGGGAGAGGGGAGAGAAAAAGAGGGGAGACAGAGGAGAGGGACAGAGAGAGAGGGAGAGGGGAGAGAAAAAGAAGGGAGAGAGAGAAGAACAGCAAAAGTACGCGATCGTAAAGGTATAAGAACGTGAATGTCTGAAGGGACAGACAAACCTAAAAGGGAACTTACAAAACTATAACCACCAAAATTACGATAAACAAGAAAAAGGCAACAAGATATGAATGAAATAAAAGTAGAGAGAACCTCCCCCCCCCCAATTATGACCAGCTCTAAGCTCCTCACGGTCTCCTATCATGGGTGAAAGTGTAGTGTACGTAAGTGTAAGTGTGAATGTAAAATGGGCGGATAAGTCACAAAAAAGGAAGGAAAGATCGCGCGCGGTCCGTGACCGGTTTTTAGGGTACTGCTCAGCATTCTCGTGGAGTTGGTCGGGGAAACCACGTACCCCCAGGCACCAGCACTAAAAGTACTGATTTCAGTAATTAGGGGGTCGTCGATGTTGTAACGGTTAGCGTATCGGACTGTTATACTCAAGTTCGTGGGTTCAAACCCGATCAATGCCGTGGATTTTTAAGGGCGAAAAAAAACCTTCCCTTCCTTCGGAGGGGATCAATTCAATTCAATTAATCGGCCACTGCAGTTGCGATAGTGGCTGAATACAACCTAGCTCTCTAGCTGCTGTTGAAAATTCTCTCACCCACGAGGCTCGAACCCTAGGACCTCAGAGGCACATCAGTGGATCTTCTGAGCCACCTCAGCCAGTAAATAATCGGGGGTAAATGCCACTTTAAGGTAGGAAAAAAATAATTAATTTTTAATATATAAAACACGAATACCGCGAATACAATTTTTACTCCTACGGTATATTGTATAAACTAACGAAAACAATAAAAAAACGAAAAGTTTAAATATGAGTCTCCTAACGGCGCTATAGTCCAATTAGAAACTCGGCCTGACATGCGTTTACGCATATTACTGACAGAATATTATATTACCTATCTATATCACGGAATACTGTTTTTCTATCTATATCACGGAATACTGTTTTTCCTATCTATATCACGGAATACTGTTTTTCTTATCTATATCACGGAATACTGTTTTTCTTATCTATATCACGGAATACTGTATTACCTATCTACATCACGGAATATTGTTTTTCCTATCTATATCACGGTATACTGAATTACCTATCTATATCACGGAATACTGTATTACCTATCTATATCACGGAATACTGTATTACCTATCTATATCACGGAAGGGGAAGTACATACATGGAGAAAGTTGATCAGACCATTTTCTGGTCCTAAAGATGAGTGTGAGGGCAGGTTAGCAAGAAACGTTAGCGAACGGTCCGTGTCCAGTTGTTTACGGCCCTCTTCGCTTGAAATCGATACGAGAAAAAGATCGATCAGAACAGACATCCTAATTATCATGCAGGTATTAGACCACTTCGACTCAGCTACTTGGCTGGTATTGCAGGTCCCCAACGTTAGGATTCAAACCCAGATCCAACCGGTCCAAAATTAAAGCTTTAGTTGCGCTCTCGAAACAACTTACGCTAACGCATCCGGTATGAATCTTACATAGTTGGCCCAAGGCCAAGCCGTGGATCTCTTCTCGTAATGTGTTTAATCATCAATTTTAATAAATGGACAACTAAAGAAAGAAAATATTACATACAATTTCCAAAGAGGAAAGTGGAATAGTAAAAATTACATAGAATCAAAAACTCAAGAATACAAAACTCAAAATTCATCGATAAAAAGTAATTCAATTAACCAAAATTCCATGACTGATGTAAATTTCTGGAACTGTTGAAGAACAGACTCAAAACATTAGTAAATATTTTATTTCATAAAATAACGATTGTGTGATGAATGCTTTTAGCAAATAAAGCTTTTTTAAAAATAATCGACTTTTTGAAAAGCTGTAAGAATTTTCACTTCAAATAGTTAGAAATAATGTGAATTGTAGTTTCTCCTTCCTAATTCTATTCAAATAAGTCGAAAATGTTCGCTAGAATCCCAGGAGGGCGGGCGAGCGATGCAGTGCCAGGGGAAAGGCCGGAGGGCGAACGTAGCGCAGCGCAGTGGGACGACGCGTAACCTGTCGGTGGGTTGATTGATTGATTGATTGGATACCTGGCGCGCCAATTACTGAAGTCAGTCCTGTAACTGTAGTGCATGATTTTTCCTGGGCGGTGACGGTGATCTTTCCCCATTGGATTCGTTTGTTAGGGTACTGCTCTCGCTTTCTCCTGTTCTTAATGGGAGAAACCATGAAAAACTACCGATCAGAGCAGCCGGCCGCTAGCTGACAGACCTAGCTGACAAGCTAGTGTCGAAAATCCTACCTCCGTCGGGCTGTCGGTGGGTAGGTGGGCGAGGCGGTCAGTGTGAGCGGTCAGAACGAGGAGAGGGCGAGAGCGGGGCGGGGACAGGACGTGGTGCGGGACGGGAGGGGCACGGAGAGGCGGTGGCTGATGGGTCGGGGAGGCGGGGAAGGGTGGGACGGGGATGGGAGGCGGGTCAGGGGCAGTGGGTTGGAGAGGGAGGGGATGGACGGGCTGGTGAGGGGAGCGAAGGGGTGTGTTTGAGAGGGCCGGGGCGGAGCGTGACTGGGCGGAGCGGGGAGGAGCGGGGAGGAGCGGCGCGGAGCGGGGCGGGGCGGGCGGAGCCGGGCGGGGCGGAGCGGGGCGGGCGGGCAGGCGGGAGCGGGAGCGGGCGGAGCGGGGCGGAGCGGGGCGGAGCGGTGCGGAGCGCGGGCGGAGCGGGGCGGAGCGGGGCGGAGCGGGGCGGGGCGGAGCGGGGCGGAGCGGGGCGCAGAGCGGGGCGGAGCGGGGCGGAGCGGGGCGGGGCGGGTTAAGCAGGGTTCCGCACACCCGACCCTCCCGTTACCGGCCGTCCACGCGGTAGTTTTTTTTTTCTTTTTTCTGCGTGGGAGCCGTGAGCGAACGGAAATTCACACTGAGGTTCTTCACTCTGAAACTTCATACAGCATCGCCAGGTTCATATAACTGAACGTTTCTCTGTTTCAGAATTCTGGGTAGGAGATAGCAACCGCTATTTCTAGTCATAATTTCATGGAGTCCTGTAGTACAAATTAACACAAGTCACTGCAGTTTCACGTGGTTGTTTCAAGAACTTATCACGTAACGGCTACCATTTCAATGTTATCATCTTTATCGGATGATCAGCTTCTTTTCTATTCATCGTGATATTGTGTGTATTTTTAACAGAGAACTGTTTGATCAGCATTCAAATGGGTGACAAAAGTTTAAAAAAACAAAAAAACATTAGTCTCTATACATGGGTTTTGTAACGTGGCGGCTGAGGGTAGTATCTTCAAGATGGAATTCGGCACGACTTTTTGAGTAATTTCAGTTCTGCCGCTGGAGTCGCTTGATCTGCTTGATGCGGTCGCGATCATGCGACATCTTGCGGGAGAACTAAGATAGACGCAAAAAGTCGTGTCGAATTTCATCTTTGAGATACTACCCTCAGTCGCCACGTTAGAAAAACCCGAGGACAAGAAATAATTTCTCATCTACAAAATTGTTAAATGTTTTAATAAAAACCTAACGAACATTTGTTACAGTGCATAATAGACTTTACAAACTGAACATCATAATATCTAATGAAATTCATATTAGAGATAACACGAGTACAATAAACTTCCGGTGAAGACGATATCAAGAAAGTTGCTTGAAGAGTTTATTCTACTGAAGACATAGTATGTACTCTGCCGAATCTGCGCGTTACCGTTGAACGCGCTCCGATCGCAAACCGAAGCCTGCCGCGTGGAGGCATGTAGGGTGGGGGGGGCTCAGGGGGTGAGGCACGGTGGGGTGAGGCATGCGGGTGGGGCACGTGGAGGTGGCACGGGAGGTGTGGCACGGGGGTGGGGCACGGGGGGGGGGTGGAGAGAACGGTGGGGGGGGCACGGGGGGCTCAGGGGGGCACGGTGAGGTGAGGCACGGGGTGGGGCACGTGGATGTGGGGCACGGGGTGGGGCACGGGGATGTGGCACGGGGGGCACGGGGGGGAGAACGGTGAGTGGGGCACGGGGGTGGGGCTCAGGGGTGGGGCACGGAGGGGTGAGGCACGGGGGTGGGGCACGTGGAGGTAGGGCACGGGGGTGGGGGACGGGGTGTGTGGCACGGGGGGTGGGGCACGGGGGGCAGGGGCACGGGGAGGAAAGGGGGACGGGGGGACAGGGGCGGGTGACGGGGCGAGAGGTGGCGGGCGGCGGGCGGCGGGATGGACGATGGGCGGGGCGAGGGGCGAGGGGCGAGGGGCGGGGTGAGGGGCGGCCGCAGCGCGTTTTTGCCGCCAACGCTCGTCGGGGGCCTTTCCGTGCCGCCGCGCTCGCGAGAGATCTGGGCGACGTCGCACCGTTATGTGTATCATGTTCCTGTGGCCATGGGTAATGTTAATCGGACACATCACCGTTTCGCTGGCTACGCGACGCCCACTTCTTGCCGGTCGCGAACGACTTCTTCACTTCCGCACAACTGGTACTGCATTCTGGCTCTATTACAGGATTCCCCAAACTGTTTCTTGCAAGTCCTCTTTAAATGAATTGACCCCTTACTCTCCTTAATTATAACACAAAGAATCGCACATAAGTGACTGAAAGATAACTGTGCCTCATACTGGTATTTTTGTAAATAGTGAATTTCCAAAAATCGAAGACGCTTCCGTTTATGAGCAGCAGAATTGCTAATCTTCACTGTTGTGCAAAGCTTACAAAATGCACCCTGTCGAGCGTTCTTTTAGGAAGTGGCCAAAAGAGAAGTACGGTGCCTATTGCGGAGTACCTTTTCTTGAGCGATAGACGAACCTTTGAAATTCAAAGACAGTTACAATTTCTTCAATTCTCTAAACATCCTAACGATGGTCCATGATACGAAAGAGGTTCGAATTTGTAATTTGCGAAGAATTAGATACTTTGTAGCATTATATCAGAAAACAATTCTCATTTATATTGATATATTTTTGTAATCAATGGTATCTTCATTAAAAACTGATCAGTCGCCGGCTCACATTCGACTGTTTACCCTCACTCGACCCCTAATCATCACTCCCTTTCAAAATCACATCGACCCCCAGGAGGACGATACTGACCTCGCTGCTAACTCCTGCTTTATTGGCTCATAAGACGAAACGATCTGCATGTAAAGTGAAAGAAGGGAGTACAGGAAAAGTGTTTGAAGTGGCTGCTAACTGCCTACACAATGGGAGGGGGTCCTAAAAACATGCTGCGACCTACTGTGGCCCACCAAAAAATTTCCCTCAAACCTAGATTCAAACCGCAGGGACCCAAAGAAAGGTTGATTTTACTGCTTAACAATGATAACTACCAATGAAAAGTTTAATAGTTACAACTTAATCTACTTTTCCGTCGTGTTCCCGTCAATTATCCTTATTCCAATGAATACTGAAGCCTGAATCAATCTCGCCAAGTCTAATATCACTTCTTTATATACATTCAACTCACTACGTTGAAAGTGCAATCACATAACATTCCTACAACAATAACAAATCGATACCTACAGGCCTGTTTTGTGTCATATTTTCGTAAGTTAAACTTTTATTACCTGACTGAAATATGCCAAACCAGTTTGAAGTTCTGTTTTACTTTTGAGTGCATTAACATAATGCACGCCTGTATGCGCTTACGACGATAACATTATCCAATTTTGTTATCTCTCGTTAAAAAATTAAACTTATGTTTCAAAATACAGAACAACACCTCTCACAAGGAAAAGCTACATAGGTGAAATTGATAACATGGTCGATACATTTAGTGAGGCAAAATTGCAAACCTGGAAGTAGAAAACTATTTTCTCTAGAAAATGAAGGGTATGATGCAACGTCACTCGTAAAACAAGATAATTTTATCGTTTCTTACTTACTTCATTGGTCTAGGTGTGTAGTGAGTTGACATCAAGGTCATGATAAGAGAATTATTACGGGACTATTCTGAAAATTACTCGTGAAACATGGCGGAGCCAAAGCAAACAAAGAAAACATGATATTTTTAAAACATCTTCTTCAGTCTTGTTACTTTTCCAACGAACTGATAGCAGGAAGGTTTTGTTTTCACGAGACTATTAACAGACAACAAAATTGTATATCTTCATTCGCAATAAAGCCCTGGACTCGCAAGTTTCTTTTTCTACGTAAGAAATTTCATGAAACGGTCGACAAATTATTGACAAATGAAAACAACTTTTAATTATACGAGGCGTGCGAAATAAAAATTCACAGATTCTTTAGTTTACTATACGTTTAAGTGTGTCAATGACAATTGACCCTGAAGAGGCTATGAGTGGTGAATTGTTAAATCACAAACTTTTTACCTTTTAGGAATACAATTATGATCATTAGGCAGGCTAATCCCGTTCGATATTTTAAGCAACTCTTCCCGTAAAATACAATAAAAAGATATATTTACGTATTTCAGTCGGTGTATACTTTCCCAAAAATAAATGTTGGTTCTAGAATAAAAGGCCACAAACATAATGCAGGTCGGCAAACACATTGGAAACTTGTTTTCTGCACTGTTGACAACAGGATTCAAACAGTTTAAATATATCTTGTAAATGCAACTAAAAATATAGATATTCTAAGAAAATAACTTTTTAAAATAGCTGTCGAAATGGAACAAAGCAAATTGTGCTTGTATCATCCATTGCTGCTTTCACACCACTTTTTTTGTTTTCACGCACTCTGGTTTACAGGATACACGTGTTTCCGTTCTAGAAAAACACCATCGTGTTTACAAGTGCTGCAGATCAGTGATCCGCGACTGCTTTATTTTAAAAATGCAACAGTAGGTTTTAACTCAGCAAGCTCAGCACCTAGGCTCAATTTAACTGGGAACGACTGTTGATAACCTCTCCTTCATAAGTCGTCAACAGTGATTCTACTTAGTCATATCTAAACACTACACATCTTTAATTTGTTTCTTGTTTTCGTTATCAACGTATGTCCAATCTTTCATCAGTCACAATTCATCAGCGACGGATATGATAACAATGATGCACTCTGACATTGATGGTATCTTCGCTAACGAAGATAAATTAAGATTAGTTAAATTAAATTAACAACACAATGACTCGTGATTTCATGTTATGTATTTTTCCGAAAACAAAAATGTTCGGAATTTCATTCAATAAAAAAATTGTGATACGGTCAGAAACGTAATTGCGTGTCTCGCTTTGATAAGAAACTAACGTTTTTCTCTGAATTCTTCCAGAACACCGTAAGAAAATTATCGGAAAACGTGTTTTGGAAGGTTTTTAGCACCTAAAACAACTAATGGAGTTTTAAGGCACTACAGACATTATCAATGTGTCATTTGATTCCATGCGAGTAGAGGAATCTGGTCCTGTTTGGCACTGTTTTTATCCGGTTTCTTCTAGTACAAACAAAAAGAATTACAGATAAAGTTTGTTTGGGGTTTCAAAGCCCTTTCAGTGGTGGAACGCTGTGAAGTATTATGAGTACACCCCACCGGTAGCGGTAGCTCAGTGCATCAACTGATGTCACTGCAGCGCCTCTAACCGGGAGGTCCTAGGTTCGAGTCCTGACGGCGGCAGGATTTTCGACACTAGCTTTTAAGCTAGGTCGAATTCAGCTGCTGTCTGGAGGAGAATTCTAGCGGCCGGCTGCTCTGATCGGTAGTTTTCCGTGGTTTCTCCGATCAACACCAGGCGAATGCCGGAGCAGTACCCTACCAAACGGGCCACGGACCGCGCGCGATCTGTCCTTCCTCTTCCTTGTCCTATCCTCTCCCCTTGTACACACACTTACACTAACATGCACTACACTATCACATATTCCGGGAGACCGGTCGGGAGCTTAGAGCATGTCCCGACTGGGGCGGTGCCCCGTAGGTGGGAGAGTCCTGGTTAGGGGGAAAAACCCTACTAGCCGACGGTAGGTCGGCGCCGGATCTCGCCATCCAGCGGGGGAAGATCACCGCCATCTCCCGGGCAAAAACATGCACTGCACTAACGGGACTAATGACCGAAGTAGTTGACGCGCCCTGAAACACGAAAAAATCAATCAATGAGTACACCGCCTTTTCGGCTTATAATGAATCTTAGGACAAGTCATAACATCGACGATATTTAAACCAATTATGAATGAATCATACAATTTTTTTAGAAGTACTTCTATTGATATTGCTTCATGCCCATGCTAGACGAGGAGTAATGTCTTTAAAATTTAATTCATTGATTGATTTTGTGTTTCCGGGCGCGTCAACTACGTTGGTCATTAGTCCCGTAAGTGTAGTGCATGCTTTCTCCTCGGGAGATGGCGGTGATCTTCCCCCGCTGAATGGCGAGATCCGGCGCAGACGTACCGCCGCACACTGGTCTAATCGGGCCTAAAACTTGGTCATAATTGCAAATGTCAGTGGATTTGCGTAAAAATTGGTATCAAGGGGTTTTTGAGGTCGCTGAATTAGAATATCATTACGAAATTTCAAAATTCAAAATGGCGCCTTCAAAATGGCGGATCGACTCATTTAAAAAGAAAGAAATATGCATATAAAAATATACATATCGGGCTCTGAAGGTCATTGATTTCAAATGTCATAATGAAATTTCAAAATTCAAAATGGCGGCTTCAAAATGGCTAACTGACTCATAAAAATGAGCCCAATGTGCGTAGAAATATGTATAAAATGGTTCTGCTTGTTCCGAAATCTCATCAACCTCATCATTCTCATCATACAATATTCTGAGACTCTCGTCAGAATTGAGTCCTTTCCGAAACGTATTTCAACAACTCACTCAAAAGAAAGAAACTAAAATTGATTAGCAAATGATTCGCATTCGAATAAAGATTTCACCTAGGACGACCGCACTCTTGTAACACAGAACAGCAACTTCGATGTAACTCCCAACACCCGACGTCTGATACATGACACATTCTGAAACAGAATGTGTTCTTGGCGATGAGTTCCACGAATTAAAAAGTCGTTGACACTACCTGGAATTATTGCAAGAGGCAAGGAGTAATACCGAATCTAAGCTGTGTTATCAAGCCACAAATGATAGCGAGGGTATAAAAGTCACCCACAGGCTCATTCGGTTAATCTATTGAGTTTTGTAGTCCAAAAATATTGGGAATAATAACAATAACAATAATAATAATAATAATAATAATAATAATAATGCAGTTATTACTGGCGATGCTCAATTATTAGTGAAAAATCACTAGTGGTTCCACAGCATCGCACAGATTTTCTCGTACTAGTTAAATTGATCGTCTCTTATTTGTCGAACTGTGTGTGTGTGTGTGTGTGTGTGTATATATATATATATATATATATATATATATATATATATATATATATATATATATATATATAGATATAGATATATAGATATATATTCAAACAAATGTCACCCATCTGTTGGGAACCCAATATCTACGTATACTGATCTAATTTCGTCGGCACTTATTGAATAAACAATATTTTATTTAATATTTAATTATGAATAAATGAATCAAAAAATAGTCAACAATACTTTGAGGTGACCACATTGAATTCACTTTTACACCTTAGTTACCCATAGTTTTGTTTGTTGCGTCAAGAAAAGAAGAATCCTTAAAATACACTAAAAATCTGAAAGTGCTCGGTGGCTCTGGTTATTATTGTTTAATCCCTCCAAAAATTTATATTATTAATTTTACTACTAAAAGTAATTATCTGAAGGAGAAGTAAAAAAATTATTCCAAGAAGTCAATTCCCTGTGGCATCGAAGAAACCATCGGGGGCGATCTAGTGTTATATCTTACTACGTAGCATTGTAGTATAGTCGCTTTAAAACAAAAAGATGCAGATATGTGCAGCTAAATTTGTGTTATTCTGATTAAGGACATTCTACTTGATAAATAAAAATAATAATTGAGGCAGGACCTCGCAGGACAAAAAATATAATCTACAATATATACGACTAACTCTGTTACGCTACATGGTTTAGAATTCAACCGCATCATATATAAAAATATTATACACTTTTTCTTAAATATATACTTAACTTATAGCCATAAGTGTCTTATATTCGGAAATACAAAAAGAATCCTTAAAAAAAATTTTAAAACCCTTTTTTTAATTTCACGAATATCGTTCGCAAGAATCAACGAATTCGAGCCATTCGAGCAACGGCAACTTTACGACACCGTGTGGAAGACAAACATGATTGAAATAAATTTCTGAAGCTGAAGTAGTATGCTCCAATGTCTTCCGAACGAGATTTGATAAGTCAGAATTCCAAACGCGCACTTTGAATTTTGCAATTATGGCCAGGTTTTTGCCGCGATTAAACCAGTGTGCGCCGGCTAGTGGGGTTTCCCCCTAACCAGGACTCTCCCACCAGCGGGGCATCGCCCCAGCCGGGACAAGCTCTAAGCTCCCGAACGGTCTCCCAGAATATGTAGTAGTATAGGGCATTTTAGAGTAAGAGTGTGTAAGGGGAGAGGACAGGACACGGAAGAGGAAGGAAAAATCGCGCGCGGTCCGTGGCCCGTTTGGTAGGGTACTGCTCCGGCATTCGCCCGGTGGTGATCGGAGTAACCACGAAAAACTACCGACCAGAGCAGCCGGCCGCTGGAATTCTCCTCCAGACAGCGACTGAAACCGACCTAACTGAAACGCAAGTGTCGAAAATCCTTCCGCCGTCAGGACTCGAACCTAGGACCTCCCGGTCAGAGTCGCTGCAGTAAGCAGCATTTCTGGCTCTGAGGCAGAGTTCGCCGTGTTCAAGGGCTGTGCGGGAATGCGATGCAGGGGCGTGAGGGGACATGTTCGTTTCTGTAGAATCCGCCGCAGCCGGGACTCGAAACCTAGGACCTCCCTGTCAGGGTCGCTGCAAACAGCTGCGAAGCGCCAAACTCCGTACAAAGAACCGCCCTCGGCGCCAGACACCCCTGACCTACGCCCGTCGGCGGCGGAGGCTGTAGGTGCGTGCGATCGCAGACACGAGCGTGCAACGCCGCGGCGGCGCGCCGTTGGGCCCAGCCACGCGGCCGTCAAGGGCGGAGGAGGCTGTTTGCGAGGCGCCGCCACCGTCGTACAGCCGCCATTCGCGCTGATAACGGCTGGAAGGAGACCTTCGCAATAGACGCCGCCAGATGATTCTTAAAAGAGTCACCTGCTCTTGAAATCATGGTCATTCTGCAGTTGACACAACACGGCCTCGAAGATCTGGCAAGGTGGGATAGCAGCTGATGGATGGGGAGGGGGTGGTATAATAAAACCTTTTAGGGGGAAAACACTTAGTCAATAGGTTGTGTGGACAAGTCAGTGAATGAGACGCCAAGTTAGAATCATTTGTTTATCTGCGTACTAAAAACGAACTGTGCATGCCAGCAGTTCTTTCTCCTCGCGTCTTACATAAAAAAATAAAATAAATTGCTCAATCTTTATTAATTCGTATGTAATAGCAAAGGCAATGAAATTGGATTGATATTAAATTTATTTCTTACATGGCATAATACTTCATAACAATAAATCAACTAATGCAGCATGGGGCATTTACCGACGAACTTTAATAAAACAGGGAATAATAAAGGGGGAGTTTAACAGGCAAAGAAAGGAATAGAAAAATAATACATAGAAACAGAAAATTAATTTTAGCGAGCTGATAACAAAATTGAATTAACGCTAATGTCACTGAATACTAACTGATTCGTGGCTAACAATGATTTTAATTAAAAATATAAGATGTATTTTTATTATTTACGTTCAGGTTATAAAATTTCGCCTTGACAATATTAACTTCGAGCACCCCTGAGGATGCACAAATAACTAACTAGATCGTAACTGCCAATCAACTAGAACGTACAATGTCAAGTGAATTCATCACAAAGATAGACTACGGTAATATTTTCCTACACAACATCGGGTAAGAGTTCCCAATTTGAAATATCGCTTCAATCCAACATATTAAAGTTAGTTCATGACCACTAATTGACATGGGGTAAAGGATGAGATATTCCCTTTGAATCTTACACATTTAAGACATGCAAGTACATAATCGTAGAATCTTCATGGAGTAGTATATTCGACATGTTACACATTGTTAAGGGGGTAATATTAAGCTAGTAAACTAGTGAACTGAAACGACCTGTGAAGGTTTTGAAATAGAGTTGAATTGTTCGTTGCAGTATTGATTTATCTTGATGCACCAGTTATTAATTATTCGCTGTCACGCACGAAGAAAATAAACGAGCTAGTTTTTTTTTCGCTAACATTCCGAGAGCTTGCTCAGACCAGTAATAAAATAACCACACAATCCTCACTACCGAGAGATAAGACGAAGGGACCGACTATTCCATATTTTATCCACCTACGTCTTAAGCCCATCTCCAAGCTTTGTGTTCTACAATGACTGAACATATTAGCAACAGTAGAACTCGAAACTACATACCTTGTCTCTAACCTTAGAAACTTCCCACCAGGGGTCTGACACATATTATCTGGTTTATCACATATTATCTGGGATTGTTTGTCACTGTGACGTACTTCGCCTACCTTAGACTTTTCGTCAGAGGTATCTAGGGTATGGCAGACATGGCACGAGCCATTGGCGCTACTTCGAGTACACCCGCTAAAACAAATAACAAAAACCCTCGAGTCCTGACGGCGGCAGGATTTTCGACACTAGCTTTTCAGCTAGGTCCAATTCAGTCGCTGTCTGGAGGAGAATTCTAGCGGCCGGCTGCTCTGATCGATAGTTTTCCGTGGTTTCTTCGATCAACACCAAGCGAATGCCGGAGCAGTACCCTACCAAACGGGCCACGAACCGCGCGCGATCTGTCCTTCCTCTTCCTTGTCTTATCCTCTCCCCCTACACACACACTTACACTAACATGCACTACACTACCACATATTCCGGGAGACAGGTCGGGAGCTTAGAGCTTGTCCCGGCTGGGGCGGTGCTCCGCTGGTGGGAGAGTCCTGGTTAAGGGGAAGCCCCACTACCCGACGGTAGGTCGGCGCCGCATCTCGCCATCCAGCGGGGGAAGATCATCGCCATCTCCCGAGAGAGAGAACACATGCACTACACTAACGGGACTAATGACCAGAGCAGTTGACGCGCCCGGAAACATGAAAAAATCAATCAATCAACAAAACCCTAATTGGAAGTATCCTGGCAGGGGCCCAATTTCTATGCTTGCCATGGGCGCCTAAATATCTGCATACCCCTCTGCATCTCGTCCTGCTATTCTCAACTTCATCCGGATAAAGACAGAAATACGTTTCGATGCTCTTCCGTCTTCGGATTTTATCAATCTGTTTTGGACAAAGTTAACATTAACCCTGCCGCATTCTTCGAATTTAGTATACGACCATGCTCGGGTCTATATCTGCTGGAGAGTTGTTTTGTCATTACTAGCGATAAGTAGCAGTGTGAGTAAATGGCTTTGAATGACATGAAACGCACTAAAGGTCTACATTTTTATCTATAGAAAATGGTTTACAGCAAAGAATGTGAATAACGAAGTACATTTAACTTTTCTATTTCTTATTACACACGTCAGTTCTGTCTTATTTTTTCCATTTCTATCCAGAATTACTCTTTTTATTTTTAAAACTGTTCCAAATTAGATAAGATACAGAAATAATCTTAAGTAAAATTGTCATTAATGCGAACTACTTATTAGAGCAGAAAGAGCACCCATTTCCTGATTACGTACTTACTTCTTTTTCTCCACAAGGCAGCAGAAAGGTTGCCTTTTTTTTATCAAAACAAATTCTACTACCACAGTTCCAATTCTCAAATCTTACAAACTAGTTTGATTGGTTTTTACAATCCCACATAAATCCAAATAGTACGGCAGGGGTAAGTGACTAATTCGGGAATGAGATAGATTCAAACCTCAGCCGTTCCACGTGCACTTTATAGCGCTCTCTACATATATATTGTAAATCTGTGTGTAGTGTTTCTCAACGGTTTGGATTAAAATAATTGTTCCGAATATCTTTACTTTGGCTGCTTACTGTGGTTTATAACTGTCGCTCCGACCCCTTTTTATTATTTGGAGGATATATATATATATATATATATATATATATATATATATATATATATATATATATTAGCCTCTCTACGACCATCTGTTCATAGGTGTATCAGAGAAGCAACCTGTCAGCATCCTCTACAGTAAACCACTCCCGGAAGCAAGCAAGCAAGTGTCAAAAGATTCGGAATATCACGCCCTCTCGAATCCGTACTGAAATCGCGGCCGCGCCGGGCGTGTCGGGCCAGGGCGGGACGGGGCACGACGGGGCGGGGGTGGGGTGGGGGGAGAACGTGGCGCGTGGCGGCGGGCGCTGACGTCACAGGGCGCGTGGGCGGCGCGTGGCGCAGCGTGGCGCCGCCGCGCACAGTGTCCCCGCGAGGGATCTCCGCGAGGACGTCACGCCGCCATTCACCCCAGCCACGCCCACGCCACAGAGACTTTCTCATCTTCCTTCATTCGGCAAAACTAATTTAGATATTTATTTGTTAGAATTATGAAATTATTTCAAAAGTAATATTGTGTATTATATACACTACAAAAATAATAAACAATATAATTTATTCATTATTCATTTATTATTCTTAAGCGAATTGCAACACTTACACGAGAAAATTATAGAAGTTTTCTATAATTCGGAAACGAAAATATCTAGTTTTTGAAATGTTAATACGTCGCTTTTTAAAATTTATTATTATTATTATTATTATTATTATTATTTATTACTATTATTTTTTCATCTTTCAACTTTTAATAGTTAAATTGTTGGGAAGGGATTCTGAAACTCAAGAAAGCGTGCGCAAATGATTTTCTCCCCCATACGTCACATACAGTTTTTGACTAAATAAATAAATAATTGATAAATAAAAGCTTTTAATATTGAAAGAAAAAATAAACAAGTTTGAGCTATTAAGTACTTAAGCTACAAAATTCATGGGCACAAAATACCAAAAAGACATACATGCAAGTCATTACATAATATTGAAAATTAAAACTAGAATCTCGCAATTTAATAACAGTAAAACACAAATGATAAATTAAAGTTAACCGTAAGAAACATGAGACAGACACTGAGTAAGGGGAATGAGAAATTAAGTTCAGAGTACGACACATGAACAAGGAAGTCATTCCGTAATACTTAGTACAAAAAAACACGAGAAAACCACAATATTCACAGTAAAGGTATTAAAGGGGTATTAATGAAGGGCCGTTTATGTATTAGTCATTTAAATTTAAACTATGGAGTTTCGCCTTGAAAGTTAATATATTAAGAAATAAAGATAATATTTAAAGTTAAGGAAGAAAAAACATAACAAATGTTCATTATTTAACAAAAATCTATGGTGGCCTCATCCAAAATGATCGGCTGGATCCACCCCTGACCCAGGTCCTTTACGCCACGGCACTGATTGCAGTACAGATTCCCAACAGCTCCCTGCTCTTGCAATACTTGGTGTTCTTAGAAATGTTCATTGTTCATTTTTTTCTTTCTTTTTTTTTTTACATCTGATAGTACCAATACTATTGATTAATGGCTATTTCAGGAACATAAGCAGCCATAATTAATACAAATTAGGAATAGCAATAATTTCTTAGTTATGATTACACGAATAATCAGCACCATCCATGTACAATTAAGTTTCCCCGTTCTCTGCGAGATGCATTTGCATATAAATAGGCCATTTTAATTCAAACAATTCTTACGTTCTCGTTTATTTTCATGTTCCTTCGTTCTGCGCAAGAAATGCTCGCATAGGAATCGTTAAGTTTGATAATAAAAACGCTCTGTATCGTACTTGATTTTCATCGCTTTGCCTTGCGTGCAATATGTCCTTGCACAATGCAATTGGTAGTTTGATTACATACATTTCGCATGTTCTCATTACTTCACCTAAAAGATATCCCCCACACAGAAGCAACCTTACCCAAATAACTTTCATCCGAGAATGCCGATGAGTAGCCTTCATTTCCTTTTTTAACAATCACGTCATCAGCGCAATACGCTATGAAATAAGGCCGAATGGCGGTCAACTGCACAGAAATGCAACTTGTTACCGCTCGGGGCGCTGCTCGGGTCGGGCGCCTGTGTCCGGCCAGGCGAGCGACGCGCCAAGTCGGGGGCGGCACGCGCCGACGCGCACTGCGGCTTCCCCGAACCATCCCCGCCCCGCCCTGGATTGTCCCCGCCCCGCCCCGAGCCCCGCGCCACGCCTCGCCGCGCCCCGCATCGCCCCCGCCCCGCCCCGCCCCCCGCGCCCCGGCGCGCCGCGCCCCGCCCCGCGCCCCGCCCCACAGCTTCCCGTCCAGCCCCGCCCCGTCCCCACTCCGCCTGTTTACGGCAGCTAAGTGGCGCGCTAACTACCCGCCATTCAAGCTACCGCGGGCCACCTGCCGAGTCGAGCCGGGCCGGGCCGGGCCGGGCCGGGACCGGCCGAGTCGAGTCGAACCGAGTCGCCGCCACCGCTGCCAGCCCCGCCGACCGGTCGCGACGTAAACCACTGCCACCATCACCGCCACCGCCGCGCGTAACGAGGTTGCTTTTGCGGAGGCGCAGAAAAGCCGGCCAACAGCCGGGGCTGCAGTCAGTACGGGGGCGCGCTGACGACGGTTGTCGCCCGACGCGGAGGCCATGAGACGGGGTGTCTTCGATTCGCTCATGCCCGATCAAATGAACCCTAGAAGGATATCTTCCACGTCAAAATATGCAAATGAACTCGGGTAGGTATTTGCATGGCTGATATATCAGGAGTGACACGAAATACAAGTCACTTGGGCCAAAGATAACAAAGGCGCTCTACACGAGCACATTAAGAAAAATAGTAGTTTCCTAAGACGTGATTTTGACTGAAGGGTCTACCAGCCTGATCTTTTCATTACATTTAAGCTTATTCTATTTCTGCTTATAGAATACGCACATGAACTGAAAAAGCCAATAGTAATAGTAATAATAATAATAATAATAATAATAATAATAATAATAATAATAATAACAATAACAACAACAACAACAACAACTTCGACTAAAGGATGTACCTGAGATATGCGATCAAAATGTCGTATACAGAGGGGCAAAAGGCAAGGCTAAAGGCAAGAGATGCAAATCACCCAAATATGGTGTGTAAAATCACAAGTCGTACACGCAACATTTATTGGGTCTCTGGTGTTTGTTCTACAAGATTTGGGTGAAAACTTCCATAAACTCCCAGGCCATTCATAAGTCTGGGAAGAGCAAGTCATCGCGTTTTAATAATAACGGCCGGCACCGGGGCGCAGGCTGTTGGGGCAGCCGTCGTCTGCGCCGGGGAGGCTGCAGGTTCGAGCCCTACTTAGGCATGGTTGTATTTGTGATTGTCCCTTCACCCCCGGCATCATCCTACCACCTCATAATTCTTAACTCGAAGCTTAACAACCTTGCCTTAAGAAGAGATGTGGCCGAAAAGCTGATCACCATAATTACACACGTCTCTTTCCAAGATAGAATATGACTGGGCCTCGGAAGAGAACATGTAGCGTGGAAGATACGATGATGATTATGATAATAATAACAACAATAATAATAATAATAATAATAATAATAATAATAATAATAATAATAATAATAATATCAAGCACAATTCTCATAATGAATTTCAGGGATTAGATATATGATCTTGCACTAATTGTGAAGGACAATACACTTCAAAAAAAATTTACAAACAATTATCAAATAAAATATTTAAATGATATTGTGTTTTCTTCAGATTTATTATGAGACTTGATGTATATCAAGTTAATGAAAATTTCACAACACAGTTTTTCCTCATCGTGAATTTCGCTCAAATTCTGACTTTTCAAAACAAGGATCGGGGAGTCATTTAGAAAGATTTTATTCAGTGGAAATGTGGAAGGTTTAAGACATGTTGGGCGTTGTAATTTATTATCACATCGTTTAATTTCATTACGAATTTCAATTTCTGGTTTAATAATTATGGCAATAATTTCTATTTATCATTATGATAATCCACATTCAAATATAGTATTCAAATTACTACCCACATAAATCATTTTATTGCAATCCATTTCTACACCCAGAGTGCGCGATGTTTTGAAGGCCTGAGGCTGTTGTGGGCTGAAAATAGTGGCGCGCGAAGCCCACGGAAGACGGCAGCGGCGGCACGGCGTGACGTGCAGTGTTGGGCGCGGGCGGGGGGAGAGCGGGTAGCGGGGGCGGGGGCGGAGGCGGGGGCGGGGGTGTGGAGGGGCGGGCGGCCCCTCGCGACAGGGGGCGCCGTTGCGCTACCGAATCACGCTCCATTCATACGCACACGGCGGCGGCGGCAGGCGGGGTACTCAGAGCAGCGCGTGGGCGGTAGGTTGTACGCGTGGGTGGATGTCTCCGCTCTCAACGCACTGTCAATGTATTATGCAGTGTGTATGTATGTATGTATATATATATATATATATATATATATATATATATATATATATATATAGAGAGAGAGAGAGAGAGAGAGAGAGAGAGAGAGAAAGAGAGAAAGGGAGAGAAAAAGAGAAACAGAGATAAAGAGAAAGAGAGAGAAACAGAGAGAAAAAGAGAAAGAGAGAAAAGAGAAACAGAGAGAAAAAGAGAAACAGAGAGATAAAGAGAAACAGAGAGAGAAAGAGAAACAGAGAAAAGAGAAAGAGAGAGAAAAAGAGAAAGGGAGAGAAAGAGGGAGAGAGGGGAGAGAGAGAAAAAGAGAAAGAGGGAGAGAGAGAGAGAGAGAGAGAGACGTCTATCCACGTTGGACTTTCCGTAAAACGTGAGCCTGAGAATTCCACAAGGGAATGATTTCCTGTACAATATTAAACATTAATGTAAAGAAGTAAACCTAATAACTAGAGAACGGAAAAATATGTAGTTTGAAACGTCCAAATATGTACATAATTATATAATGAAAAGATTAAGAATATGTAAAATCCGATATATGTAATATTGAATACGTTCACATAACACATTTACATAATACGAGCTTACTTTTATAAAATATTTCCTATGCAAATTTTAAAAACAATGAAACAGTTTAAAATTCATCTGGAATGCACACGTTTATGCATCATACAACTTTCCCGTAGGTAGTAAAACCTGCACAAACTGTTATCCAGGTATGTAGTTTAGCAGCCAGATTAGACGCAATAGTAGCCATCGTACAAACTGGTGATATCTACGACCAGGAAACAATCACTGCAGCATAGAATATTCTCATCGAAGTGTTACACGACAGCGAACGTCAAGGTTGCTTGGAAATTAATGTTAAAGGTCGCCAAACGCGGCGTAAATGATACTTTTCACACCTAAAGGTGAAAACGATCTGTCGCTGCCGCGCTCTTCTCACCACTGAGATAACTGGAACAGGCTTCTGCCACAGTCGCCGCCGTCACAGTTGCCTACTGCTATTGGTCACCAATACATGGTCTGGTGGGATTGTGAGAATATCCGATCGCGTCTTCATGTAGCATACCTCGAGTAGAGTACGCAGTAATAATACATGACAAACTGATGATTTTGTTTAAATACTTCTTTTCACAAAAAATGCAAGATAATTGATAGAATTAAAAATACAGTACCAAATATGAACAAAAATATGTTACAAAAAAATGTATATTGTATTAGGACGGCAACAATTCACCAAGATTAAAATTAGGAGAGCGGAAAATATAGACAAAAAATATGTAATTACATAAAAATACGGTCTCTACTAATAACAATTTAACCAGGAAAAGATAAATTTAGGTAGGACTAGCGCAAATAACCGGATTAAGAGGGAATATTTCAAACAATCTTATTTTTCCCGTCATGATATCCTACATTTTGCAAGTTAAATTTTGTGAAAGCGCACGCATATATTAAAATCAAAGAAAAGTTAACCGTTTCCTTAAAGATTGTTTCCCGGCAGAGATTGCACCGGATACACATGATATTGCACTGAACAACATAAAGGAAAGTGAGAGATCTTTTCACGGGACAAACGTTAAGGAAGTAGATGAGTCTTATTGATAGAACGGAATATTGCATAAACGGAATACATTTAAGTTGCGCAACCGGTATTGAAAGCGAAGCAGGGAATATAGCCAGTAAAGGAAACCAATGACGACGTGGATAAGAACGAAAACGTGAAACGAAAGCAGATAAATTATGAGAATTAATACACTTCTTTTTATTGATTTTCAATAATAATCTCAGAGTTTCGCCTTCTGTGTGTCTCTAGAGCCTTTCTTTTTTTTTTTAATCTAGGGCTTTTATCCAGCCGACAGCTGGTTACCCTTTACGCCCTGATGGAACGCATATTTGACCATACACTTAGACATAACACGGTCTCCCTTGATCTGGGGTCAGCAGAACGCGACGCCCTACGCGAGAACACTTACAAAGTCAAGGGACAAACAGCCATGCCCAAGGCGGGCCTCGAACCCGCGACCCTTCGGACTGAAGCGCTGAGTCGGTACTCGCTCTTAGCCACCTCGGCCATCCAGGTCGGCTGGAGCCGTTCTTCTTTTTATTAAATCACAACCTTCTGTACGTTGGCTACTTCTAAACACGAAAATAAATACAGGAAGGATGGCATTCCATTAAAGGCACGTTGTATTAATCTCGCACTTCCTTTCATTGCCTGTTTAAAAGACTTTTTAATCTTCAGAAGAGAATTCCACTAAGTGCAATAAACATGGTTAAAGGATTATGTCCGACAAAGATTATGACAGTCAACTAGTAAAATTAACTCCTGTGATCTTCATCTATTTCGTAAGATTTCTTCCAAAAATGGGTTTCTCAGTACCCAAATTGCATTAAATCTTTAGTAATCACAAATATTGATTATCTTCTGTTTCCAAATAGCAAACCGCCATAAATAGCATACAATTTATAATTTCTCTGACAGCAATGACAGCAATGATATAGCTTCCGGAGGCATTTTCCAATTATATGACGAAATAAAATAATGTAAGTTTTCATAACACATTCACAAACTTACCGAGAAAGCAAGTAGGCTTCCACTCTGAAGAAAATGAAAACGGAATCACAAAATACATAAAACATGAATAAAAATATTGCTGTTGAAATGGAGATATGTATTATTTAGTAATGGATTGACTACGGATGCTAAAATGAATCATTTTTTCTTCCCAAAACAGGGAGTTGTGAATGAATTATTAGAGAACTAATAATTAGCTATCCGGAACAACCAAGAAAAGTAAAATGTTTACCATGTAAAGCATGAATGATTGCTTACCGCGTGTGGTTTAAAGTGAAAACATTCACCTAACGCAGAAATCGAACTCACAATCCTAGTGCAGGGCTGTTGTCGCAGTAGCGGTCAGTGCTATTATGGTAGGCAAATGGTTGACCAAGAATAATGTGAATAATAAACTAGCAACATTCTGAGAAGGGAAGAGGACACTGATGCCCAGTGCACAAATAGTTTCAGCAACACGAGCCGATTCCAGTGATGTGGTATACCTGATGCAACACTACCACTCACTAAAATTGAAAATTCCTCTGACCGCAAACATGCAGGAAATGAATTTCCAAGCACCACGCGCCGACAAAGATCAGGAAATTTTGCTCACGAAAAAAATTACAGCTATGTGCATGCACATGTGTATGTAAGCACGACGCATGTGCACGAAAAGGAAACTAGTTCCATGGACACAAAAAACTTATTTCTATGCACTTTCCCGGATATGCAACGAGTGGTGAGCCCTAATCATATAGTACCACCAAATAAAGTTACTTTTTTATAATATCAACTCGCAAGACTTCCTAAAATAGCTTAATGCGACTCCTATTTTTCCACTTCAATTAACATTGAAAATTCCATCCTCACCGACCTCATTTATTTAAAAAGCTGCTGCAAATGACATAAATATTTAAACGTCTTTACTCTCATTAGAAAATTTGCATCTTTTCTTGAATGTACTTCATGAGACATACTCTCAATCTCGAGTACCGACACAAATGCCTTAATCATCGTCATCATAAAAAAATAACATCGCAAGACCGAATTGCGAATGAAGTCGAGCGGCCGGACACGTGCTGTGCGAACGCGGCGAATAACGAGCTCCATCCAACAAACTCTTATCTTCCCTTCGCCGCTGGCCTTGCTCCAACCCCGCCCTCGTGAGATCGGGAGCTCACCTCATTACTGTGATTAGGGGCGTCCGACATTCCCGCGCCACACCGCGCCGCGCCGCCACAGTGGCCGCGCCACAGGAACCTATCCTCCACAGTGACCGCGCCACACGCCACAGGAACCTATCCTCCACAGTGACCGCGCCGCCACAGGCGCCGCACCGCCACAGTGGCCGCGCCGCCACAGGAACCTCGCCTCCACAGTGGCCGCGCCACCACAGTAGCCGCGCCGCCACAGGAACCTCGCCTCCACAGTGGCCGCGCCGCCACAGTGGCCGCGACGCCACAGGAACCTATCCTCCACAGTGACCGCGCCGCCACAGGCGCCGCACCTGCCACAGTGGCCGCGCCGCCACAGGAACCGCCTCCACGCCGCGCCACAGGCGCCGCGACGCCACAGGAACCTATCCTCCACAGTGACCGCGCCGCCACAGGCGCCGCACCGCCACAGTGGCCGCGCCGCCACAGGAACCTCGCCTCCACAGTGGCCGCGCCACCACAGTAGCCGCGCCGCCACAGGCGCTGTGCCGCCACAGTGACCGCGCCGCCCCAGTGGCCGCGCCGCCACATTGGCCGCGCCACCACAGGCACCGTGCCGCCTCAGTGACCGCGCCGCCACAGTGGCCACGCCTCCACAGTGACCGCGCCGCCACAGTGGCCGCGCCGCCACAGTGGCCACGCCTCCACAGGAACCTCGCCCTCCACAGTGGCCGCGTCACCACAGTAGCCGCGCCGCCACAATGGCCCCGCCGCCACAAGCACCGCGCCGCTACAGTGACCGCGCCGCCACAGTGACCGCGCCGCCACAGTGGCCGCGCCGCCACAGGAACCTCGCCTTCACAGTGGCCGCGCCGCCACAGTAGCAGCGCCGCCACAGGAACCTCGCCTCCACAGTGGCCGCGCCGCCACAGTGGCCCCGCCGCCACAGTGGCCGCGCCGCAACAGGCACCGTGCCGCCACAGTGGCCGCGCCGCCACAGTGACCGCTCTGCCACAGTGACCGCGCCGTCATAGTAGCCGCGCTGCCACAGTGGCCACGCCGCGCCGCGACGGCGGCGATGCCAGGGTGAGGACGAGGGAAAACGGTGGCTAAGACTCTCCAACCCACAACCGAGTTGACGGACACCAAAGTGGTCAGATGAAATTATTGTGAGAATCATCGCCTAAAGACGTGGTTTCAATAGAGATGCAATATCGATAACAAAACATCGATGTTTCACAATATGGGTATTCAAAATCAAAACGTCGACAATACATCACCCCAAAATCATACTTTCGAAACTTTCTAACGTCCGAGAATTAAGTTCGTTCAGGGGCAGGGGAAATTAATTTGACCAAGGCCGATTTTACTCATTTACAATTATGATTTAACTATCGAAAAGTAAAAATAATCAGAACAATTAACAAAAATGCGCCCGACGCCTGAGTGTCCTAAGTTCGCCATACAATGGTGTAGTAAGAAGGGGGAGGACTTACAGCTTCGTTGCACACTTTGTCAGCCTCTTCGCATGGGAAATACGAAAGGCGAAGGAAATGCCAGGGCATCGGCGTCATCTCTCGGTCGATGATGGTACTACAAACAGAGCTCACTTCGTTCGAACACCAACTAATAGTGGTTTCACCAGTTATTAATTCATATTTCAACTTTCACAAAATTGTGATTATGTTCGTGCATGAGTACTTCATTCACACACAAAACATCGAACACGTGAATATATCGATCAGAAAACATCAATTTAGAAAAAAAAATCTGTTTAATAAATAGATTTTTAAAACCTCTTTTTATAAAACTGTTGTTTCGCAAACAACGACATCAATCCATCGCATCCCTAGTTTTGAGCAGCCCAGCAATGACATCTTTTGAAGCGGTATGATATAGGGATAGTAGGGATACTGTAGGCGGTGGCGATGATAGAGGATGGTCCTCCACAAAGATATACGTAGCAGGTCGCAAGGTTTTGAAGCAAAACCTCGAGAGAAAATGCCGATAGGACACAGCGTGGTGAACTCGAACATGTAACATGGAGCCTGTGGCTGTAAGATTTGTGGCGGTGGGAGCCAGGGAGGATGGCCGTTGGTTGAATAAAGCGCGTGCCGCCGCCAGAACTGGCGCCGCCGCCGCCGCCGCCGCCGCCGCCGCCGCCGCCGCCACCGCCGCCGCCGCCACCGCCACCGCCGCCGCCGCCGCCGCCGCCGCCGCCGCCACCGCCACCGCCACCGCCACCGCCGCCACCACCGCCCCCACCGCCGCCGCCGCCGCCGCCGCCGCCGCCACGCGAGCGGCTCAGGGACACTAGAAGATCGATTGGCGACGCGGGCGTAGCAGACGATGTTATGTTCCAATCTGGGTAAGTAGTCGCCCGCGTCTTACCCATCACTGTCGCTGTCGCGGTCGCCGCTATCATCGAAGGCAGCATCCCCTGCCGCTGCCCGTAATTTTGTGAAACTCGATGCGAGTAAATAGCCTTATGATAGGGATATGAAAGAAATTACACGATCCCTTTACTCGAAGAAGTATCACAGTGCTGTAAGACGTTTATTCTCGAAATATTCATAAATGATGTTCGAACTATTTCCAGTAGGAATCTTGACGTGTACGTAAAACGTGATATTATTCTCATTTTTACTTCAATGAAAATTGTTGCTCAGCTTTCTCACGCAATATAAAAAACGGCATTTTGAAGTAATGCGTCATTTTTCCTGATGCAATATGATCGCGCTGATGTGTCACAAGTTCGTGCCTTCCTACGTAAGCTCATTCGTAATGTGACACCAGTTTAGACAGGAAAAGATGCACTCTAATAGAAACTAAAACAATGTAAGATAAAGTGGCAACAGAGGTGGTCGGAGACGATGCAGCACTTTCCCAGCACAAATAAGGAAACAAATATTTTTTTCTGGCAAGATGAACCACGGAGTCTCAGAGAACAGATCATAAATGGATGTAAGATAGCAAACGCCTAACCCAATTGCTTACTCTACTTCGATGTACTCCAACTGTATACGCCAACGCCTAAACAGGTTTGCTTATTCTCCTCACTTCCACCCCTATTTTGGCATGGGTACACCATGCAACGCTTTGGTGCAATGCAAACAATAACTTGAAACTTTCATACCTCGCATACTTTAGGCGACCCAGCAACCTTTCATTACAATCATCACCGGATAAAGTGATCATCACAATTCTTACACCTTTTCAGAAAACGAGAGAATGAGATTTCTTCAGGAGATATCTCTGAGAGACCTTCAGATGAGAAAGAATAGAGAATATTCCGAGTAAATTCGAGTGTGAACTCGAGATATTGAAAAGTGATTTGAAAAGGTGAAATGCTTATGGAATGCTAATGATATAATTAATAAATAAAACTGATTTTGTATTAAATCACTTACACGGTTCCAAGATGACTTGGAGAGCCTTTCCCCAATTGTTGTCTAACAATTTCCCAAATTCGCAGGTTAAAAGGGGAAAATCAGAGATTGAACGTATTTGAAGAAATAAAATGTTATAGCTATAGGCCCCCTTTCGAAATTTCCCTTCGACAGGGCTCCCTGATTTCCCCTGTATGTTTGCCTATGCGTACAGCGTCAAGCTTACTGTGGTTACTGTGGCTTGTCTTGTTACTGTCGATAGTCCCTCATTTTGTATTCCCATTGCCTTCAGCATCGTCCGATACATTTGAAGCTACTAAAATCATTCAATCACCACGCAATTTATTATTTGTATTTGGAAACCAATGGAAACTCGGAAACTCGTCAATTATGAATTATCCAAAATTCGAACTAATCAACATATAGGTTTTCTAGACAAGATACATTTGTTCGATTAGTACTAATTAGTGAACACTTATTCTTACTCCCAGACTGTTTTGCAATTGGCCCTCAACGTACAATCCGAAGTATTACAATTACTTCCTTAGACATTAAATAGGTAGAAATACATGTCGTCCATTATTGCAAAAGCGACAATATTCTTTGAAGAACAATGAGTCAACAATTCAGATTCAAATTTTCGGAAACGTTCCATTCTTGAAACAGCAAATTTCATAAATCGTGTGTTTAGTACAGTGTTTCCCAAACGGGTCCGAATCCCTGAGGGGTAGTGAAATTTTAATGGGGGTCAATGATGATCCAGAAGTCAAATGGGGGTCGACGGCCGAATATCCAAAAATATAAATTAAGTAGATAATTGTCTTTTTACAAAGTTTCTAACCATTGAACAATACTGGTTTATATTTCAAAAATTGGATATTTATAATAGTACAAAAATAATAAAACTTAAACCTAATAAACAGGTTTTTTCAAAAATCTTGTTGATATTCTTTGTCTAATTACTATAAGTCATTTAATAGAATTTTCTTACGATATGGGCTGTTTGCAACAAAACTGCGCGCTGTCCCATGTTCAGAACGTTTTTGGGTAGTTTAAGTTCTGTTAAGTTTTTAAGGAAGTTTTTACTGACTAGGCCTTCCGCCGATATCATGAGTGGGTATATTTTGGTAGCATTTAATTTCCAAACATGTTTTAGTTCACAAGATAAGTTTTCATATTTCGACATTTTTTCTGTTTCTTTCTGTTTGATGTTGTGGGATAATGGTACTGCTATGTCTATTATTACTCCTTCTTTCTTCCTTTTATCTACAAGGAAGATCTTAATAATACAAGGAAGAAAGAAGGAGTAATAATTTCCTTTTATCTATTATTATTATTATTATTATTATTATTATTATTATTATTAGTATTATTATTACTATTATTATCGTTATTATCATTACTGCTTGCTGTATATTATAGAAAAAAGTCAGTAGGGTCGAAGAAGATAGATAATTCTTTTAAAAGCGGTCGAAGCCAGAAAAGGGTTGGGGAGCCGTGGTTGCGAATGCGTAGCGGCCATGGCGTCGCCGAGTGATGGAGAGCAGGCAGGGGCCGGCGCTGCTGGGTCCAGGCGCGACACCTTCAAGGCCAGCTGTCCCCGAGGCGCGGCGCAGGTCGCTGCGAATGCCATTAGGGTATATTAGGAGCAGCCCGCAGGGGCAGGCGCCCGCCCCCCGAGGCCGCACGTCAGGCCCGCATTCACGCAGGCGCTTCTGGCTCCCAGGCGAGGACTTTAAAACGAGTGGTGCATTCCTTCGCGCTTTATTTCGACATTTGCAATTTTCGAAAATTCACAGCGTTTAACGAAAATGAGACCCCTCGCCATTCTTTTCAGTGTCACTTTTTCTATCCGTGGGAAAAAATTAAAGAAAAATTTTTAAGTTTTTTAAGAAAAAGAAATTAAGAAAAAAATTATTTTTTTAGAAAAATTGTCTGCGTTTCGCACAATATTACAAAAAAACCACTCATATTTTCCAATAATAGAATATTAACTTATTTAAAAATACGTCTTGAAGGAATCGATTTCATTAAGGGAAAAATGTATGTCTTCAATATTACAGTTGTAGGAAGACGCCCAAAAAATTGCACTTTTGCAATTTTCAAAACATCTAGGATATCAACGAACATGAGACATACACCATTCTCTTAAACGCCCTTTAAGCTCTACGATGACAAAGATTGGTCAAACAATTTGGTGCCATTTTTGAGAAACTTTTGAATGTGTTTTTGAGGCTTCATGTAAAGTCGCCGTTTTCCGGGCCATGTTTACATAACTTCTTACGAAATACCTTTGTAAGGAAGAAAAGCGAAACCACGAAATGCTTACTGATTAAATTATTTAGTGTCACCGGGCGCACCAACTATTAAGATAACTAATCCCGTAAATGAAGTGCATATTGTATCCTGAAAAGTGGCGGTGTTCGTCCCCCGCTGAAGCGTGAGATACTGCGTCGGCCACCAGATCGCCTTGGGGGTTTCACTCCTCCAGATATCTCCCCCGGCAGGACACTGCCTCAGCGTTACCGACGTGTGTGGCAGCATGTAATTATGCGGGCCTGTGTGTAAGGGGAGAAGGCGACAACAATGAAGGAAAGATCGCGCGCGGTCCGTGGCCAGTTTGCTAAGGTACTACTCCAGCGTGCGCCTGGTATTGATCGGAGAAACCATGAAAGACTCCAATTAGCTCCATACTAGAAGTCTCCGCCAAACTGGTTGAATTCCACCTTGTTACGTAGATACTGTTGGTCATCCACCATCGTTCGCAATTTTTAATTCGTTTTGTTAACATATTTTTGTATATTTCCAACAGTGCTTTCATACATAGCCCTTCAAATCACCTAAATATATATTCATATAATTCAATTCATTAAATTTTATTTAATCTATGATTCAAAAACTCGATTTGTTTTCTATTTCTTTTAGTATCTGTTTATTCTGCATGAATTCTGTGTTTATTCTTGAATAAGATACCGGAGGTGCAGGCTCTGGACGCCATGTCATAAACCACCTCTGGCGCCCACCTACTCAGGTCTTTAAATTATTTGTTTTCGTTCGGCGTGTTTACCCACTAAATTAAATTAAACGGTAGATTTATAGTGTCTCGAATAAATGTTACAAACTTCTAGGGAGTGTAGAAGGATCGAAAAATATTACTTTATGCCAATTAATGTAGCGGCAAATTACATAAAACGGAGTTATAATTATTAATATATTGTCATTTGCCTGCGATCGTTAGACGAATCCCATATGCCCAGGTGTTCGACAAATGCTTGAAATCTCCTAGATTGCATCAATACGTGTCCTGCCGCACATCCGTGCTTAAGGAGTTGCCTGAAAATCAGGGGTAAATGTCACATGTGCAAATCTGTTAAATGAAACATAACACTATACGATCATTGGCAACAAACAATTTTCTACCTCTATACATGCTCTAAAGGTTTCTAACGGTTATTCTGAGACACTCTTTGAATTTCGCAATAAGTTTTTAGGGTACCCCATGAAAGGAACTCTTTATATGGTTTGAACCTCTTTGAGAGTACTGTTCCTGTTCTAGGGCTCCACAGCCCGCTACGGGCCTTGACCGACCAGCGGTCACCCCGCCACTCGGCCATGGCATAAGGCGTTCGTATGGTTAGCACGAAGACATCCCTTCACCATACGTACTGGTCTTAATAACATTAGGGTGGGTATTCTCCTCGTCATACAGCAATGGGTACTGGGACGTACGTATGGAAAGCGCACAGATATGATTTGCCTCGGCCGAGAATCGAACCCGGGGTTGCGCCGTGGAAAGCGAGCACGCTCACCAAAGACCCACCGAAGGAGACTGCAAACACTGATTATAACAATAAATAATTAGTTTGAGATTTTTTACGTATTAAGGAGGGTGAACTAAAGCCTTCGATTGACTTGTAAGGAATGAAAAGCTGAGTTTCTTTCCATTGCGAACAATTCCCATAATGAGTTTCCATTACTGAAATGACGTGCTGGGTCAGGATTAAAGAAGGTCCCGTAAACGGCTTAGTCTTTTCATCAATTTTCAAGGGTTATTTTTTTTTTAGTTATTTTTGTAATTCTCGATTACATAAACACCAAAGTGCATTAATTTGCGACGGAGAAATTTATTTAGTTTTATATTAAGTGTTTGGAGATTTGATTTATCTGAACCCACACCCCATTCGCGCTGGGATGGTCTCGCCTTAATTTTTACGATTCCGCTCTATCAATTCGACGTATGTTCAAACGCGAACCTATCATCGAAATATTTTGCTTTTACAAAACATATAACTAAATAATTTCCCACTTTTTTTCAAACCCCACCGTACATGTAAAAAAACTTCATTTTAGGGCCTTTGAAAGAGCATTTGGAGTCGGAATTCAATCCCGTAATGTACCAACGAGAAGGCCGACATATAGAAATGCATATCAACCTACGTTCGATTTGCAATAACTATCATACGAAAACACATTTTTAGGGTGTTAATGCCCCTTCACATCAAATGGTACTCTGTATGTCTCAATGTTTGCTGCTACTGCAGGAAATGTCCATTTTTTCTTAATCCCTTGTTTCTTTCTCTTCCCCTATCCCGATACAAATACCTACCCGAATGTGGCATTCTTTGTCATCAACGTTCGTTAGAATAAAACCCTCAATACACTAATTTCATTATGTTTAATTGTATGAAGATGAACGATCAACAAACGATCAATTCAATTGTAAAATGACTAGTATCGAATTAGCAACACTACGCATCGAATTTTAAACTGATAATGAGTGAAATTTGGAAGTATGTGGATTACAATATTATTAGCATTCATTGTTAGTTTACATATTTCAGTGAATTAAATACAATAGAATGTGCAGAGAGCGCTATTTCAAGCTTTCCATTTCCACACAAAAGAGCCCTCTCAACAGTGTAAAAAACGTGCTTCTCTCACGTGTCGAATGGTAATGACGTCTCTGCATTTCATTTCTTAGAAGCGCTCTACTGGAATACAGTTCTGTGGAATTCAGCAACGTGAAAGAAAACACCTTTATCTAACAAACGCGTACCACACAGGACATCCACTTACTCAATGCCATTTTATAAGAATTAAAAACAAAGCAATGCAAGGAAATTATTAATTATTTGTAAAGATTAAGTGATTCAGAACTCACATCCTCTTTTTCTCTTAAAAAATCATCTATATATTCTATTTTTTCAAGGTGAAAATAAGATTTTTTCGGTATCAAATACAAGAACCAACGTTACGAACATCTTCATAAAAAGGAGTAAGAGAAAAATGTGTAGCAAATAATAATAATAATAATAATAATAATAATAATAATAATAATAATAATAATAATAAATAATAGATGCTGAAATACGGGTTCCTTATACTTCACAATATAATTTGTTATGCAAATAAATTTAAATAAGAAAATAAAAAAGATAATAAAATACGAAATTTACAAATCAAAACTTATTTTAAATCATTCACGACAAACGACTCAATGATACAGAGGGATAACAAAAAAATACGAAGGCTTTCGTCGCAAGTGTTGATATGTTTTTTCTGAATCACTTTGAGTCGTTACCTTCCGTGCGTGAGCCACGCAGCTTCTCACCTGCACCGGTAGTGGTGACTCAGGGCATCAACTGATGTCATTGCAGCGCCTCTGACCGGGAGATCCTAGGTTTGAGTTCCGACGGCGGCAAGATTTTCGACACTAGCTTTTTACCTAGGTCGAATTCAGTCGCTGACTAGAGGTGAATTCTGGCAGCCGGCTGCTCTGATCACTTGTTTTCGGTGGTTTCTCCAATCAACACCAGGTGAAAGCCAGAGCAGTACCCTAACAAATAAGCCACAGACCTCGCGCGATCGTTCCTTCGTCTTTCTTGTCCGATCCTCACACCTTACATACATACATATATACATACATATATACATACATATATACATACATATATACATACATATATACATGCATATATACATACATATACACACACACACACACACACTTACACTACCTTGCACTACACTACCACATGCCGGGAGACCGGTCGGAAGCTTAGAGCTTATTCCGTCTGGGGCGGTGCCCCGCTGGTGGGAGATACCTGGTAGGGGAAACCCGCTAGTCGACGGTAGATCGCCGCCGGATCTCGCCATCCAGCAGAGGAAGATCACCGCCACCATGACAAACACACACTGCACGTACGGGACTAATAACCTCAGTAGTTGACGCACCCGGACTTACTAACAATCAATTAATCTATCCTCACCTGCGCGGTCGGTGACCCCCAGCGCAACCCGCGGGCTGGCTTAGGAACGTATTTCGCGAAGCCAGCGCGCCGGCGCGGCGTCGTGGTGTCGCTGAAAGGCATGCACATGCGATGAGGTCTTCGGGTGACGGCGCGACGCTCTGGCAGCGGAAGGTCGAAGGGGGCGAGGAGCTTCATGAACATGCATGCGCAGAGGGAAGGGAAGGGGGTGTGCCGGGCCCCGCGCCGCGACCCGCGCCAATAAGAAAGCCGTGAGTGCAGCAGGCGCCACACGTGTTCGCACAGTCCTAGCTGCTCTGCGCCATTGCCGGAAGGCCCCGGAACGACCACCGCGGACGCAGCCGTGGGCACGCTGTTCCCTGCGCTGCTCTCTGCTCCCCGCTCTGCTCTCTGCTCTACCCTGCTCTATTTTCTGCTCTGCTCTGCTCTCTTCTTCGCTCTCTTCTCCGCTCTCTCCTCTTCTCTATTCTGCTCTCTTCTCTTCTCAGCTCTCTTCTCTTCTCAGCTCTCTTCTCTTCTCGGCTCTCTTCTCTTCTCAGCTCTCTTCTCTTCTCAGCTCTCTTCTCTTCTCAGCTCTCTTCTCTTTTCAGCTCTCTTCTCTTCTCAGCTCTCTTCTCTTCTCAGCTCTCTTCTCTTCGCAGCTCTCTTCTCTTCTCTGCTCTCTTCTCTTCCCTGCTCTCTTCTCTTCCCTACTCTCTTCTATTCTCTTCTCTGCTTTCTTCTATTATATTCTCTTCTCTGCTCTCTTCTATTCTATTCTCTTCTCTGCTCTCTTCTATTCTTTTCTCTTCTCTGCTCTCTTCTATTCTATTCTATTCTCTGCTCTCTTCTATTCTATTCTAATCTCTGCTCTCTTCTATTCTATTCTAATCTCTGCTCTCTTCTCTTCCCTGCTCTCTTCTCTGCTGTGCTCTCTTCTCTGCTCTCTTCTCTGCTCTCTTCTCTGCTCTCTTCTCTGCTGTACTCTCTTCTCTGCTGTGCTCTCTTCTCTGCTCTCTGCTCTCTTCTCTGCTCTCTTCTCTACTGTTCTCTCTTCTCTTCTCGGCTCTGTAAAACCGCAGTGTATCAATTAGATGGGCTGAGTTCCTGACAGCCGACTTCATGTCGTCCGTCCGAGGTTTGTCGACCACATAGCGACACGTGAGTGAATGGGGGAGTTGATGCGCCCAAGATATGGCGCAGTGTCAGGCCGGGCTTGTGAATCTCAGAGAGCCACACAGCCTCCGAATAGAGTGGCTACCCCGATTTTGCCTAGGTTCGGCCTCACAGTTATTCACCCGTGCCGCGACCTCTTCTCTCAAATTCCGTATGGGCTTACTGTAAACGTAGGTCTCATCTGCTAGCAAAGACTTGACTTCAGACTGGGAGTCTTTACTTCGCAAAACCACTGTGGCACTGCCTTTGTCTGCAGGTATAATGACGAGACCCTCGGGTGCACTTAGTTCACACAACGCTACACGCTCCTCGTGAGGCAAATTGCTACGTACCAAATTGACTTGTGCCAAAATACGGTCGATTGCCAGAGGATGAGCTTTGCCTAGTCGGCGGGCAGCTTTGAGAACGTGATTTCCACACCTGCCATGACATATGTAGACGTGACTCGTTCGGGTAAGGGTGGAAAACTGAGACTTTTACTCAGTACTGCCACAGTAACTTCATCAAGTTTGACGAACGTGCTAGTCAGACCAATTCTAAAGATGTCAGGAGATTGTTTACCCTTCAGCTATTAAAATTATGAATTTGCTTATATCTGGTCTTTCCATGAACACGTTCCGCAAACTTGATAGAAACTTTGTAAGGTGTGACCCAGACAGTGGTTCTAAGACTGTATGTAACCAAAGAATGTAAGTATATTATGTTCAATGTAGGAAAGTTGCATCCTGGTACGGCGGAATCTCTCACACAGGAGAAGGAACCCCGTTCTACGGAGAATGTGCCACGTCTTCTGAAGGTGACCGTTCCCCGATTACGCGATAATTCCTCCCATTGGCCGATCGCCCGACCAACCGCAGCGAGGTAAGAGGGGGAACCTCATTTTTTAAATCATAGGCAGTCTACCTCCGCGCATTTCGTCCTGAGGAAGGTCGCAATATGATGGCAGAAACGGTGTTGACAACTGTTCTGAGCATGTTTCCTAAATTTGTTAGTTGTTTGTAATCGTGTATAACTGGTAAATTTTTTTTTATATTTCCCACAATTTAGAAAAGTTAGATTGAAAAACAAATTAGTTTTGTACCCAACTCCGACACTACCAGAACTTCATGCGGTACCAGCAAACGATAAAACCGTAGTTTCCCACTACGTGGTCCAACAAAGTGTCCTGGTTAATTGGTGCAAACAAAGACAAAGTCTTCCAAGTTGTCCATGCGTTCTATTTTCGAGGAATGTTTGATGGTGTACTGATTACAAGGATATTAAAAATTCGGAGAATTCAGAGGCACGAAAAACCACGTATACCACCTTGATTGTTTGCTGAAATTAATATTTTTGGTAACAAATTCATGTGGCATTGAGTGGTTTTAAGTGAACTTGTCGGAGTTTCTAGTGCACAGTACACTCTAGTAGTGTTTGCAACTTCTTCTTCCTCTTAAGAAATGCGTAAGAGCCGCCACTCAAATTTACCATGGTATTCGGCTTATGTTCCTCAATGATACGTCAGTAGTAACGTTTACAAAACATGCTTCGTAGAATGACCATTTCACTCTGATGCACGTCGCTTACTTAATGTCATGAAATCAGGAGTGATCAAAATAACTGTCATATCACGCTTGCTTTTAACAAATGCATTCATTCTCTAACAACCCACGTCAATTCCACATTTCTGTGATCTTTGCCTTTCACTTCAGTTTACGTCGTCAATTACGTATAATTCAATCAAAGTCAGAAATGACGTAGAATTGTGCAGTAAATTTTCATAACGCATCACATGCGTATCAATGGTTCTAAAGAGAGATCGTTAAAGATAATTCAAAGGCAAATCTACTTCATTTCCTCCAGTCAGGCAACGACATTCAAATTAATGCAAGTATTTCAAGCAAAGCAAATACTTTGTTTACAGTTACGTTTGTGCTTGTACTCTTGCAATCGGTACGTATTTATTACAATCTTCACATGTGGAAACAATATGCATTATTCAGTCCATTCGTAGTTACTGATCGTTTAACTTGAGGCTACTTGTAGAAACGTGCGTCGTTAAAGAAACGTCAAGTCGTTTCCCACGCCAACATGAACAAGTACCAAGCGTAGGCCATTAAAGTCAGTGACTACTGATAAATGTGGGGACATGTTAAGGACGAACAAGACGGAACAATGATGTAGAAAGGCGCGCCTGAGCAGAGGGTTCCGCGTAGAAAGCGATAAAAAGCCTCACACTTCGCAGACTCGGCCCCAGCTTCACGCCCGCCACCTGCCGTTCCGTGTGCCCGTGCATATGTCTCACCCCAGAACGCTTTTCTCATTTTCTCATTAATAAGCGTCAGGGACTTTTTCTCACCTCAAACAGGGTGCAACCTTCATATTCCTAACCTCTCTTGCAGTGAAGGGTACACGCATGTAATATGAAACTAGCACCCTACGTATACTCGAACAAAATCAAATATCAAGACGGGTTTGGTGGAATTTTGAAATTAGTTTTGTTTTCTCGTTTTTCACGCGGACTCAGCATATTATAGCAACTCGTTCTTCTACACAATAAATGCATACCACCTCGTAATTTGTATGAAGTTAAGCTACACCCTCCCCCATTTAATTTATCCGTGGATGTACAGAGTATCTCGCGTTCTCTTGGAACATCTGGATCGACAAAGAAGAGACACTCGAAGCCTTCAACGCGCAGTCGAGTCACATTTCGCTTTGTTCCGAGATGTAATGCAATAGAGCAATATGTAACGCACAATGAAGATTAAAACAAGCTGGGATGCAGAGCCATGAAGATTATTATCAAGTAAAATTCCTAATGTAATCAGAATGACAATTACAACTCATAACAACAAAAAGCTGAAATATATTGAAATACTGTAATAAATAAATGCAGGTGTTAACAAATTGTTATAATTTTGCGACATCGATAACTCACTGTTTAGAGGAACATATTTGAATGATTGGCTGAAAATACGAAGTGAAGTTTTTGTATATTTGCATTCCATTACGGCATACGAATCTCTACTACGACTAACTCGACCTTAGGATTCACAGTTTATTGGATTGATTGATTGATTGATTTATTGATTTTTTCGTATTCCGGGCGCGTCAACTGCTCTGGTCATTAGTCTCGTTCTTGTAGTGCATGTTTTTTTCTCGGGAGATGGCGGTGATCTTCCCTCGTTAGATGGCGAGATCCGGCGCCGACCTACCGTCGGCTAGTGGGGTTTCCCCCTAACCAGGACTCTCCCACCAGCGGGGCACCGCCCCAGCCGCGACAAGCTCTAAAATCCCGACCGGTCTCCCGGAATATGTGGTAGTGTAGTGCATGTTAGTGTAAGTGTGTGTGTAAGGGGAGAGAAAAGGACAAGGAAGGACAGATCGCGCACGGTCCGTGGCCCGTTTGGAAGGGTACTGCTCCGGCATTCGCCTGGTGCTGATCGGAGAAACCACGGAAAACTATGGATCAGAGCAGCCGGCCGCTTAAATTCTACTCCAGACAGCGACTGAATTCGACCTAGCTGAAAAGCTAGTATCGAAAACCCTGCCGCTGTGAGGACTCGAACCTAGGACCTCCCGGTCAGAGGCGCTGCAGTGACATCAGGTGATGCATTGAGCTATCGTCACACTTTATTGGCGTCATCTAAAGAAAGGTAGATGATGAGACATTAGCAGGGTCCAAGGAGAAAGTGAACGCAGTACGACAGGAGACTCCTCGCTTGGAAAGGTGGCGCGGGGTGCGGTCCAAGGCCAAACTGGTGGCGAGAGGCAGGAACGGCTACATTGAGGACAGCGTGAACTGGGGTTAGGGCAGCGCTGCCGTCGCCACAGGCATCGACAGCGACAGCGGCGCCATTTGAGAAAGATCCGAAGATAGTGCCCCACCGGTCACCTTCAATTTCTAGTTCAAATGCTTTATTTGTGTAAATGAGACAAGTGTTCAATTAAGCTCAAGGGTTGCGCTATAATGGTCCCCAGACAAATAGGAAATTCTGAAATAAAAAATCTATAATAATGGACGCCGCTACCATGGTACGCGTCGATGGCATCGGTGGTTTTTGAGAATAGTGGAAGTGACTAAAGGCGTTGTCATTGCCAACAATACAGTTTATTTGAATAAGAGGAGTTTTCGATGGCTTAGCCATCATCATCAGTTTCCTGCTGTCTGGGAGCCACAAAACGACTACCTGGCTAAGCCATCGCCTCGATGGCTACGCCATCGAAAGCTGCTCTTATTCAAATAAACTGTATTGTTGACAATGACAACGCCTTTAATTACTTCAATTATCTAGAAGCCAAAGATATTTCACCGTTAAACCAATATTCTGAGAATATTCTACAGTAATTCCTGATACTATGAAGGGACTGAAAAAATGAAGAAAATTAAACTACTAAATGTAAGCCGTCTATTTCATACAGTTGGATGACTTAAAATTGACCTTAGGCAAATAAAGACAAAAACTTTCTTTTCGTCTTGTTTCTTTGTGTCTATCTTATCACGATTTATCAACGACAGCACGATCTTCTCCACTGAAATTTGCAATACTAATTATTTGACAATTCCAAAAACACAATAGTGTAATCACGTACGTGCGTACACGAATTTCACAGGTTGTGCATTGTGGCATTGAAGTAACATCGAACATTACACCATCAGAAATATGCCGTCTGGATTGGTGCAAAAAAGTGGCGGCACCTGTAGGTCTCTTAAATAGAAAGAAGCCAGTTGCATTTACTACTGTAAATACAACCTACAACAAATTAGATTAAGATTATATGCGTTTACTTCCAATGTGCTAAACGAGAGTGGTCTATTTACTCGGCCTTCCGCCAGCCGTGGAGTAAGATTAAACCATGCGCCAACCTTTACCCTCATTAAGGCCCTTAACGAAGTGTGTAGATTCACGAACTGGGGAAATATCAAGCCCAGTTGCCAGCCCAATGGAAGTTCTAGGAAGGAATTCCTCCTCCGTTTCGCGGACCATAGGAGTCCATTAAAAACACGTTCTGACCACAGTAAAGGCAGAGAGTTCCTCTCCAAATCAAATTCAATCGTTTTGGATTACGCAAAAGTGAGTGTATTTAAAATCCGATCCAAGTCAATTCGTTTACAGCTATCAACTAACCAACCATACATTTTCCTTCAAACAAAAAAGAAACTATTTCATTTGGCAATTACATTCACGACGTTCCTCCCTTCAGATCCCTCCTCTGAGCGGTGGAACTTGCCACTGGTGCGAGGAACTGTTGGCATTCCGACGTGGATGCCAGAGGGAAGACGGCCGGAGGGCGCGGCGTCCGCTGCGGAAACCTGCGCATGCATCTTGCACGAAGTCACCGGCGCCCAAGGCCGCTCCGCGTGGCCCGGACGCAGCGCCTGCTCGGCGAATCCGCGCAATTCATCAAACGCGTCACCAACAAAACGCGCGAAATGCTCCCAAGGCTTGCACGACAAATGCAGCGCCAAACCTCCCCCTATTGAAGCAGCGGGAAACAAAGCTTATGTAAAACCTTTAAAATTACTACACATCTGTAACTGTCGAACATTCGAACTTAGGAATAAAGACTGGAGAAATTATGTTAAAATGATAAAGGCTCATGGTATCAAGAAATAATTGCCTTATCTTCTAATACAGAAGCTTCTTTTTTAAGTGGAAAGACAAAATACGTTATATGGAACACTAGATTACGGTAGTGTTTTTGTTCTTTTTTTTTTTGTTTTTTGTTGTTTTTGTTTGTCTGTTTGTTGTTTTTTGTTTTTGTTTTCGTCTGGTCTGGAACATCCTGTATAAAAGCGTTAAAGTTACAATCAATCCTTCACTATCGAATATTGTCAAAAAATACAATTTTTCACTAATTCAATTTTTCGAACACATAATGGTTAAATTGAAATGAGATCTTCGGAATATCATAGAATTGCAAAAAACTCTTGTCTCAATGGAAATTTTTGGGGAACATTCAAAGTAGCGTTTGCGAAATATCTTTTGAGTGTTTCTGAGAGTACGCCATTTTGGACACACCCACATTCTAAAACCTTTTGATTTCAAAAAAAAAAAAAAATTCCGGAAGTGATCATATGAAGTATTAGTGTCCTCAAATACATTTATATAAAATACAAATTCTTGAGATCAGTTGGTGCTGCCCTAGACTACGAGAGGTTAAAAATAACATTTTTGTGCTGAATTACTAGAAATACTGTCAACGGCAAGGACGGTTTTCTTATGCCTACTTATGAAAAGTATTTGCATTCCAAGTCGTCTGGCAAATGTGAGAGAGGATGTTGTGAATTGCGGACTTTGTTATAGAGACGGTTAGTGAAGCGGAGTTAGGAAGTCAAGGGCACAGCGGTCAGCGGCGGATCTGAATTGCGCAATGCCAAGCCTGAGCCGCTGACCGATGGCCGAATAAAGACGGCGAAGAACGTGTTGCACGATTGGTGCCGCATTTGTTATTTACACAGATGTAGGCGATTGGATTTTAAAACTTTCTTCTAATTTCGACTCTTCTCTTTGATCTTGCCCAGCCTCTCCTTCGTACACTTTGGGTAAATCAGCCAATCTTTTTCCACGAATAAACTCAAGATATTCCAAAGACCGACTATATCCTCCTTAATTAGCTGTAAAGCAGGTTCCAACATTTCTAAATTAAATATTTATGTTTTGAATCCAAATATTGTATGTATTTTTTCTGAAGAACCCTTCCTGCGCATCCTTAGTTGTTATTGTCTTATATTGTAAATATTATTGTCTTCAAGCATTGTAAATGTATGATGAAATGTACTTAAAACAAAATTATATATACTATGTATCATAAAAACCCTTGAAAGACATAATAATGTCAAACAAGGATAATAAAAACTATTAAAAAAGATGTAGCCGATTATTTATCATATATCGTAGCACATTTTCAATTATTTATCTTTTTTCCATTATTTTAAGTCGCATAAACTACATAGGTCATGAGCGACTAGTACAGTAGTAATACAATTACAATTCTGAGAAATTATCGATAGTTTTACATAATTTGTAACACTTTTTCTTGGAATCTTGACGATGATAAGATGGCATTGAAATTTTCATTTTCTAGGCACTTTTTTCTCTCTTCGATGTGTATAGGGCATTCCAGAAGGATGTGCTCTATTGATAGAATTCTATTGCAGAAGGCACAAGTAGGTAGTGGAAGTTTTTTCAATTTATGAGATAATTTAGAATGGTTTGATCGAATTCTTGACAAATCAGCTTGATCACTATTTATTATCATGATTTATCTTCTCAATTCCATTTCAATGTTTCTCTGAACGCTTTTTACTTTTTCGTATACGTGCAATATAGAGAAAGTTGTGTAAATCTGCGGAAAATCGATTTCGAGATTTCGACAGAAATCGACCGAAAAGCAAGTCCAGTCCAAAAAAATTAGAAAACTAACTTCTAATACGAGAATGTCTGTGCCATTCTGTAACACCACTAGTTTATTTGGTTGCTTCAAGCAATGTACGAAGATACAATCGGACAAAAATATATTATATCTTACTTCTGAGATCCATTGTTTTGATCCCAACACAACTTTAATGACCCTACCACAAGAAAGTGAGTCGATTCAGGATCGATTATGTATGCTTGTACATCTTGACGTAGATCTCTTGAGGATGAGATTTAAAATGCTTACCGCCACTGTTTCGTGTTTTACTTAATTTCTGGATTCTATTGAAACGAGTTTCGGGGTCTTTCACTGCTTAACACCCCATGCCTTGGTTTGAAATCCGGTAGTTAGTCCTCCATTCTAACGAGTTGGTTGTAATTCAGGAAAAGAGTTTTTGAGGAGGAATTGTAAGTTCTACAGCTCTTTCATTCACCCCTGTACCCAACCCCACTGTTTTATTTCTTTTCTACATTTGAGTTTTCTCACACAGTTTTTATTTGCTTGTTCATTTTCATTTTTTTCTTTTATTACCAGACATTTTATGTTCATCTAAAACCAAATGATTTAGCTTTTTAAATTTATTTGAAGATCTTCAATGTAAGAAGTTCCCAAATATTGGATAAATTATTCCATTATATAATTTTTATGGCAGATGAACACACCAGAAATGCTAATATTTTAAATATTTCGTCTGCCTAAATGAACAATCTCTTCTTTAATTACCTTCTCATAAATAAATAAATAAAAGAAAACACAGAGTTTGTGCACTCCACAGCGGACATCACTATCGATCTTCTGCGCTTGAGCAAATAGTGCTTTAATGACTGAGGATGTACAAACACTATTTCACTGCACGATATCAATAGTTTTTTTTATTTAAATACTGGGAGGAAACACTGGGTGAAAATTGACATCTAATCGCTCTAGATTGTGCAGAGGGTGGTATAACATGGTTCAGTTTGGTGTAAGAAAATAAATATTAAAAATCTTCTGCTAAAGAAATACTTTGATACTCTTACAGCTACGATGGCAACCCAGTTATCAGGTAGTTCTATTCGGCGTACGATAAAATGAAATTTGTAAGATCTTGTAAATCAACCTCATACAATCTATCAGCTTTCCCCGTTACTCCCGTCTCATTCATAATATTTCACGACACCTTCCTTCCCTATCGAGATTCAGAGAAGTGAAAAAGAAAGTGAGTCAGAAAGTATTCAAAAGATTTCAAAACCAAAAGCTGAAACCTGTTTTAACTTCTATTAACATCTTCAATTGAAAAGATAAGGTTTACGGTCTTCATCTTCGTGCGTATTTGAATGATGAAAATAATGCTGACGCCACAAATCTCATTAGACTTTCCCGGACTGGAAATTTGGAGATTACTGAATTGCGAACGTTGCTAAATGGAAGACCTGAGTATAACTAAATGTCTCAGAGACAATCAGAGCCATTTAAACCGTGTCAATCAGAGCCATTAATTTCTACGTTAAGGTTAGATCCAAGGCAACGCCAAATTGAGAAATTTCATATTAAAAATTTACACTAAATATAATTCCAACGTCCTCGCAAAACAATGATATTACTAAACCGGCCGAAATGACAGGATCTCAATTTCCTCACACGTGGGAATTTTTGCAGTGAAAATAATTGGAGCACTTCGATTTAATACAGTAATTGTAATACGAGTTTTCTCTCTTGGGCTTGCAAATGAAGGTTTTTCATGTAGTGTTCTTTTGTAGCTTTTTGTTGGGTTTTGAGACATTTCATTTGATAGAGAACAACAAAGCAAATTAAGAAAAAGAAAATAAGCATAACACTGTTCTTCTCGTTACAATAATTTATTAACTATTCGCTAAAACAATACTTCATAAAATTTAATTATAAATACGCACATACTACCCAATAATCTAAACAACATTTATACACCATTTCGAAAATTGGGTTCCAAAATTCCAGTTATTCTGACGAAAAATCGCTACATTCCGCTGTTGCATTACGAATAAAATTAGAATGTGATTGACATTTGGGTGTGGAGGAAGACGGCATTGTCGCATACTGCACGCTCTACCACGTGCTCTCAACACTAACTAGACAAACAGAAGAAAGGAATGTTAAGAAATTCGTAACAAGTTTGTTCCTAACATTTGTTAAATTCGTTCGTAACAATTCTAATATTTGTTCGCTCGAAACATTTGTTCCATAATTTTAGGTGACAACAATGTGCAAATGCCAGAGCTCTTGATTCACAGTTCCCTTGGTTACAGCGCTGGCGTCATCACGTGATTACGAAATGTCAATTACATATTCTAGATTTATTCGGATCGTAACGACGTAAGTACGTGGTAGGTGAGGAAGTAAAAATTATACCGCATACAGAAGTGTCATTATGGAAAGGATTTGTATGTAATTATATGTTTTTACAGGAACTAGATACCTGCATTGAATAATATTTCTTTTAGAGTTTACAAGATATTCTGAATGAATTAGATTGAATGATGAGATTATTATTTTACATATTTTAGTTTAATTACATATTTTTGCATATTTTACCTATTACTATATATTTCGTTACATTTTAGTATATTTAAAAGTTGAAACGGAACATTTCATATACAGTTTTGCATTTGCAATGTATGTTACGGAATCATCTTTCTTACAAATCAAATGTAATGCTGCTACGCTTCTATGACCACCATATCTTCGTCATGAATTGTCAAACTTACCCCACCCCACCCTCTGCTTACTGCGTGCTTGGAGTAAAGAATGAGCGGATTTTTAAGAACAAAAGTAATTTCAACCATGTCATTGCTAACGTTTCAAACAGCACATTCGTTACTCGCTCGAAAACTAAAAATTTTTTTTTAACACAAAATTTTCTTACCGCGGTTTTCGATTTGGACGGGGGTATATTGCCTTTAACCCTCTCCCCCGGGATCCATCACTGGCTACACGATACTACCTTTCACTTGAACACCAGCTCCTCGTAATCATTGTAATATACTATGAGCGTATCTTATATTTCGAATAAAATTCTTATATGTGGTGAAGTCTAGTGTACAATATCTTCTGTAGAGGTAGAATCTACTTTCAGCCACCCCAAATCCTTGTTAAGAACTGATCGGCTATGTCTATGCTCGGGAAAGGTTTGTAGAGAACAATTTTGAATACAATAATGCATTTTTATTTTACATAGTTTACATTTTTTCTTACATGTTTGGGAACAAATAAGCACATAAATATGTATGTATTTTGCATTTTTTATTACAATAAATTCCGTTCCCTAAGTATCATTCTTAATTGATTGATTGATTGATTTTTTCGTGTTTCCGGGCGCGTCAACTGCTTTGGTCATTAGTCCCGTAAGTGTAGTGCATGTTTCTTTTCCTCGGGAGATGGCGGTTCCCCCGCTAGATGGCGAGATCCGGCGCCGACCTACCGTCTGCTAGCAGGATTTCCCCCTATAACCAGGACTCTCCCACCAGCGGGGCACCGCCCCAGCCGGGAGAAGCTCTTAGCTTCCGACCGGTCTCCCGGAATACGTGGCAGTGTAGTGCATGTTAGTGTGTGTGTGTGTGTGTGTGTGTGTGTGTGTGTGTGTGTGTGTGTGTGTAAGGGGAGAGGATAGGGCATGGAAGAGGAAGGACAGATCGCGCGCGGTCCGTGGCCCGTTTGTTAGGGTACTGTTCCGGCATTCGCCTGGTGTTGATCGGAGAAACCACCGAAAACTACCGATCAGAGCAGCCGTCCGCTAGAATTCTCCTCCAGACAGAGACTGAATTCAACCTATCTGACAAGCTAGAGCCGAAAATCCTGCCGCCGTGGGGAGTGTAATCTAGGACCTCCCGGTCAGAGGCGCTGCAGTGACATCAGTTGATGCACTGAGCCAACGCTCCCGGTATCATTCTTAAAAAGAGGCTGTGGTGTATGTACTCTGTAATGAATCAGAGAGTGGCTCCATTTCGGGAAGCTCTGCCTCCTGTGGCGTGTGCCACCCAGCCCGCCCTGCGCGAGGGAGGGAGGGAGGGGGGGGGAGAATCAGTTCCAGGAGCGGCCGCAACGCCGAACACCGCGAGCACGGCGCAACGCGACGCATCGACTTCCGTGGAGGCCGTCAAACACTGCGGCAGCACTCGCTTCACACGTAACATTGGAACACAATATACACCACGCCCCCGACATGTCATTCCCAAGGTCAGATACCACACTTCCCGTTACGCAACGCTATGTATTTAAACTAACATCAGCATAAACGTCGTGAGGAACATTACAAATGTTTATTGAGCAATTATATTGTCAACAATCGGAAATGTAACAGGCGATACCAATATTGAATCGAATGAAATCATATTTGTATTATTCACCTGATTTATCGCAACACAAAAATATAGAAGCAAATAACTCCCATTGCAGGAAGGCACCTTATAATCCGCATTATCTAGTAATGTCTACATTAAAGTATAGTACATTTCATGTAAAGTTAAAATGTAGCCTATAGTAAAAAAGTAAAATACCGTAATTACTACCTCGGTGAATAAGGACTTGTCAGTAAGATAGGGCATGTGCTCGTAGACATGTAAAATGCCCAATGCATTAAAACAGTGTGCTTCACCTGCAGTTTCATATGCTATGAAGGTGCGAATATAGATCCACCCAAATAAACAAAACCAAACTCGTTTTTGTGGAATGTAAATGTAGGCACTTGGATAAGCGCGAATCTATGGCAAAAATCTGTAATGTCAGATAATACCACACAACGGAATAATTAATTGCCATTTAATGCCAAAAGTACAAAAGCTTAACGGTAAACGATTATGTTAATGAAAATTTAACAATATCTAAACAAATTGTAAGTCTAGATCTATGAAATAATTAGATGGCATTCAATGAGATGAATAGGGTAACCGCAGAGCAACAACCGAAATACTATTACTCTAATTGTTAATTATATAATTTCAAATATCACTTTCATCAATGCACTTCAGCGTTCAATACAAGTCTTAACCTACACAATTATTCACATCAATGCAACACTGTAAACCAAACACTGGTAATACCTGATAATTACTTCAGAAAGGAAAGGAACAAAATGCTCTTAAAAACATTCAAAAGAAAGCCTACAACAAATATACCTATAAATTATATGAGAAAGGAAACGACCTCAAGAGTCAGAATGGCGCAACTAACGGCATAAAAAACTGGAATTGCGACTCCAGGTCAAGGGCAATTGGTAAGCAGTTGTGCAATTCACAATACGCATGTCGTCTGTTTTGATCTGCAGCAAACAGCGCACGGTGTTGCTTCTATGCACTGGGCGCACTGTCGGCAAAAGCTGCTGCCCTGCGATCTAGTGGCAGAGACTGGAACTCTGAGGTGACTCGAGCTTGTAGGGGCCGCTCATCGGCATTTCGAGAAGCCCGCGAATATTGAAACATTTCAGTAACTTCGACGGATACATAACTAGATATGAAAAACTCTTACCCAAACAATTAGAAAAGATAGTACTGTATTTTCATAATTATACATTAGGTCACAACAAGAAAAAATCTAATACTTACTTTCTCGTAAACCAATATTCAAATAAACTCCATTCCACAAGTTAAATACCTGCTTGCACGAGAAATTAAAAAAGTATTCAAATAATTTTTAGGCATTTTTTTATTAACATAAATATGATAAAATAGAATATTAACGGGGAAGTAAAAATCAATATCAAAATGACCCTTTTACTACAGGCAGTGTATATTTATTTGATACCTTGAGAAGGAGAAAATATTCCCCTCCTCTAGTGACAGCAATGCTAAGTGACTAGGGATGTCCTAGTTGAAACACTCGACCATGCTCGCAGTCTTTTAACCAATTCTTACACAAAGGAGTAAATTCACAAATTATTTCTTCCATGAACATTTACTTTCAGGTCTGTCCCACTTCTAGGTATCTCCTAAATCATGTAATTACGCTGAAACTAGGTGAAAGAACCTGGTATTGCTTGAATATTCAATCATAATCATAAATTACACAGGATATGGAATGAATTCTATCAATAGTACAAAATGGAAGTAATACTATTAATATCCCCGCCTCGCCCCACCTCGCGAAAAATCGATGGAGCCCGCATTGCAATTCTATTTTACGGAGTGGGAATGGGGAAATAGGAAAATTATCACTAAAATCGGAGTGAATCTGCAGAGTTTTATAAAAAAATACAAAAATCGTTCTTCGTATTATAATAGAAAACAATGAGCTTAAAAAGTCTCAGTTGTGCCCGAAAAATACTCTACCTGTAAATGAAAGTTCAATCGAAATCGGTTTAGCTGTTCTGAAGATTAGCTCAGGCAGTCAAAAAATGCAAAAACTACTAATTGGGATTTTTATCATCAAACAAGTTTATGAAAAGAAAGTTATTTAGGAATCACAGGCAGACACTACAAAATTATAACTACGAATTATAAATCTAATGCTAACAGTAAATTAGTGTTGGTGCAAGCATACAGCGAGGAGTAGAGTGCAGAATGAGGAAAACTAATAACTCATTTCACATACGTACATCACCAACCGTCGTGAGAACTTGGCATGTTTTTGTTGTAATTGCTAGAACATGGCTGACCACATTATGGAAACACTTTCTTACAATGAATGTTCTTGGCTGTCCGGGAGACGCCGCGTCCAAAGCCCAGGTGCCGACATTTCAGCCACCATTCTGCGACCTACCTCAGAGCGAAATGAAACGTCAGTACCTGTGCTCCCGGACTGCCAAGAACATTCACACTCCAGCCGTGGAAGCCTACGCTCTCACTTTTTTACAATACCTTGGAGAATAAAATCTTTGTTCCGGAATACGTTTGAATAAATAATTTCCATTTCTGAAGCAGAGAAGGTTGGTTTATCAGGTTGTGTACATTCTTCAATTCCTAACCCACCGTACATCATCACAAAAGCATAAAAGGCGTGCCTCAGATAGACTTGTGAAATTGTATTAAATGTACGTCCATTTACGACATTAAGTCAAATGTCTTAAGTGACTTTCGAACATTTCTAAATAAGACACTCCTTTTTTATTTAGGAATACAAACCTCAAACATTACTAAATTACTAAGAACGTAAAACAAATTATTTTTTTAAATTAAAAAACTCCTCCGGTGGCAACGGATACCTATGAGTTATCTCACCCGGTAAAATCCAAAATTAAATGAAAACTCCCAAAAAGTTTAGTATTAATGCATTTCAACAAGTGCAATAAATAAGAAAGGACTTCCGTAAGAGGTTTTATTAAAAAATCCCAACGTACGATGAAATACCAGTACGAGTCGTAAATTTTAGTTTTTAAGCTTTTATTCCATTCACGCAAATTCTCAGATGCACTTGTCATGTATTTCAAAAGAATTCTTTAGTATTTTGAAAACGCGCTCTAAGAGGTGTTAACAGTCGTTAACACTTGTTTTCCAGATCACTCTCAAACTTATTCTAAACAGAATTTTGAGCTTATCCCCATTTGTCTGCCGAGTTAGATTCATCAGAATCTCATTGGACAGTAATTTGTACTTCTAGTTAATTCAATAAAAAAACAATACTCATAGAAAACGTCGTAATTGGGTTCATTAAGAACCATTAAGAATCGTGAGCCTGAGCCTAAAGATATTCCGAACTTACCAGAAGTAACACACACTGTGATTCACAAAATCATAGACTCTGTTTGAGATTGCAACCTTAGGGAAAATTAAAAGGAATCAATTAATACATACTATTAGAAATGTAATTCATATTAATTGAATATGAGAACAAAAAATAACTCAAATTTCAAAATTTCTATTGAGAAGTCTCAAAATGCTATCGGTCTGGTCGCGCCAGACGATGCGGATAAAGCTGAATGACTGACGATTAACGGATCATTCAGGACTTTATCCGGTTACTGTTGGCATTAGCTATAGAGCATTAGCTAAAGAACGACGATTGTCCGAATGTGACGCGTCCTGTGAGCTCGCAAAAAGAACTCAAGGATAAAAATAAATTCAAAATTATGCGTAGCACGGACTGAAGTTCGTTTTATGCAAAATCGCGAAGGTCACAGACCGGGGACTGCGCCAACTAGGAAATTCTTAGCGCTGTGTCAGCTGAGGTATACAATGAGGTTAGGTGAGGTTACGTTAGATTATGTGGTATCGTGTAAATAGAAATGTATAATTGGTACATTGGAACTCTGAACAGCCCACCTAGTCTCTCACTACCCTTAGAAACTTTCCCACCACCCTATTTATTACTAGGGCCCGGATTTTAATGACAAGTCATATATTTTTTCTGAACCTTCGAGTGAACTTTAAAACAATTTATGCACGAATTCAGGTATTGTCGATTAGAAAAACGTATTTTTATTGTGCATATAAAGTCATATTTACACCGTTTTCAGTAAAATGTCATATTTTGGCCAAATTTTGCCATAAATGGTATATTTGTTATATTTTTAAGGACCGTTTTTAGTAAAAGGTCATATTTTAGCCAAACTTTCCCCAAAATGCATACGAATGTCATATTTTTGAAGACACAAGAATAAAGCGCTTGAAAATGTGTCTCGCATGACTATGTATAAAGTGATATTGTCACAAATAAACTCAACAATTACATAACAAACGATTATTTTAAACGTAAGTTAATTTGAACGGAGTGAGTTGGGTCGAGCTCGTGGTCATGTGGCTGAAAAAGTGTACAACATATTGCTGCGTTTACAAGCATTTTATTAAAATGCTAGTTAGTTCCAACGACTGCAAACCACATGTAACATCCTCACAATCTGTTCTTGAGTGAATTTTGTATTTATGTTATACTTAAAAAAATCAACAGGAATTTTTAAAAAATTAACGTGCATTGCGTCATATTTTATTTCTTAAGGTCATGTTTATACAGGTTTTAGGTCATAAATGATTACATATTTCGCTGATTTTTAGGTCATTAAAATCCGGGCCCTATTTATTACAGATATCTGCTATTCCTCTTCCCGTACCGACGTTCACCCACCCTAGCCATCTCCTGTTGGCTAATGTCTTTATCTGGTTTACGCCAAAGTATGCTTCGAAGCTGTTCGTACTGCCGACTTTATCCACCCATTTCGGATAGTGTGAACATTAATCTGCTAATCTGCGACTAAAGAAAGCCCAGGTTTGGACTTTAGCCGTAACATTTCCTTCTGTGAGGGAACCACTGATCCAGCGTCGTCACCGCCGAGTAGGCGCTGCCGTGCGCGCGGCAACAGACGCGGCGGCGTTGCGCAACCGAGCACGGCGGACGAGGGGGCGGCGGGGGCGGGCGGGAAGAGCGGCACCAAGGCCGACCGGCGAGGACGCCCCGACCCGACGCCGCACCGCGCCGCGACGCCCGGCGTCTTCTCCCGGGCCAGGTGCGCCGCCCCGCGCCGCCCCGGCCCCCCCGCCCCGCTCCGCACTTCCCCGCCCCGCTCCGGTCTCCCCCGGCCCGCTCCGCACTTCCCCGCCCCGCTCCGGTCTCCCCCTCCCCGCCCCGCTCTCCCCCGCCCAGCCCCGCACCGCCCCGCTCTCCCCCGCCCCGCCCCGCCCCGCACTTCCCCGCCCCGCCCCACTCCTGCCCCGCCCTGCTCCTCCCACGTCCCATCCCGCGCCGCCCGCCCCACGCCGCCCCGCCCCCGTCCCCGCCCCACGCCGCCCTCCCGCTCCGCCCCGCGCCGCCCCCGCCCCGCGCCGCCCCGCCCCGCCCCACGCCGCTCCCGCTCCTTGCGCCGCGTTGCGCCGTCCTGCCCTTACAGTGCCGCTCCCGGCCCGCGCTCCCTGCCCTGGGCTGCCCCCGGGCCCCGCGCCGCCTCCCCGGTCTCCCTGCCCGCCCCGGCACTTCCCTGTCCCCGCCCCGCGCCACCCCGGCCTTCCCTGCCCTGCCCCCTGCACTTCCCCGTCCCGCCCCGCCCCGCGCCGCCCCGCCCCGCGCCGCCCCGAGTCGTCTTCAGAAGCGAACTGAAGGCCCCTGTCACACAGAGCTATACTTGAGTTTTCGTAACGCCGGACCTGGGGGAGCTTGTCTCCGCGATGGAATATGGCACAGCCTTTCGCGTCTTTCTCGGTCGTGTCGCTAGATGTCGCTTGATCTGCAGCACTGCTTGATACGGTCGCGATCATGCGACATCTAGTGGCACGTCCGAGAAAGACGCGAAAAGCCGTGCCATATTCCATCTTGAAGATAATACTCCCAGGCACCACTTTACGACAATCTATATATTTAAAAAAATAAGGTATTTTGCCATGGCTTCGTTTAGAGCTTCTACTGAACCGATTGTAGTATTTTTTCCTTTAAATGAAAGAATGTGATCCCTAGATGTGTTATCAGATATTGTTTGTGTTGATTCACCAACATTTACGGTGTAAATTAATTAATTAAATCATTCTTTAATAGTACGCTTATCAATAGTCAATTGTTTTCTTCCAAAGAGTGGCTGTTTCAAAATCGATATATATATGAGTCAATAGATGTCCACGCCTTCATGGTGGCGCTGCTTGATGTTTTGTTTTGATTGTTGAGATTTGTTTACAATTCGTCAAGGTTTTGTTTCAGTATAATTATTGCATTGTGGCGTTGACAGTTTGCATGTATTTGCTTTTGTGGTGTATTTTATAGAGAACATTCGGACAGTGTGTTTTGCTCGGTTGTACTGAAGTAGTGAGGTTGTTCACAGGTTATGTCGAATTCTGAATAGTTGCCCACGCGTCCCAAAAAACGCAAACGTACATCAACTGGACGTAACGAAAGAGAAAGTCAGCGTAAGTGTCGTGATAGTGAGGATATTTTGTTTTCTGCTGGGTCGCTGTCTATGAAATGTCAGTTTTGTTCTGCTTTGTACTTCGCATGTGAGAGAAATTCTGCAAACGAGTTTACTTTGTGTTGCTTAAATGGGAAAATAAGTTTACCTTCGAGCAATATGCCAGAAGAAATCAAAATTGTTTATAGGACACGATGACACATCAAAAAATAGTGCTCTTTCTTTTGTGTCATTTGGTGCCGATATTGCATTGCCACCTGGTCATGGGCCATACGTGTTCAAAATTTTGGGAACTCACATCACAGAATATCTTCGTTATACCCTGAAGATCCAAACAATGCAACGTATTGGGAACATTAGTCTGGACACAGTATTTTACATTTATCTCGGATCTCACCGTCAAAGTTTGACGGGTTTTCACTAGTCCAAGTATAAACCGCTTGTCGAACCGCCAGACGACCTCTGAAAAACTCCCGACGCCTGGCCATGAGGGGGGAAGGGGGGGCGTGAGAAAGGAACGTGACGAGGGACAGGAGGAGGGTCTGGAGGGTCTTCCAGGCTGACTACGAGTAAATTTCCTCCTTCCGGCAGAGAAGCACAAGCTTCAACTGGATCACACATGCGGGAGCACCACTCCCCTTTTTTTCGCTTCCTTTTTGCGCTCGGCCTCAAGACTGCCTCCAGCGGCACAGTGTCGAACTACGTCTCTGGTCGCGTTCTCTGCTCGCGGATAAACTTGCAAGAATTCTAGAGCTCCACGACCACATTGCACACAATAGTTTCGATACCCTCGGAAAATTATGTACACCTAACTGCAGCAATAGAAGTTTATTCGAAACTTCTGCCACATCGAACAAATGCAAAAAATAAATTTCTCAAAGAATAATTCAGTCTAAATCGCATCTAAATTATGGGTACTGCACTTCCAAGTGTACCCACACTCCCATTCAGACGAAGAAGAAGCTAAAATTGCCTGGTATATTCATGAAATAATTATAGTTGTCATTGCCAACAATATTATTTATTTCAATATCTCCTACAATTATTTCAATGTAAATGCCGAGGACAACTCATCGCAAATCTAGTATATCCAAATTATCCTTTTTGAATTCCTAAAACCACTTCAATACCACTCATTTTCGAATTTACTCTCTGTCAGCTAAGTGCAGGAATTATTTCCCTAAACATGTAACAAACAAATATCTGCGACTTTCCTTGATAATTCATTCGCGATTCTCTCTTGTTTTTATTCACACATTTGCTCGTCAAATCGTCTACTTGTTCGCCAGTCCGTCCATTCATAGTTCTACTTTTGTCTCTTTCTCATCTTTTGATCCATTCAGTCGTACGTCGTCAACTCAATTTATTTATAAATTAGTGTTCCCGTCCAACAGCATGCAAAAGCTGCACGCGAGAGGAAACAACTTCAGATCGCATCATCCGGCAAATTTCTCCCGAAAATAAATGCGTCGAAGAATCTTCTTCTCTCACAAACATTGAAGAATCTGTGACGCGGCATCCCTCCCACTTAGCAAAGTTTATTTGCACAAGCGCCGTCCTTCCGACACAGGAACGCCTCGAAGCGATGGGGAGCGTTGGCGGCAGCGATGAACACTGGTTCCGGATGAATGGACGAGCTATATTTAAAAACAAAACACTTGCTATTGTGAGTTGTGCATAAATACATTTTTATCTGGAATCTCGTTCTTTCGAGATTACTTTAACTTGCAATTGAATTATACTTTTTTTTATCAGCAGGACCCCATATGAAGGCTCGTGAGGGACACCAAACGCAACACTTCACAATGTAATTTTCTAGTTTGGGAGTTTCTGAACATGTGCATTTGTACTTTGGTCAGAAATCTGTCTTTTTTTTAATTACAACAAAAGATGAGTAATCACAGGAATGTTATTACACTAAAAATTAGGGATGGACAATAATGACTATGTTTTCAAAACAACGTTATTAAATACATCGATGTTTTGTTACAGATTTTTTGAAACCGTTGTTTTTTCAACATCCGTTTTGTTTTCGATGGTTTTATGGGGTCAGCCCTTTTTAAATAAAAAAAACATCATAGCAAAATTCTATAATAATTTCCAAATAAACAAAAAATGGATATTCTTCAGACCAAAGTTACCAATGCTAAAAAAAGAAAAACTCGAGTTTTTGTCAATAAAGAACCTTATGTTCGAATTATCGCGTCAGATAATCCAAGTTTTGTTAATTGTCCTGATGATTTAGAAACTCGATATTTTGATGGTAACGTCGCATCTCTATTCAAAAGTTACTCCATCGAATTCCGTTTTCAAATAGTTTCAGTTCAATCAAGCTCATTCAATTCAATCGGTTTCAAACAAATTTCAAACATACGAATACATGCGAAATCATCCTTCTTCACCCTTACGAATAACATCACTTTCGAATTCAACGATTCCGAAAAAAAACTATGAAAGCATGCCACAATCTTCTTGAAACAGTAATAGATTACTGACTAATTGCCCATTTTCATTCACGTAGAACCACAGGGCAGCAGCCTTGGAGGCTCCTAAGGGCTTCTGCACATGAGCGGTGCAGTTGACGAGCGTTATGTAACGCGCGTTGTACAATAACACTGTACCTTATGCGAAACGGCACACGAGCACTTTGGCCGATCCGCATAAGATACAGTGTTAACCAGGGACGCCCAGGGAAAACCAAGGGCCTGGGGCTGTTGATCCATGGGGGGCCCTCAGTCGAAACAAAAAATTACCTCCTCTCTCTATTCATAAACTGAATCAATTTCTCCATGCATCGGAAATAACTTATAGAGTGAAATTAGGATTAGAGATGAATACATTATTTTATTTCTTTTGAGTGAAGAGAAATTCGGGGTCCCCACTGAAGTCGGGCCTATGGTAAATTGCCCACCATCTGTTCACACCTGGTGTTAATTCCTGGCGTTACTTATCGTGACAAAAGCGCATCGGCACAACCCTCGCGTGCAGAGCCAGGTTACCGAACAGGCTGAGTAGGCTGCAGCCTGGGGCGCGCAATTTTTGACGTCGAACGCATTTCAGCGGATTCAAGATTTCATAAGGGAAAGATTTAAATTTTTTTAGAAATATTTCTTTCCATATTTGTAACCAATGAAAGTGTTAATTAATCAAATACATATCCATTGATATATACAGATAAAATTAATACAAAAATATCGTATATTTATTACATCAATATCGTGGTGAGAATTATTTACACGTGTACGTTAAATCAATTTTTTATACGTACACAATATTTGCGTCGGTTACAAATATCGTACAACGATTTTTTATTCAAAATATTATAAATTATTTTAATGTTTAAAAAAAGCAAATTAAAAGGGCGCTGAAACATTTGACAGCCTAGGGCGCACATACGTCAAAGCCAGACACTGCTCGTGTGACACAGGCCTCAGTGGCTGCGCCCGACTTTAATATTTAGAAGTACAAACCTCAAACATTACTAAATTACTAAGAACGTAAAACAAATTATTTTTTTTAAATTAAAAAACTCCTCCGGCGGCAACGGATATCTCTGAGTTATCTCACGCAGTAAAATCCAAAATTAAATGAAAATTCCCCAAAACTTTAGTATTAATGCATTTCAACAAGTGCAATTAATAAGAAAGGACTTCCGTAAGAGGTTTTATTAAAAAATCCCAACGTACGATGAAATACCAGTACGAGTCATAAATTTTAGTTTTTAAGCTTTTATTCCATTCACGCAAATTCTCAGATGCACTTATCATGCATTTCAAAAGAATTCTTTAGTATTCTGAAAACGTGCACTATATACTTTTTTTAACAGTCGTTCACACTTGTTTTCCAAATCACTCTCAAACTTATTCTAAACAGAATTTTGAGCTTATCCCCATTTGTCTGCCGAGTTAGATTCATCAGAATCGCATTGGACAGTAATTTGTACTTCTAGTTAATTCAATAAAAAAAACAATACTCATAGAAAACGTCGTAATTGGGTTCATTAAGAACCATATTAAGAATCGTGAGCCTGAGCCTAAGAATCGTGAGCCTGAGCCTAAGAATCGTGAGCCTGAGCCTAAGAATCGTGAGCCTGAGCCTAAAGCCTAGGGCGCGCATACGTCAAAGCCAGACACTGCTCGTGTGACTCAGGCCTCAGTGGCTGCGCCCGACTGCGGGGGAATCAGTGCGGATGCGACGCCGCGCCGCGCCGTTCGAAAATGGCGCCCGAAGCGGGGCGCGCAGGCTTCCGGGACGCGCCGGAAGCTAGCAGCCGGTGCCACACCCCCCACCCCACCCCCAGCACATGCTGTGAGATGACGCTCCCTCCAGCAAAGCAACGCGGCCGTGAGGAAGAGCGGACATATTAGCGTTGCCAACCGTCCTGCATTTCAGAAAACGGTCCTCCATTCAATTGTCCCATCGTCCTCTTTTGTATTTGCAATGTCCTCCTTTTAGTACATTTTAAACGTTTTTTGTCATTTATGTTACCACATGACTAACATCTGCTACACTGCATTGTTTATTGTAACCAGCATAACAACGCGGCCGTGAGGAATAGCGGACATTAGCTTTGCCAACCGTCCTCCATTTGAGAAGACGGTCCTCCATTCACTCCAATTGTCCCCTCGTCCTCTTTTGTATTTTCAATGTCCTCCTTTTAGTACATTTTAAACATTTTTTGTCATTTATTTTACCACATGACTAACATTTGCTACGCTGCATTGTTTATTGTTTAATTTGGAATAGAAAACGCGAATATCCTTCTTCTGAACGCTGACACACGCATGCATGATAGTATCACTGTTAAGCGACTAAAATGAAAAAAAAGGCGCTCAAACCATTTTCATCTTTTTTGTGGACGAATCTTTTCACTTGAATCGCAAATAGAGAAGAAAGAAATAGAGCTGATATTTGTCTGAATTAAATATTTATAAAAAGAAAAGTGTTGATGCGTTTTTATTTTGTTGTTTATAGAGTGTTCTCCCTTTTACATGAACATTACTGGCAACCCTTGAGGGCATTGTATTCGTAGAGTCCTATCTGAATGTGTTTACTTCTATTTTTCTTTGCTCATGTATAAAGAACCAACACAAAACTGTACGCAACGAGTCTGGAATTACAACAAAATGCGGTTGTGTTAGAAATATTATTTATATTTAAAAAAGAACGTACACAATTACAGTGTGTTTTTCAGCAGATCATTCAACACCAAACAAAAAATCAATTTCAATTAACTATTAAGACTGCTGTCAATTTCTACCAGGACACTGCATTTTGCATATCATTGAAAACCTACACCAATGTGAGACTGTTTCCCACGGACTATACTTCTTGGTAAATGAACAGTAAAACGTCGTATAACAACACACAACTGAATGTATTGTCTTAATAAAACGAATTAAAATAAGCACAAGGGAAACTTGTTAACTCGAAACACAATAATGAGAATTCTTTGAAATTCATACCTCGATTTTTTCAACAGTTTTCTCCATCCCTCTAAACTTTGTCGATAATGTTAATGAAATACGATAATAACGTTTATTGCACTCCGTCTGTGCCATTGCATCTGCATAGCGCTTTTTCTCTCAGTTGGAATTTAATGATGAATTCACCGATGTCGTTTGTGTTATGGTTTCTCTATCAGTACAATGTTAAAGAGTTTAAAACTATTTTAAATGTTTTTTATTTCCTGTCAAAATGCAAACTGCTTAATATGTAGTCCACGGGCTGACAAATAACCCAGCCAGTATCTTTGCTGGAAGAGTAGCCTGAAAACCTTGGGCAACTTCAGTCGTAAAAAGTCAACATATTTAAAGTGTTTCTAATAGATACCAACATATATCATTAAATTTCAATCGTATTGTAAATTTTAATTTCATTTCATGTTTTAAAATACATTTAAAATTATGTTTTATTTATAATTGAAGTTGTTAACAATCCTGAGAGATGGAATCCATAGGTTCCCACTTTCCGTACCCTCCAAAAAATATTGATTAGGATTTATGATATATTCATAGAACATGTTTTGGAGGAACATAAGAGCAAGAGGAGGAAAAAGAATTTTCCCTGGCAAGAATTATCGCTCGAATCGGTCATCACGTCCATTCTTTCAAAAGATAAGCTTCTTGAAATGAAAAGTAACGAATCCACGAACCGCATGACGAGCTCTTCCTTTGACGCTCCGAGGGAGTAATGCAATAGACACGTCATGTAACTAAATAATTTTGCTGGGAGAGAATATTCGAGAATAACTGTTAAATTGCAAGAAAACGTATCGAATCTGAAGAAGTCAAAAGCTGAAATATGGTGACTGCGCAAAATGCGTAATAATCTACTTATTGCATAACACAAACACCAAAGAAGGAATTTTCTTTACATAATTAATAATGCATGGATTTTCAAATAAATGAATATGTTTTCATTACGATGTACTTATAGATATTTACGAAATAAATATCGCAAGTCGTCTTAATATACAGTATGAGATTGAAGAATTATCAAATTAGACCGTCAGCGTTAATTGTTGCGATTAGGCTATGTGTATTATTAATAATTTATTTTAGAAGTGCTTACAAAAACAATTGTTTGCAAGTTTGTTATTTAATCTTTTGAATGACCTTTTGACGTCCTTGAAATCCAAACTAAAAATCACATCACATATACATTTTAATTTAAATGTAAACAACATGAAATTATGAAAATAAAGTTTACTTCTACAACAGACTTACATTACTTGCCTTTTTCAAGTAATAGGCCAAGATGTTACTACATTAGCACGAGCAAAAGATTATAGAGACAAACCCTACCAACATTATCACTATTGTCAAATGTTTTACTTCATAATTAATTCTCTCAATAAAAGGCATGAAAAAGGCAATAAATGAAAATGAAACACATTTCAGTTCTTTTATTGGTGACAGATAAAAAAGAAAACAAATGTGTATTACAAGAATAAACTTTAACCATTATTTGTACAAATCAAGAATACACAAACACGCCCACCCCAAGCCTATTATTTAAACATTGATGCCTACGTTAAAATTATAATATGAAAACTTCTCAATAGCCAAACAGAAAACCAACAGTTATTTGGAATATTAAGATGAGAACAAATGTACCACAGTTTTGTAAAACCATCACCACCCCAACACGTAGACGTTTCACAGGTAGTCATAAAGCCCCATTAACACCAAGGATTCAAGGCTTAAATAACGCTATTTTTCTTGGTTTGAACGCCTATTTCTTGCTTTACGGCACTTCTCTTTTCCTTTTGTTAGTTCTTCCTTTACAGCAAGAAAGACGAAAAAACAATTATTTCGGGGGAGGTATTTCTGGCAACTCAATTCAGACGAATTTATATCTTAAACATAAACCCATTACAAAATAAATTGAAATGAAAGAAAAAGTAGAATGGTTAACGTTTCAAGATACAGTACACCAAATTAGACAGGATTTCTCATATGGAAGACAACACGCATTTCATCTATCATTTGTCCTGCAATCATCACATATTTTCAAAACACTGGCATTTCCGGCGAGAACAAACCATATTCCAGAAGTGGCCTCTGCATAATTTGAAAGTACAGGACTTCCTCACTAGTCGTTTTCCCACGCGCCAGCGATTTCCGTCCGGTCACAATCTTCTTCTAGAGGAAATGCCAGCAAGTACCAACTCAGATAAGTACGTAGACAACAAGGCAGATATGGAATCACAGACGCTTCTAAATGTCCAAATAAAATTCCCGTTTTAAATCAAAACTAATTCAACAAATTGATGTAAAAATATTTAGATATCTACCGCCTTTTCTTTATTTCCTCTTTCGAGGTAATATGGTTTTATGGATTAAAATATTATAGCCTTTAACAATATAGGAAATACTGATGAATATATATTTTTCGAGAAAGATTATTATAGGATTATTAAAAACTCATGACTCAATAAACAGCAAATACATAATATATAAATGAACAGTAAATATCTTAAATAGATGATAAAAATTGCATGTGAAATCCTATTTAAAATCTAAACATGTAAAAATATTCCATATTAGATCGTTATCGGAAAAATATGACATTTTGTGTCATTGCTGGTATTCATACGTCATGTAAGTAATTCCTCTTTCCCACAGCGGTAACCTTCTTATATTGTTGTCCCCCCGCCAGTAAAAAAACAAAAATAAGGTGTGCAGCGGTTATTAGTCGTGGTTCATGACCTGAATCCCGTAGACGACCCTTTTGTAGAATGTACAACTACAAATTTAAAAAGTATGTAATTTTTAAATTTATGTGCGTAAAGAATGTAATTTTTCATTGAAGTATGTGAAATTAAAATTTATAAATTGAAAATGTATATAATTTTACATGGACTTCAAACTTTTAAGTACCTTTTTCTCAAAAATGCACATTCGGGGTTTTGGCACATGGGGGACGAGAAATCAGAGAGTGTCTGTCAAGTTTAACTACTAGGGGATGTTACCGTGAGAAGTTTGATAATAATTCAAGTTAGAGGGTAGATTGGTACATTACATTTGGCGTTGAATCATGATGGTAAATAATTAGTAACAACAGCTTTCTGTTTAATTACAGCTCTTTAATTTAAGTTATTTGTGCAGGTGATTGAATTATTTTATTACAAACTTAATTCCTCATACTTGAATTGTAAATAAAAATAAATGAGTTTTCATTAACTCAGAAGATGTAGTTTATCCTATACCTTTTATAATTCAAGATTAAAATCTTAATAATTTTTAAGTAAACTGTTTGTTCGGCATTGGTTTCCAGCAAATATCATACTTAAAACAATGTCTTAAAAAGTACGAAACGTTCGCATGGGTCTAGTTGATCTGCATATTAGTCAGGGCACCACCGCCTATTTCACGGAGACCCCCTCCGCAGAGCAATGATTTGCTAGTGTGGCTTCCTGAGTGATAATTCCAAAGTCACTCAATCCCGCCCACTTTAAGGTCTCAATTATCGCTTATGAAGAGCTGATAATTATTTCCGCCAACCACTTTAAAACAAGCGCCAAAACCTGTATTCACCTAAAAACAAGCCACCTAAAACGAGACGGAAGTTCTTTGTTTCTGCTTCCTAACACGTACAACGGATGGGCGTTTACGGAACTATATGCCAAGTGAACACGCCACCATTTTCAATACCCAATGGGCAATATGAGACGACGATAAATGAATAGTCTCTGTTATTATATGATTCTAACTGAACCACATAAATAGCTCCGCGATGAATGTAATTTAATAACGAATGTGCAATTACTATTGTATGTAGACTATATCTGAAAGACAAATAAAAATGTACGAGTAAATTTCTCTTCTATAATGCCCTTTCCTAACCCAACAAAGAACTTTTATGGCACTTGTATTTTTTCTGTGAGGGAATATGAAATTAATAATAATGATTTAGACAAGGATGCACGGTGGATTACAGATGCTTTCCACGTCACAATCAGAACGTGATTTTCCATGCGTCAAATGGGATTCGAATAAAGCGCGCAGTTACCGCAGCAATCTATTCTATTTAATCTTGTATTATTAATGCAACGCTTTTCATCATTATGTAGCGTTTGGTAGTTGTATGTGCAATTTTAAGTAGCTCATGGAATGAACGTTAAACTAAATCTAATAATGTAATTACAGTGTATATCACTACGTATACAAAACTATAATATAGTAAAGTACAGCATTTTCATATTGTCTCGCTGTGAGTGATAAGGCATTGTAAAAGAACAATAATATTAATAACAATAGCAGGATGCGACAGTAAAGCTTCCGATGCGAGCGCTACGCTTGGCTGCTGCAGCAGACGAAACTTTCGGGCAATTCACACATTTCTTCTCCAAAGAACGTCCTGAGAGAAAACTCACCAAGAAACAACAATCCACTACACAGTAACTAGTTTTTAGTGGAGTCCACGACGCTATATATAGTTTTAAAAGTATTTATTAGTTTTTTTTAATAAGACTGGAAGAATAAGAAAAAAACGGCCTATCTTCCACCAGCCGACCGAATGACACCTCACTTGTCCACCCGCCAAAGGGGGGCCGGAAAAAGGATCTAACGGTGAGTGACGGACGGACGCAGGTTACCCGATTAATGTAGAGGAGTAAGAAGGGACCTTTCTGACAGGCCAGGACCGGGAGTGGTAGCTCAGTCCATCAACTGATGTCACTGCAGCGCCTCTGACCGGGAGGTCCTAGGTTCGAGTCCTGATGGCGGCAGGATTTTCGACACTAGCTTTTCAGCTAGGTCGAATTCAGTCGCTGTCTGGAGGGGAATTTTAGTGGCCGGCTGCTCTGATCGGTTTCTCCGACCAACACCAGGTGAATGCCGGAGCAGTACCCTAACAAACGGGCCACGGACCGCGCGCGAGCTTTCCTGCCTCTTCTTTGTACTATCCTCTCCCCTTACACACACTTACATTAACATGTAGTACACTACCACACATGCCGGGAGACCGGTCGTGAGCTTAGAGCTTGTCCCGGCTGGGGCGGTGCCCCGCTGGTGGGAGTCCTGGTAAGGGGGGAAACACCGCTAGCCGGCGGTAGGTCGGCGCGGGATCTCGCTATCCAGCGGGGGAAGATCACCGCCATCTCCAGAGGATAAAACATGCACTACACTCACGGGAACAGACAGGTCGGGTGGAAAATGGTCGTCGTTTACACATTGCAAGAGACAGTGATCAATAGGGAGCGAATTTCTATGATTTTGCATAATTTTGTCTCTTGCTTCAGGGCAGAGCTAAGTGAAATTTCTTGACATTTGGTTAGAATTGGACGCTTTGAAGATTAAGTTGATAGTGCATATTTCATCGAAATTTCCAGTTGGGGCATATTCGTGGAATTATATGCGTATATTTTGCATATATTGTTAAAATAAAGACGTATCTCTAAAACGTTTCATTATTTCATTGAATATATTTCTTCATGAGCGTTTATTGATTACAAAGTGCTTGTCACAATTTGCGTTGTTTGTCTTTTCTACAGATGATAAAATAGTTGTGCCAATATAGGATGTTCCTTGATATAACATTCTTTTAAATCAGACAGAAGAAATGTAATAAGACATACAATGCACTTGACTAAAGTGTACATTCACTTCAATTATTTCTCCTGCGAAATAAGGTAAAATAAATTATGTTTACACAAAAATATCTCTTTTCATCTAAGTATGCTTCTCCTGAATTTTATTAAAAAGGTTCGTACAGGAAAGGAAATATTGTTAACTTGTATTGCATATTAAAGTGCATATTTCAAAATTTTTAGGTCATAAATGCATATTTTTAAAAGCATATTTCAACATTTTTTACCGCATAAACATCCTCTCTCTAGTGATGAATCCGTTTACAAGTAAGCTTACTGTAAACGAAAGCATACATGAATTGAGTGCAAGGCCATAACCTGCAGTTATGTTGCCACCAGACGCTATGAAAACGGTCTCTCCTGACAGTAATCTCTTTGTACCTATACTGCGAGTTTTACAAAGCTGCTTGTGAAGTAAATCGACTGTTTCCGTGTCATCAAATCGGAAGGTTGAACGCCAACATAGTGACGTCACTGTAGTGACGTTTAAAATCCCAATTGGATGGCACCGATGATCCCGATGAAATGTCAGACGCAGCAAAGTAAAAACCGCAGTATAGTAATAGAGAGTTGTCATTGATTTGAAAGACGTAACACGCATGCGAACTGCGCATGCGCCGGCATCAAATGACCGGATTTCGATTGACGGGTCCCGACGTTCTCCTTGTTTTGTCGTCTACAACAAATGTGTTCATAACTTACACTTTACGTAGTTTTCGCCACCACCTCTAAACACGAATTCAACACAAACACACAATGAGCATGGGAGTAACGAAAAATACAATATCCATATTACCAACATAAGAAATAAGGCAGGAACTTAATGGCTATATTTTTTTAATTAACTCACATATGTCAGAAATAAACCAACGTAATTGTTAAGGATTTGAAGATTATTTACATACTGAGGCTCCTTGATTTCGTTTAGAGGTCTACCATACGTTTCACCATCTTGTAATGCTTATGAAAGCAATAATGGACTGAGGGATACCAAAATTCAATAATAGCTTTTACATCCTGTTAAAGGTATTCAATTCCAATGAGTTCCTCATTTTAACGCAGGTTTTCGATTGTACGACATGCAAAAACCCATTTTTCTGAATATACGTTAATTGATAATATTTACGTACAACGACAATGTATTTCCCGTCTTGCAAAAACTCTCTAATCCCTTTGCGCCTCAGGATTCACCCCGTGCCCGCGTCCTGAGGAGCCGCCCTGTGGGCTGCCGAGGGCGCAGGGCGGGGCGGCGGGCTGCGCAGCGGGCGTGCCCGGCCAGCCCTGCGCTGACCCATATTCCCGTGTTTATAAACACGCGGAGCTCGCGGCCGCGCCGAGGGTGGGGGCGCGGAGCTAAATATAGCGCGGCGCCAGCCAATCGGGAGCGCCGCCGCCGCCGCCGCCCCCGCCACCGCCACCGCCCCCGCAGCGGAAAAGTCGATACGGCCGCGTCCTCACTCCACGGACGGCGCCGCTCTACGCAGCGCCCACAAAACTACGGAAAAGTTCTCCCCGGGGGAAAAGGAGTCTTTGGCAGTTTCCGAAAAAGAGGATGAATTGTTTGTTGTGCCACGCCCAATCATGCTATCAAAGTAGTTCTGCGTTTAGGCAAAATTTGCTATTACTTCTAGGAAACACTTTCACGAAAAACCTTCAACTACTCTACCAAATACGATTTCAAACATTTGTTGGATTTGATTTACCTCGAGCGCAACATAACACTGCACATTCAGGAAGATCACAACCCCTTAATAGCGCCTTCTAGAGCAAAAGTTCAGAGGAAGTCGATAATACAGTAGGCTTCGGTTACTACAGGCTTGTGGATCCCGACTTGAGGACCGTGCTGTAAGAACCCTTGAAACATCTGCAACATTACGAATGCCGACTCATAACAATTCCTGGACACCGTCTTCTTTAGAGATCGTTTGGTGCCCAAAACCTTGTTCCTCATTTAGAGCTCCAAAGACCGTACTTGATGAACGCCCTGTAGGGAGGCGTGGAGCCCCGGCAGGGGTTTAAAAGGGCAACGCTCCCTTGGCCTACTGGCGGGAGGGACCGGTCGCCGTCATAGTCTGAACGTCAGGTAACGGCGGCCGGCTCCGAGACGGGAACAGGAGCAGGAGCAGAAGGGTTGTTTTTTTCCAGGGCGTCCACCAGCTGGAAGGGCGGAGGGGCGGGTGGCCGCCCCAGCTGCCGCCGGCCGGCGCGGTACCCGCCTGCTGGGCAGCGGAACCCTCGGTCACCGGGGTCACTGCCCTCGCACCCCTCCGGGGCCGCACCGCCACGCGCACAGCCCTGCTCCGCGCCCCGCTCCGCCCCGCTCCGCGCACTCCAGGACCACGACCGCTGCGCCGCTCGCACTCAGCAGCGCTCTGCCCTCCCCCCGCCCCTCCCACCCCGCGCACGCTACGGCGAGGGCGGAATGGAACACTGAAGGGCCCATTTCGCACCAGAGGGGGCGCGTAGGAGAGTGGTGAATATGGGGATTTTGAAATAGAATTAGTAGTTAAGATACATAGTAAGTCAACTCCGATATAGTGAACTCCGATATAGTGAACCCTCTGATATAGTGAACCCTCCGATATAGTGAACCCTCCGATATAGTGAACCCTCCGATACAGTGAACCCTCCGATACAGTGAACCCTCCGATATAGTGAACTTAAGTCACTGGTCTCGTTTCACTTACATTACAAATAAGCATACGATGATTCGGTTATAGTGAACCTGAACCTCGGTTATCGGAAATACAACGACCTGGAAATTAATTCCCTCTCGGAAAAGAATACCTCGTCTCACTGCCACAAGTTCCAACACTAGGCAACAAAAAAAATTTCGGTCAAAAGTCATCTCATCGGAGAAGTCTTCCCTGAGGTGATGGTAGCGGATCCGGAATCGGCCATGACCTTCGTGACAGTGGACTGCGACACAAAGTGGACAATGCAGAATCAAGTATGGAGAGAGCACGAACTCTGGAGGATCTAGAGAAATTACCTAATACAAAAAGTACGAAGTAAAAATTGAAAAAAATTGACTTTTTAAGGACAAATAAAGACATTGAAATTTTTAATTCAGATTGCAAGGTAAAAGGAAGATGTTCGGACACAAATGAAAGCAAAAAGAAAGAATTCTGAAGAAACAAACCATGAAAGGGGACATCACTCATTTTATCGCACAGAGTTTTGAACATGGTAATTGCAGTTTCATCCTTCAAACCTCGAAACGATGAACATATCGGACTGCCAAAATATCCATTGGTAAAGAGAAGTTTCAATCTGCTTTGTTTGTTTTTTTAGACCAAAAAGAAATTTAAGAGTGTCTGAAAATGGTCATGACGCCTTTATCGTTGTTCCTGAATTTCAGTTCATTTTTTTTTTCATCAGAATGTAGAATTTAAACACTTCAAAAGAATTTCGACGTAATTTCTACTATATCCTCTGAAATAAGTTTTACATTATTTAACATTTAAAATGAGTAATTTCTATAATATTTCACGAATACAATATATAGTTGCTGATTTGTTAAGTTGCATCGTTATTCTGAATCGTGAAAAGAGTATCACTCGGAAGTTTTGCAAAGGCATATAAAAGTGAAACATATCGATTTTATTAAGAGCTAGATATCGTGTGTGGACAAACGTGTAATATTAACTGTAACCTTTACCTTTTCGTAATTGGAGCGATCAGGCAATCCATCTCACAAGTGAACTGATAGATTGAACTGATTGGTGCGAAACATGCTGTTTCAAGAAACAATCATCTGACCTATTATTTTTAATGGTATTCATACTTAAGGCATTACAGATCCACGATATGATTACACGAGTAAAATTCCATGTTCCCATAATATTTAATGACAAATGAAAAAATGTTTAAATTATGATGAAGTATATTGCTAAAAGACTACACTGATGAATCGTGTATCAATTTGAATTAAATAATTTTGAATTATTTCTTCAAGAAGAGCAAATAATAAAATAAGTAATAGAACTCGAAACTTCACGCATTTATATTTTTCTAAAATAGGCGTGTAAAAGGCATTTAATTTGGATAAAACAGGAGTGCAAAAACAGGCAAAGTGAGGAAAACCACATTAAAAAACTAATAATAAAATCTTCCATTACAATTACAATTATTCAATTTTATACGGCATCGCGGAATTCAGATGAGCACTTGAAACTCCAAAAAACTACTTTGTAATCTTGTTTGCACATAACTACCATTTTCTTCAAACAAACCAGTCATCAATAATAATATTTTTCAGTTTCACTATTGAAAAATTTTCCTAGTTGCATAAATTTCGGCATAACCACTTCGAATATGAATGACGAACGATGCTGTGTCTACAAAATGATAGTGTGGGCTATTCCCTTCTGAGCTCTGAAATTACATCAGTAAAAATCTGTTTTTATCTCTGTTCTTCTCACTGTTTTTCTCTTCGAACTTGTGTAATTATCAGCAATGTTCCATGCCGTATTGTATAACATGTACAGAGACGTCTGACCTCGTAAGGAAGCTCAACTCAAGAGTCGAGTGGGATTCCTCATAGCCGAAAAAAGTCTACAGTCGTCAATGAAAGAAATCCGAGAATCTTGACTGGCATTATCTCACTTTGTCAAAACGATTTTTAACACTCCCTGGCTCTCTAACCCGATTTCCATACTTCTGCCTAATATTGTGCCTACGCTTGCAGAGAAAGAAAACGCTCGAGATCAGTTCACGGAGAGAAAGAAAAATAAAGACGGAAAGAGATGAAAAGCATAATTTGCCAAAATATTACAAATAACTATGAGAATATAAAATAGGCAAAAGAAAAGAATAATGAAGGCAATTCCAGGACCCCGTTAAGTGATTCCTACTGTTAAAAGACTTAAAATCACAAAAATTACGAGAAGGCACTTTGCCAAAATTTCGGGCTCTAATGACTGATATGCAGATTATTTCAAAAGGTCATATTCATAGCTCCCTCTTTACTGCCAGTGCCATAGCTAGCACTGCGGGTGGGGTTGCTTCAAGGATAAATAACAATGGAATTTAGAACATTCCAAATATTTCAAAGCATCTTTTTTCCATTTTATACAACTAAATATTATATCAAGTAGATATCGCATAGTAATATCGAATAACAAGGCAATTGTATATCAAACCAAGCAGTAGATGAAGATAAATTACATACCACATTTTCAAGAATAATGGGCTGACCACGTTTCTAGGACGAATTTCGAATTTTCCAGGTTATCCAGTTTTTTTTTCTTATTTTTACTTGACTAAATTTGTGAAGTATTTCTGGGTATTAAAATAAAATATTAAATAAAGATAGACATTGGCCGATATTAAAACACTTTATTGACTGATTCCTTTTCTCTTTTCCATTCCAGATTCTCATGCACTAGCACATTGGGAGAAACACAGATGCAGTTCGATTCAAAATACAGAATCTTTCTATAGCTATTTCTTAGCTCAGATTGCACCTTACAACACAAAAATTACAATATTTGCTTAACAAAGGAACTAGCTGTTTGCGTTATGTAGCGCATAGATCTGTGATGTAGTTTACAAATAGTCCCAAAACGCAGGGTTTTTTTGGTAGGACTGGGTGAATTAAAACTAAGTATAAAAATGCAGGACATTTGGCAGAATGAAAGAAAAATATGACGGGATAGCGGGACGCGAGTTCTGGACGTATCCCGCTTTTTCAGGACGTAAGGCAACCCTAACCGCGGGCCAATCGTCCCCGAGGAGTGGCACAGTCCGACGCTATACTTGGGTTTTCGTAACGTGGCGGATGATATTAAGTCATTTTCACACCTCCTGCCTTATAAAATGAATCGTTATAACAGTGATAAGCACATGTTTGAGCCCCGTTGAGAAGGCCGTTCGCCAATGAATTAAAAAGATGCGTTTTATTAGGCGGGAGGTGTAAAAATGACCCAAAGTCATCCGCCACGTTACGAAATCCCGAGTATACCTGCGCGGAGCGGGCAGCCCGGGAGTTGAACGGCCGGGCTAGCATCCTCCGGTTGCCGGCGGGCGTGCGAACTCGCGGGCGGGCGGGCGGACGAGGTCCGGGCGGGCGCAGCCACGCCGTCTACCTGCACCGCGGGGCAACGACCAGAAGCGGCGCTCGGCCGATCGGCACGCGCCGTTACGCAACCCATTGACGCGGCCCGCGCGCCCGCGCCCGCGCCCGCAGGTGGCCGGCAACGCACGCGTGCGCCCCGGCAACGCACGCGTGCGCCCCGACGCCGCGCCGTGACTGTTTTTAGACTACGCGGAACGCACCGCCGCCCAGCGGGGCCCGTCCGCCGGATTCGCAGATCGCCGCGCCGCGCCGCGTCGCGCCGGGGTCCCACGCAACGCACGCCCGCGTGCCCGTGGCAGTGACGAGGCCGAATGCGTGCGAGGAAGAACGGGACAATGGACCCACTCAGACATGGATGGCTTGCTTTTGGGGACAGACTCCAGAAAAAAAGTAGAAAGGAAATTAGGAACCAATCTTTTTATAATAGATATTTATGTCACGAGTCCTCCAAACGAGTCTTTAAGGACGCAGCCGGAAGGTTCACTGCGAGGCGGAGCGATAGCGAAGCCGAGTAGTTAACCTTCCGGCTAAGTCCTTAAAGACTAATAGAGGACGAGTTACATACAATGATTTTTGTTATTTTTTGTTATTTTAGTTTATCGCTTATTAAAAATAAACTTTTATCACTTTCGCGAGTTCAGAATTGTCATTACTCTTGATTTTCTGTAGCAAGGGTTGGTGGTACTGGATGCTTTGTTTGTGATCAGACAGTTGAATGTTTTTTCTACTAATGCAAGCAGATTTAAAAATGTCTGGGAAGTGTTCATAGCAACGGCCGCTAAAATGATCGAGAGTCCATTAAAAATATTTTAGCGGCCGTTGCTATGGACGCGCTCTTAAAGCAGTATTTAGATGGTTGGTTGCTAAGGGGCTAAGTGCGTGTTTACTAACGTAAATAACAAAAAATCTTAAATCAACTTATCTTGCTCATTGTGGGTTACTTGTACATTAGTCCCTAATTTTATGAATCGCAAGTCCGTGCGTTGCCGCTCGCCGACATTCTTTAGACCACAAAGAAGACACCTCGCAATTACCCCCACAGTGCGGCAACCCCTTTCCGGCACTCAGGTTGCCGGATATGCAGATGGCTGCGTTCCATTCCTACCTGGATCAAAGTACACAAGGGCCACCTGGGACTCCGCCAGTGTGATTAATGGGACGATCCGTAAGGTGCGGGGTACGCTATAGAGTGATCATTTTTAGGATTCCGCACCGAACAAAAGCAGGTACCTTATAATCGGGGATAGCGAAGTGACAACATCCCATTCCATTCACCTTTTAAGACGTTGGCAGAGGTCCCTAGCCCAAATCCTCTCGTTTCAGGTAGTGACGCCCAGCCGGCGTGGCTGCGCCCCTTCCAGACCGCCATCCCTCCGCCAGACAACCCAATTATCCCCCGTTGAACCCCAGAGTTGCCCCCGACCAGGTAGCGGCAGAGGCTTCCCTAAAGCCCCATCCACACGTTGCTCGAATGATTGATGAGGTGTGCAATGACTTTGCTATCGCTGCCCTCCTATTATTCGTTTACGAATGATATAAACGGAAAAGGAGATTTAGACAGGCAGGAAGTTTCCGGAAATAATTTGTAAAACATGTACGTTTACTCACCTACACCATCCTACTTATTTTGCTTCATTATTGTTCATGACATTGCTAAAATATTTAGTAGATAGTACTAGAATTGTCCAGAATATAGTTCTAAAGTATACCGGAATTCCATTTAAAACTGGTTTGGGGAATATCTCGAAAAGCGCTCATCGGATCAAAAAAATGGGGAACGAAAGTTCTTCGTATCGACGGGGGACATCCAATGATACCATTCTCGACACCCCACCCCCAGGTGGGGTAACTTTTATTTTATTTATTTTTCGGTTCGTGATAGATGGCGCAGTAACAGACAGAAACTAAAATAAGCAAAAATTCGTTAAAAACGAGTGTTTGCCCACAATGACACGCGAAATCGACAAAAAGCACATGTTCAATAATTTTCAAGCAGCTCCCTCGACCTCGGCGTCTGCTGGGCTCCCACACTTACACGAATCGTGAGAAATCCAAGGGCCAGGTCAATTATTAGATAACAGTTTGGAAGTGAGGCGTCTTAAGAAATGCAAACCTTTAGATTTGCCTCACAGGTTTTGAAGTATAGTATAGAACTACAGTTATATGTATAATCGACACATAAACGCCGATGTTCTTACATTTCCGATTTTTTCTTTGTGAATGAAAAATTCCCATAATTATAACATTCTAAAAGTTAAAATATGAAATAACTGATGTTGTCCGTTAGTTCACTGTTGGATTGTGACCAAACGAACGCTGTTCGCACTACCTTCATCGAGCAAAGCACCTCTCGCCCAAGACCCCGATGATTTGGCATTTTCTAAGTCATTCTTCGCAGGGAGAGGTGGCCAACGCCTGTGCCGTGGGCATAGGGCCTGCTCCTTCTGCCCACCCAAAATTCTGCGAACTCACGACTGACCCTTTGAGGCATCGCTCGGTGCTCAGGCTTTCAGTTGTTTTGCCCTTTGTATTTATTATTTTTTAACTTTGTTTTCAAGTAAATATTAATTTTAATTAATAACACAGCCACGGGCAAATTAAATTTTGTTGAGGACGAATTAAATATTGGAAGTTTCTAAATCAACTTTTAAACATCGCTGGTTTACAGTCAATGTATTATTCAAATCTGAAGTGCTTTTGTCTTGTCTCAACTTAAGCGAAAACTCAAGAACTTCTACGTTATATTAATTATTTTAATGATCGAACAGAATGATCTTTTAATTATCGAATGATCGAATATTATAAATATACGGATTAAAGTTGATTCGAAGAATGTTGATGTATCCATAGACAGATGCAAGCCTGCTTATTTTTTGTAAGGACCATAAACCTATTTACTTCGTGGAGCTTTACGAATGAATATTTTAGTCTACAACAATAATTAATACTTATTGCCACGCAAACGAATAAAATGTTTATTAGTTGTAGATGTGTCAGCCCTCCAGAAGGACGTACAATACTGATCCGAGCAAATCTCCATAAGTTTGTAACAGCAAAGTTAACTTAAGTATATTTATAATACTGTTGCTACTGTTCGATCATCAAACGAATTAATAAAACATAGAAGTTCTTGAGTTTTGGTTTAAGATAAGATAAGACAAAAGCACTTCAAAATCGATGTTTTAATTTTAAACATGGATGTTTTGTTTTCGATGTCGCATCACCTGCGTCCGTCAGTCTCGGGCGTATCCGGCCGGCGGGCGGGCGGGCGGCGCCGGGTGACCAGGGCGGCGCGACCGCTCGCTTTGTCACCGTTCCGGGTATTCTAAAAAAAGTGCGCGGATCGCTCGCACGTGCGAGCGGCTGCATTTAAGGGGCGTGTCCACCCAGACAGGAAGCTCGCAACGGGCACCGCGCGGCGCCTCTATTTCCACTCGCCAACCCCAATGTTGCACCCAGCCACCACATACGTTGGGCACCGACTTTCAAAGCGGTGAACTATCCAGCGGTGTGCAGTACCATTTGCAATATTCATCAATTATTCTCACAAGGAATTATTGCAAATTGACGTTGTTCTAGTTATAATTATTATTACTATTATTACTACTATTGCAAATATTACTATTATTACAAATATTACTACTTTTACTAATAATACTATTTTTACTAATATTACTATTTTTACTAATATTACTATTATTACCATTATTACTAATATTTCTATAATTACCATTATTACAATTATTATTATTACTATTAGTGACTGCGAATACGTAGTGCCCATAGTCTGAGAACTTCAGATATTCTCAGTCGCATACTATTTTCAAAACGAATGAACACTTCTCGTTCGCCCTGATTCGGGCAACTCAAATGATTCGCCTTTTATGGCGTAAGTAAACACACACTATTATATTCGTCTATTTATCTTCAACCCCTAAAGCATACAATATTATACATGTATTTCTAGTTATAATTGTAGTCAATTATAACTACAAATTTAATTTTCGTCTAATTTAAATACACATTTCTTATCACAAGAGTTACCAGTCACTTCAAAATTATCACAAATACGACTAATGGCAACACTAGTGGCCTCTGGCAGCAAACATGCTGCAGACCAAAACCACTCAAAATAGTTTTCCAAAAAGTAGCACGCACACTGCTTAAGAAAAACAAAAAATTCACGCGTACACACACTGCATAAAATTAAATATTTTAACAAAACAACTTTCACGAAAATGGCAATAACACAGTGCTCTACCACAACGCAACACGTTAACAGCAAATATTTAATGGCGAGCGGCCTCTTCCTTGTAGCCTTGCTGTCGCATGTCAACTGCACCGCAATCAGTAACGCTCTGAGTTGTCGCATGCACACGGGGATTTGATTCATTGGTTCCTTCACTGGAATAATGCGCAAGAAATGTTGGCTAAAAATATATTTAATGTAGCTCTTCTCGTTTGTATTAAACTGCAGTCATGAAATTCGTTTTTTCAAGATTAATCTTTTAGTTTTCAAAAAGTTCCATCAAACTGCTACAGAAAGGTAATTTAACTTAATCGATTAATTACTGATTTTCAACCAATTAATCGATTAATCAATGTTTTTCGATGATAATTAATCAATTACAATTAATTGAAACAGTTTTGCCATCACTGAAATGCATAGTGGCTGAAGTGAATGAATAACAACAAAACTATTTTGTCACATGAAGTTATTTGTGTATTATCTGGCTACTAATCTTTCATCTCATCAGCTTTTTAATATCTTATCTATTGCATCAAAAAACATAAAAATAAATACAATAGAAAGAAATATAAACACGCCAAACCTATCATAAGAAGACAATCTTTAGTATCTACATTTCGTGAGAATCTGCCACAATATGATATACATCCTCATATTACAACAGATATCTAGAATGTCACAAAATTAGAATTCGAAATATTTTTACCCCGCTTTGAAACTCAATCCTCAGAATCTTAACTGAAATTCCCAACAGCTAAGTATCATTAAATATGTGTTGAAAGAAATATAATTTTACTTGGTTGGGAATGGGGAGAAATTATTAGAACTTGACAATTTTTACAGCCAGAATTAAACAAGTATCACGCTAGAGTATGGATTCCAAAAAGTTCATTTGAGAAAGAAAACATCAGAATTGCAAATGTAGGATTTTATACACTTAATTTTGATAAATATATTTCTATTCCAGATTGAGACGTTCAAGGAAACTGTTTTTTTCATCAATTTGCGATGTCACTGAACATTTTATCAGTGTGCATTTTTTTCTTTAAAGGGAATGTCGGCGTGAATTTTTTTACATTTTTAACACAAAAGGAATTAAATGATTGCGACATATCATCTCATTTGTTTAGTATTTCCGCATGCGCAGTAAGAAATTGCCAGCCGTTTCTGATTCAACTAGTTACAATGAGCTTAGATAAGTACTAGTTGTAAAATGCAAATGAAGGGAAACTTTCGAGTAATTAAGATGAGAACTTCAGAGACATGTTTCTCAGGCACAGGCAGTGACACATAGCGAATTGCTAGTAATAAGCATTCTCCTTAATCTTTTCTACATTGCAACGCTGTGAGGCGATCTGTGCAATCCATTCAGCGACCAACACGCGAAAACATTATTTAACAAACGGATACAAATGTATTACCATTAATTATTACATTAAATGAGGATTGATGTTCAAGGTGAAGAGAGCAGATCACGATCAGTACATTCCCGATTTTTTTGTAAAACTGAACCGCACATGATACTAGAGCAAGTAGGTTAAGGGTAACGGAACCTCTGAAGTTTACTCGCGAAACTCGCCACAGAAAGCGTGCACCATTTATTTAAAAAAGGGGGGCTTGGAGCAGTAATAAGGTTAGGCACACCAGCTATTGCTAGCCTCCCATTATTCGTAAACGTTAAGATCTCGATTTTTGTCAAAGTGTGTGAAATTTTGTTACTGCTCCAAACCGTTCTGGAATATGAACAATAGTATATAGTAATCACAATAACCCATACTTTCACCAAAATCGAGATATTACGAGTAATATTTAAGAAATGCGGGAGGCTTACTGTAGCTGCTGTGTCTTTTTTGTTGCTGCACCAAGTCGTTCTAATCTAACGAAATCATTACTTCTCTTTACTTTTTCCAAACCTTCCTCCGTTCTGCCCCAATGATGCACTTCCACTAGCCCTATCATCTCTTCAATATCTTCAAGCACGGATATAAAACGTCTTATCCCGTCATTGTAGACCAACGACAACATACTGCTAAACAAACACCCATCCAAAACCCAACAGTTCCCATCCAAAACCATCCAAAAACCAAAAGGCGCATAATATTCGAAGCCAAATAAAAAGATCAGAGGAGAAAATATCAATCAAGAAGCAGATATAAAATCCAAGACCAGTTACAGAAAGTCGAAAATGATGGAAACAGAGGCGAAAAGGGGAGAGGAGGGGGAGGGGAAAAGCGGAAAGAAAAACCGAAGTTGGCCAGCCTGTTTGAATAAAAACAGGCTCCTGGCATACGGCAGCGCGCCCACCAAAACCCGCTCGCCGCGGACCAGGAAGCGCGCGCGAAGGCCGCCGCGACCTTAGGCGCGGGCCAGCGGCGCGCGCGGGCGGGCGGGCGGCCGATTGGACAGCCCTGCGGGCAACTAGGCGCGCCCGCCCGCGGAGACGCGCACTCGCTCTGGCGGGAAACCGGGCGTGCGCGCCGCTGTGCGTGGAGTGCGTGAGGAAGCAGCGGCCGGAGGCGGTGGGTGGGTATTTATCATACGCGCACCAGGGCCATCTTGAGCCACCATTTTGAGCCCAGGATTGGTTGGTTGGTTGGTTGGTTAGTGATCCCGGCTGCGTCAACAGCTTAGGTCATTAGTCCCGTAAGTGTAGTGCATGTTTTCCTCAATAGATGGCGGTGATCTTCCCCCGCTGGATGGCGAGATCCGGCGCCAACCTACCGTCCGCTAGCGGGGTTTCCCCCTAACCAGGACTCTCCCACCACCGGGGCACCGCCCCCGCCGGGACAAGCTCTAAGCTTCCGACAGGTCTCCCGGGATATGTGGTAGTGTAGCGCATATTAGTCAAAGTGTGTGTGTGTGTGTGTGTGTGTGTGTGTGTGTGTGTGTGTGTGTGTGTATGTAAGGGGTGAGGATAGGACAAGGAAGAGGAGCGAAAGATCGCGCGCGGTCCGTGGCCCGTTTGTTAGGGTACTGCTCTTGAGCTCCGGAATACCTACCCCCACTCCTTTGCCAACATTAGTTGAATTAAGAATAAATGATAGCGGGCACTGTCAACAAAATCTTATAAGCAGAAATGTTCGCTCCCATGTAATAGAAACTTATTTTGCATCGAAAAACAAACTACAAATTCGATATAAAATTCCTTGGCAAAATAACAAAACTCCCCACTTCTAGCGCAACCAGCGAAGCGATGATTCAAGAAAACGTGCGCGGATAATACGTGCGTTTGCGTGCGTACGCGCACGCTTCCCAAGAATGGATGGGCGATTTCATTGCAATTAGTACTACAATCGATTATTTTATACGATCAATCGAAAAATTGAAATCTATTTTTTTACATCGATTAATGTACACATAGATTATTGTTTCTGATTTTTAGCTTGATTATTTTAATTCAAATATTAATTTTCAAGACGAACAAAATATGAAAGTACATCTCTACTTTCGAATTTTAGGAATGGAATTCCCCGTCTCTCCATTCGATATTGTTCATTTAATGATCTGTTTTTGATTTATTTTATACGAAAATGTTTTTGTAAAAGACAATTTTATTTATTTTGTCATTTATTAGAAGAAAATATAAGAACTGATATTTGTTCCATTAAGATTGCATTTTATTTGTTCAACGTTAACGTTATTTTAGTTAACAAACATGGTTTTTCTAACTTTTTAAAAATAACAACAAAATTTGACTTAAACACAAAGTTTAACAAATAAAATTTATCAAGTCAGAAACTGAAAATGATTCGCATTTTGTGGTAAATTTTCTTAAAATAAGTTACCAATCGATTCATTAATTTGCAAATTAATAATTAACGATTTTACGCATTATTTAAAACATTTAAAAAATTAATCGATTGTATAAGATTAATCGATTAATTGGAAACGATTAATTGGTGCATATTAATGTAATAAATATAATCATAAATTAAGTATTAATCGACTGTCTTTAATAATCACCAGAGGCGGTGGGTGGGTACGTGCATTTGTGTGCTTGTGCGTGTGCGTGGGTGTGCGTGCATGCGTGCACGCTTTCCAAGCGCGTCCGTCCTGCCTGGACGGGCACGGTTTCACGGCAGGCGCCGGCGGAGGAGCGAAGGTCGCGGGGGGCGGGGCGATGCGAGGTGGGGTGGGGCAGGAGCGCGCGGAGAATGACAGCCGGTGGGGGTGGGGGCGCGGGGGGTGGGAAGGGCGGGACGGCGCGCCGCAGTGCGGAAGGCTGAGGGGGAGTGCAACGAGAATAGTTGTCCTTCAACGAGACAGGCCCTTCTGCTCCAGGTGAAAAGGTGGGCTTTCTTTCCACATGACACACACATGATACATTTGTTTCTATGATTGACACGCCACATTTGGAGATACATAGAAATAAATTACATCGGGAAAACAATTGTCACAGGACTAATCGATGTTCGTAACATATTAATCAGTTAATTCTACATTCCTGACAGTGATAATTGTTATAAAACGAAGGTAATTTCGCATTTGCCACAGACCTCTTCTCAATGGTAAACATACATTACTTAGATTAATAAAATGCGAGCCTTAGATTAATAAAAGGCCAGGATCAATGATTTTGGTGGTGTGTGTCTGTTAAGGATTTTCAAGATCACGCAGATCAGACAGCAAAATCAAATACTTTCCTGAGCACTTGTTTGTACTCAAACGTAAGCCAATTTCTTTTACGATAACTGTGAACAAAACCTGAAGCGAATTATTTCTCATTTACAACCCATTCCTTTATTTATGTTACTCCCAATTGTTTTACTTTTTATTTATTTTACTGCCAATTGCAATTTATTTTTGCTCTTTGTCGTTTTATCTATACTTCCCTTCATCAACGGAAAGACCATGACCCCGCAGTCCGAATCCAGGACAGTAGAACATTACCGTGACGGTCGTTGTGCAGTGGCTGCGACTAGGGTTGGCAAGAAGCATGGATGTTTTTAAAACATCATTGTTTTCCACCAGAAACATCGACATTAATATCGATATTTTGCTTTCGATGTTTTCTTCACATCGATATTTTTTTGCAAAAACATCGATTTTTTTAATTCTTATTTTTGTATTATTATTTTTTAAATAATGGGGTTTAAGCACGTAGTAGAGTATCAGCAATCCACAGCAATTGTTTTGCGTCATCCTCTTCATCACGCAGCGCATTTCGCCTGTGCCATCTGGGAGAATTTTGGGATCTGCTCGTGTTATGAATGTATGTTATTGCCAGGCGTGTCATTGCCTGAATCGACACTGAAACCCCAAATCGATAGTAATACCCGATGTTCTTTATTGTTAATTTTATTCTTTACATTCGATAATAATTTTTACATACTACTAACACGCTGTTAACCAAACAAGAAAATATATCCCTTTTACGTGCTGGGATACGTAAGTGGATAGGAATATAGCATGTTTATTAGTCTATAATTTAAACATCAATGTTTTAAACATCGATGTTTCAAACATCGTTGTTTCAAACATCGTTGTTTCAAACATCGATGTTTCAAACATCGTTGTTTCAAACATCGATGATTCCTCGTCGATGTTTCAAACATCGATGTTTCAAACATCGTTGTTTCAAACATCGTTGTTTCAAACATCGATGATTCCTCGTCGATGTTTCTATCGACATCGAAAACCCTTCAGCGATGAACCGAAACCTCGATGTATCGATGTTTTTGTAAACTTTGCCATCACTAGCTGCGAGTCGGTAGAGGGCGGGCGCCGTCTCCGCGGCCGCACTCGTGCGCAGCGACGCGGCTCGGCACGGCGCGGTGCGGTGCTGTGCGGTGCGGTGAGGCAGCCGCCCGCGACCGCTGGCCGCCCAGCAGGGCGCGCTTGCCCCAAGTTTCCCAACATTAACCGTACGCGCGTACGTGACGTGAACTCGGCGTTTATTCTCCGTGCGAGCCGAATAACGCTCGTGCGCCGGTGACGAAGCACACGAAGTTTTCCGAAAGCGCTCTGCCCTCCCACCGAGCAGAGGAACGGGTTATGTTTTTCGGATTAGCAACGTAATACTCCGAAATACGTTTCTAAAAGAAATGAAATAAAACTGGGTACCTGAAGAATTATAATGTTAAACCAAGTCATCATTATCATACTTCATGACGTAAACTAAACCTGGATCGGACGATCAACACAACGAATGACAACTTGGAAACATACCTGTCTCGTCGAAATACTAGAATGCATAAGCATAAAAGAGTTTTTATTGAAAAACAATGGACGTAATACGTAACTTCACAGTTTCATTTCAAATATTACGTTTCAGGATTTCGAGAGAAACTCCTCGTATAACGTCTTGTATTTCTCAATAAAGTTGGGTATTTCTTATCAGTCACTCGTTATTACGCACTGAGCGAGAACCCACAGGGTGAATGAACGATTACCAAATACGATGCTCCTTGGAATGTGTGTCCTAGGCGGTTTCCAAAGTGGCCGGGCGGAAGGGCACCCGGAGGAAAAGCCAAGAGCTGAGCGGGGCGGGGTAGGGGGCGGGGGCGGGGTGAGAGGGACGGGGCAGGGGGCGGAGCGGAGCGGGGCGGGGCTGGGCGGGGTGGGGCGGGGAAGAGCGGGGCCGGGTAGAGCGGGGCGGGTAGAGCAGGGCCGGGTAAGAGCGGGGAAGGTCGGCGCAGGGGCAGTTTGGGGCGTTGAGAGGCGGGTCGGGGAGGGAGGGGGCGGGGGAAGAGCGGGGACGGGTAGAGCGGAGCGGGGTAAGTGGGGCGGGGTAGAGTGGGGCGAGGTAGAGTGGGGCGGGGTAGAGCGGGGGCGGGTCGACGCGGGGCAGATTGGAGCGTTGTGAGGCGTGGCGGGGAGGGGCGGGCGGGGCGGGGTAGAGCGGGGCAGGGCGGCGCGGGGTAGTTTGGGGCGTAGAGAGGCGGGGCAGGGGGGGGGGAGGCGACAAGGGTGGCCGCGAGCCCATAAAGGACGAATGGTCCGGGGCCTGGTCTGGGAAGCGATGACAAGAGGGCGGGGCGTCTTGACGGGCAGACGGGGCGAACCGAACAAAAGCTTCGTCCAGCACCCGCCACCGCATTCGGGTGTAAGAGGTTCCAACCGGAAAGACGGGGGAGCAGGCCGCAGTGCACTCGGATGCCGGCTTAACTAGTGACGCAAACACACCCACCCGTCGACGTCAACTCTCGTTTCACGTGATCATGCCGAGGTCAACTATTCGAGATTGGACTAGAAGAATTCCCCTCCAGTTCGAATCACTCCCCTTACAAAAATTTCTGTCATGTCAACTATTTTCAGCATTTACATTTCACATAAAGCCTCCCCCATTTCCAGCGATTGTTGAACGCCGTAAATATAGTCGAAAAACTTCCACTTTCCCATCTTTTGTCACGTTTCTTACAGTATCAGAGAAAAACGAAGCTTAGTATATTAATAGAAAAAGTCTGGGGGAACATACCTTCGCCTTCTCTCCCATCCCCTCTCTTTTTCTTTCTCTCTCCCTCTCGCTGACGGTCATTATGCCCATTGGGTCAGGGCCACAACGAATGAGGGGAGATTTAGGCGGAGCATTTATCCCACGCTCTCGTGAACACGTCCTCTTGCATCACGAGAGAGAATCAAACAATTTGCTGTGTTTATGCCGTGCCAAAAAACCATTGAAAGTTTTCCCATACCACAAGCGAATGAGTGGAATCTTATTCAATATCAATCACAATTATTCGGAGATTTTCCAAAGTGTGGCATCACAGGTGTTTTCATTATCAAGAGTAAGCACTTAAGAGTCGCAACAAGAAGGAATGATATTTCAGATTTCAGAGATGATCGCCTTCCTACTATGATATCAGCATTTTTATCTAAAATTCTCGATAAAATAACCACTTACTGTGTGGTGTGCAACATAATTCAATAAAATAAATATGCGACACACATTGTTCGCCTTTTTCTGAAGCATGAATGAAAGGCAATCAGGTAATAAAAGAACACAAAAAAGTGACAAAAAAACATTCTGTAATATGTAGTATTTAGTGACCTGTTTTTAAAAATAATTTATAGTGTTCCATTCACGTTGAAATACAGACGAAATATCTAGTGGGAGGCTATTGAAAGTCCATAAAATGTGCACGGTACACTAATGAAGTAAAATAGAAGACTTGAAAATGTAACTTCAGATCTATGCAATACGAACAAAAAGATGGAATGATCCACTGATGAGAAAGAAAATAATCAGTGTAGCAACGCCGCACGGGTGTCTAAAACTACTCTGAAGCAAAATGCGCGAGATACCAGATTAAAGATGTGACAGAAACCAGGTATTAATGAAAAAGTAGGAGCGGAGAAAGGCGAACGAAACCACAGCAATTCACTACTAGAGAATTCCCAAACAATTGGATTTTCCAGGCTATGAAACATAACGAATATAACTGTATAAGCACAAGACAAGCGATGCAGATTTACAAAACACAGAAACAACGAAAATAAGTTAATGAAAAGAATGTCACGAGAGCGTAGTATAGCACTGTCGACATTCTTGGAAAACGCATAGCGAGCAGCGAGAAAACGAGTGGGTCACGGACCGCGACCCACGAACTCAGACAAAACAAAGATAAGCGCCCAAAACCAACACGGAAAAGGAGTCCACAAAAAAAGTGTGAAACAGGTGAAGCGAGAGAGCCAATAAATAGTACGTCGGTTGAGAATACACGAGGAGGGAATGGGGGAACAAGAGTTGTGGAAAACAAAGACTGAAAAGTAAGATGCAGGGAAACTTTCTGGAACGGAGTAGGGTAAAAAGGGGCGAGCGCGGGGCGGTGGCGGGGCAAGCCATGCGTAGGCGTTGACTGAGAGTAGGCTGGGCAAGGCTGAGATGGGCGGGGCTGGGCAGACGTCGCCAGGGGTGAGCGTGGTAGGGCTGGGTCAAATGCTGCGACATGCGTGGGCAGGGCATCAGAACACGAATTGTTGCAAAAAAGAGTGAGCGGGGTTGAAAATACCAGCGGAAGTGGGTAAAGTGGAGTCAGAATAAGCCTGGATGAAGAGGGAGGAAACAACGGAAGGACGGAAACCGGGACGGGGAAGGCGGCTGGACGGGAAGGAGCGGTACAAGGCGGGATCGGGAAAAGAAGAGTGGAGCGAGGCGGAAGGGGTACGACGGACTGGAACCAGAGGAGCTGGGAGCGGGAACAGTCGAAGCGAAGAGGGCAGGGGTGGGAGGAGAGGGGTGCGAGTCGTGAAAGGGGAAACAAAGAGTCGGAAGGGGCGGACAAAAGTCGGAAATTGTCGAGGAAGAGTCTGAAAGAGGCTGATGAAAGTCGGGAATGGTCGAGGAAGAGTCGGGAAAGGGAAGGAAAGCGTCGGAAAGAGGCTAAAAGTCGGTATGGTCGAGGAAGAACCGGGAAAGAGAAGGAAACAGTCGGAAAGGGCTAAAAAAAAGTCGGGAATGGTCGAGGAAGTCTATAAGAGGCTGCTAAAAGTCGGGAATGGTCGAGGAAGAACCGGAAAAGGGAAGGAAAGTCGGAAAGAAGCGGATAAGAGTCGGGCATGGTCGAGCAAGAGCCGGGAAAAAGAAGGAAAGAGTCGGAAAGGTCTAATAAAAGTTGGTAATGTTCAAGAAAGAGTCTGAAAGAGGCTTATAAAAGTCGGTATGGTCGAGTAAGAACCAGGAATTGGAAGGAAAGAGTCAGAAAGGGGCTAAAAGTCGGCATGGTCGAGGAAGAGCCGTGAAAGGGAAACCGACAGCCGGGAAAAGAAGAGCCGGGCGGTGCCGCGGCATGGCGGGGGAGGGGGGCGTGCCCGCTGGCGCCGGCGCCCTCGAACGCCATTCTCGAACGGGCCGCAAGGCCGCGCTCGCTCAGTGCCGTGGAGCGCGCGCTGCCAGCGGCGCGCGCCAGCGCGGGCCCTCGAGGCTATTTAAAAACGCCGAGGCGAAAGTGGAGGCGATTTGGAAGGATCAACCACGCACGGTCACTCTTTCGAGTCAGCCCTTTCCCTCGTGCGAGACACACGCCAAGAGCACGCTCGCGTTTCGAGATGCACAGCGAGACAGTGCGGCGACGGAGTAATATTTCTGTACAGTTCCTTCCGGGTTTTTGTAATTTTATTTACATTACAAAACGGGACCGTCATCCTGATCAAAACAGCGCATTCTTCTACAGTTCACTTTGCGCACACACAAACAATTTCCATTTCACAATTAAAGTCTGAACTAGTTCCACATCATTCTAACTTTATTTCTAATTAATTTTTCTCTATGCTGGTTCCCGTAAACAAACAACTTATGTTTGGTATGTACCGATCAAAGCCATGTGCAAAGTAGAAAAAAAGATTATAAAAAACCACGAACAATGGTCATTGTCGTAGGATATTCACGTAGTCGGTCAATTATTTTGAAACCCGTGCAGCATGAACAGGGATATGGTTAATGTATTAAATGGTGAGGCCCTTGTGTTGTCTGTTTACGTGAAAAGATAATGGACTTACATCATCTTTATATCTAATCGTCGATGTAAGTCCTTGGAAAACGCAAAACAAATCTGAAATGTAGATGAAATTCAATGTAGTCAAAGAACAGCGATTGGCGATTAAATACACGAGAACTAATAACCACAATTACAAACTTCTTGATAATATAATTACTTACGCCGTTTCAACATAGTATCAATCAACTCAGTGGTGGTGCTATTAAAATAAAGTAAATCTTTTTGCAAACATTGCATCACACCACAAAAAAATGTTAAGTGCACAAAATAATCAGAATGCAATATAAATTCTGTGACAATCAGATATATCTGTCACAATGGAATCATGTTACAGGAAACGTCACAGATAAACGCGATTAGGACATACTATACGAGGAATGTGAAAAATTAAACGACCTCGACACAATGCCTCAATCTACAACTTAGCAGGGCTGCCAAGCGTGACAAGTATCGAATAACATTGCAACACAACTTGAAAATACACTCACTCTCAAAAGATTACACACGCCAGCAGTAAAACACTGTCTAAAATTGTTAAAATTAACGATTGATTTTTTTTAAATTTGCAAGTCGACTTATCGACCACTGAACCACATACAGTATGGCAGAACCCAACACGTGGAAGGCGACAACAAAACAGCAACTGTCTTCCCTCTATAACGTATCCCCGCAAACATGCAGATTAATAATAAAACATTGTCAATTAAAACGAATCCATATCCTAATTTACAATGAATGTCTAAAGACTGTTCATGCAGGAATCACGCGACCTTCAAAACTATTAGAATAATTTATCTGTAACCTGCACACTTGATTAAATGAAATCGGTATTTTCACAAAAGATTGATTTCGTCTCTGTCCATAACACACAAAATAACACCTTGGAACGAACAAAAAGATTTAAAAAAAATCGGCATACCTCGTCATCCACAACACAGCACTATCTTCATAGAGCACACGAACACTACACTCAGCACAGTAAAAACAAAATGTAATGTCTCTGCCTTAATTCATCAAACACCGGACATACAAGTCTTGTGCGTAATGTTATATAACGCTCTTATGCAGCACTTAAGAGGAAAAGTAGGTTGGTTCAAGGATGAGGAACTGGTGTGGCTATTGCCAACACCAAACATAAACACAACACAGCTATCGGTCATGACCATTACTGAGATATGGTTATACCGTCTTTTCTACGAACACTAAGACCTACGACATTCTCCGACTCCTCCTTTGGCACAAAACCGAACAGTAGAGCAGAAATAAACCCGCCACGCCTCTGGCTGACAGCAAACAACAGCTTACCTGCTCAGTCTTGCTAGTTGCTTGGAGGCTGTTTTATGCCGTCAGTCTTCTGTTGCAGTCTTTTCGTGAGGCACATGTGGCCGTAACGTGTGCGGATTGCACGTCACAAGTCTTAAATCATAGTCATAAAATCATGAAACACGTAATTTTCGATCCCATTGCCAGTCTTGTTAGTCGCACCAACCAAATCCCTCCTCCGCCATGTCTGCCTTTCGACTGAGCTCATGTACACGCTGCGCTATCTAGCGGCAGAAAGGCAAAGTTGACGTACAGGACGTTTCAAAACTTGTTCATCAAAACGTACACGGCTGATGAAACGAAGCGGATCATCAATAAGCGAGTAAACGTAAATTGTTCAAAATGGTCATTGGGGTGGATATGACGTGAAGGGCAAGAGATGTATGAGATGTTTTGAAAGGAGAAACCTTACTTGTTTAAGCAGCATCATTTTGTGCTTATCGAAATATTGAGCCCATCCACAGCCTGAGAGATAATCTCGTTATGGAAGCCGTAACATACATTTGTGGGGATCCTGTATTTCCTCCATTGATAACACGACCTACTTTTCCTACCTGAGGGACAGCAAACTTCCACCGATATTACATGTAAGGCCATACATTGAAAAGAAGCATTTTCCCGCCACAACACGTTTTCATCCCTTTTATTTTCAACGCGTCTAAGCCAGCAAGAGAGAACAGCACAGTCCGACAGAATAAAGGGGTGGAAACGTCAGCCCTTGGAAAGCGGTCGAAGGGAGGGCCGAGGTCAACGCCCTCGTGTATCGGCTCGGCTGAAGGGATGATATCGACCCGCCACCGCGGGAGCGGCGAGGCGCGGCTGTGCGTAGCGCAAGCGTGGGCGCGGGCGCGGCCGCTGTTGGTCGTAACACGAAGGGCACATACTGCTCGTCCCCGCTCCCCGCGCTGGAGCTACAACGCCTGCAGCCGCCCGCGTTCTCGTCCGGAGCGCGCGCGCGCCCCGCACCGCTTCGTCCGGTTTCGCCTCGCTTTCCCACGCGGCGGCAAGGTCCGCTTCCCCCACCTCCGCCAGGCCATGCCACGCCGCACCGCGCCGCGCCACGCCGCGCCGCCAAGGCGGGATTCAGATAAAGAGTGCGATCTAGCGGCGAACAACCGAACCACCAGCTTCGCCCAGCGTCATCTCGTAGCGCGCGCCGGAACCTCTTCCTCGCTCCCGGCCGGCCTCGGCGCGAAGCGGCCGTGTTCATCCCGCTTGCTCCCATGCCTCTCAGGCGCTGTGTGAGCGGCGCGCATTCCTTTCGATCACAGAAATAGAAATCTTCTCCCCCCCCTAAGACCTCGATATAGTGCCCTCCTGTGGCCCGCGTGATGCGTCGATATCAATGTTCACATCCAGGCGTTTGTTATGCAGGCCCACCTCTCAACCTTTTCGGACCGTCCGCTTAACGATGGACAAATGATGGACTGCGGCCAACTGGGCCTCGTGCCTGACTCTTCGGGTCACAGCCTCCAAAAATGTTTAACGTGCGGGCAACGCATATGTCAAGGACGAATGTTCATAGACGCTTCGATGTGACAGTATGTACGACAGAACACATTTGATGCGTCTCAACACTGAAGTACGGCGTGGTGCGGATAGCGTAATCATCACGGATGCAGATGCCATCAGTCCTTGCATTTTTATTTCCCACGCTTCATACCCCGTCTTTACGTCTTGGTTTTGACTGATTGATTTTTTCGTTTTTCCGGGCACGTCAACTGCTTTGATCATTAGTCCCGTTGGTGTAGTGCATGTTTTTCTCCGGAGATGGCGGTGATCTTCCTCCGCTGGATGGCGAGATCCCGCGCCGACCTACCGTCGGTTAGTGGGGTTTCCACAACTAGGACTCTCCCACCAACAGGGACCGCCCCAGCCGGGACAGCTCTAAGCTTCTGACCGGTCTCCCAGAATATGTGGTAGTGTAGCGCATGTTAGTGTGTGTGTGTGTGTGTGTAAGGGGAGAGGATAGGACAAGGAAGAGGAAGGACAGATCGCGCGCGGTCCGTGGCCCGTTTCGTAGAGTAGTACTCCGGCATTCGCCTGGTGTTGATCGGAGAAACCACGGAAAACTAGCGATCAGAGCAGCCGGCCGCTAGAATTCTCCTCCAGACAGCGACTGAATTCGACCTAGCTGTCGTTACGTCTTGGGACATGCTCCGGCCAGGGATAGATTAGTGCATAAGCAAAGCACGCAATTAGAGACCCGATGGACAGGAGCCCCAAAAAACTTTGTAAATAAAATATATATTAATTCATATGCATTTACAAATATTGTAACACTATTTTTCCGTTTTGCAAATCTTATAGTTCTTCAGATTAAATTTGATACGTATGAACAGTATTTTAAAACCAATAGCGGTCAATAATTTTAGTATCAATGATGGTATGCCTAGGGACCCTTCAGGATAACCAGAGGGGGATGTCAACACCCTGTTTAAAATAGCCTTGTTTAATGAACATTTTTTGATAATGTCTAAAATAACAAGTTGTTTTATAAAGTTATATTTCCTTTATAAATTTTAGAAAACCCTGTTTGTTTTTTACGCACTTTTCGTGTCATATTTGTCTTAATATTTCTAAAATTTACATATTTAGGTATCCCAGACCAGGCGAGAATAATTAAGCTTGTTGAAAATAGCAATGCGAACATTTCATGTCATTACGGTATTACATTTACTGTCGACAATCGATTATGTGAAAGTATATGCAGTTTTTATAACACACGTTCAGAAATACGTTGATGTCACTTCCACAAAAAGCCTCTTCACTTCACACAACCTTTGTTGGTAACAATAAAGGGAAAGTGCGAGTGATGTACAAATGTACTCACGGTCACTTCATCAATGACCTTACTGACATTGTCTTTCTTAGCGAAACCGCAATCTACTGTCATTACGTGATGACTACGTAGTGTTAAGGAAGACGAAAATAATTAAAACTAAACGAAATTTTATTGCAAAAGTAACGTTATTCTACAGATTGGAAATAAAAAGTATTATTACAGGATATGGGAATAAATTAATATGAAAACCTACATTGTTTTATTAATTAAAATGAACACTGTGAATAAAGAGAATCAATAAAGAAATTAATTTGTTTTCTGTTACTATGTTATCTATATATTTTATTTCTGACTTCAATTAGTTGGTGTGACACATACAAAACGACCTAAAAGTCTACATTTTCATATCATATCATTAGTTTATGATTATTTAAATTTCAAAAATCATTATGTGAAATCCAAAATGAAAAATAAAAAATTCAAAACGAAAATTTTTATTGATTCAAGTTAAATTCAAAATGAAAATTTTTATTGATTCCTTCACCTTATCGGTTAGGTGGAACGAAACACCACAAAACTTATCAAGAAGACACACAATATTACCGCACAAATGCCAATCACACGGCTAGAATATGCATTGAATTTCTAGAACAGAAAATAAGTGAAATTCTTTGCTCAAATGAAAACACAGTATTCCAAATAACCATGCAGAAATCTGTTGATTTCTTCCATATCCCAGCCAGTCAACAAAATGTGTCTGCACATTTGCATTGGAAAACTTATGTTCTTGTGTTTTCGAAGTGATTCCTTTCATGTTATTGCATGTTCGGCTTGTACTGTACTCCTTTATTATTATTGTTATTATTATATTTATTATTATTATTGTAATTATTGTTATTTAACTGCCACCGGGTCCTACCCAATTGCAGCTCAAATAAATGTAAATGTAATGTAATGGCTCACCAGTGTGAGACCAGCAATACTTTTCTGCGCGTATAGTAGCACGATTTCATTGAAACCAATGAAGTACTTGGAGTGAATGCTCTATGATCCGCGACCTTGCGACAGCAACTCATGGCACATTAGCGTGACATTTGAAGTTGTTAATGTATTTAGGAATAAAGGCAGGAGAACATGCGGTTAAAATGATAATGCAGCATGTTACCAAGAAATAATTGCCTATATTTTCCTAATGAAGTTTCTTAAAAAAGTGTAAAGACAAAAGGTATTGTTAACAGCACGTGGATTATGATGCCACTCATTTGTCTCGCCTGGCCTCAAACACTTGTATTACAGAGAATGAATCGATATAAATATAAAGACATAAATAGTAGTCCTCAAAAGCTTCAGCTTTCTATCTATCGTACTTTTTCGGAATATGTTCCTCGTGTGTCCTAATTTTGTACCTGCATTAAAATTTCCTGAGAGACGGGCAGGTCTCCACCCCGTAGGGATTAATTTGTATTGAAAAATCACCAACTTATAATATACATAATTCAATAAAGTTGGGCTTGATTCATATAAAAATAGAAAAAAGATAATTTTCGAATTCTAAACCTCTTTCGCCTCCTCCCTTAGGTGACATCACCCTCCGTGAAGTGTAAGTTTTTTATTAAAAAATAAAACCAACCAAGAATCGACGTATAACAATAACGTAATGCAAACTTGACAAATAAAACTAATCTTCCTTGCCTTTATAAAACAACTCGAAGTAGTGAACTACTGAACTACTTCCGGCTCCCACTTTAAACATTCATTTGCCTCAGGCCCAGCACTGTACTCTCAACGCCCCAATCCACATCCTTCCCTTCAACCAGTCCACTCAGCACCGACACCTGACACCACCGTCTTCTAGAGAAAACCCTATAGTCTCGAAGAAATATGGGCTGGATGAAATCTTGTTGGGTACCAGATCCGACCTGAGGATCGTTGTTTGGAGATCTCTGCTGCAAAGGCTCGCAATTAAATAGGCAGTGAATAATCATAGATGCCTTTAAACCAGGATTCTTTTACTAAAACATTGACTATTTAACATCGATTTATTGCAACCGATGTTTTCTTAACGAATTTTATTGATGCCGACATTTTGAGCCCGAAGTATTCATGTGGTAGTTACTAGTATTTTATTTTTAAATGAAAATTATACTTGTTCTGTAATAACAAAAAACTTCTCTCTCTTTAATTTTTTCTGTAATATACAGCATACATCACAATCAAGATAAACATAATTATACAAATGAATAACTTGACAAGAACTAAACAAAAAATGTTTCAAAATTTTTGAAAAAATAATTTATTAGATTTATGTTATTTTTCAACAATTACTTCTTTAATTTTTACAAAAATTAAGAAGAATTATTAGATGTTTTGAAGCTTTATAAAAAAATAATTTTCAACTTCATATATATTTTTTGTAATCAATAGTATCTGGATTACACCTATCAGTTGCCGAAGAATTTTCGGTTTTCGATCTTCTACCGATCACTTCATCATCATTGACCCCCTTAAAATTTCATCGACCCCAGGGGGGCAATACACTGATATAAACAATAAATAGCATCATCGTTTAATAAAACCAACCCACAATGAAAACAGAAAAGAATTTTCCGTGCACCCATATTCCTGCCCTTTCAAAAAATGATTTTATGCAAGATAGAATTTGAAAAGAAAATAAACACGAAATAAATTAATAAGTAATAAAGTAAAAAACCAAATCTCGGTCGTTTGCTAGAAATCATCTAGGAAACATTTTCGAATGAAGCAACCATTCGTTGTGATTTTGTGCTTATCTTCCCTTTTACACAGCTTTCGGGGTTTGGATTGATTGATTTTTTTCGTGTTTCCGGGCGCGTCAACTGCTTCAGTCATTATTCTCGTTAGTGTAGTGCATGTTTTTTCTCGGGAGATGGTGGTGATCTTCCCCCACTGAATGGCGAGATCCGGCACCGACCTACCGTTTCCCCCTAACCAGGACTCTCCCACCAGCGGGGCACCGCCCCAGCCGCGACAAGCTCTAAGCTCCCGACCGGTCTCCCAGAATATGAGGAAGTGTAGTGCATGTTGGTGTAAGTGTGTGTGTAAGGGGAGAGGGTAGGACAAGGAAGAGGAAGGACAGATCGCGCGCGGTCCGTGGCCCGTTTGGTAGGGTACTGCTCCAGCATTCGCCTGGTGTTGATCGGAGAAACCACGGAAAACTACCGATCAGAGCAGCCGGCCGCTAGAATTGTCCTCCAGACAGCGACTGAATTCGACCTAGCTGAAAAGGTAGTGTCGAAAATCCTACCACCGGCAGGACTTGAATCTAGTACCTCCCGGTCAGAGGCGCTGCAATGACATCAGTTGATGCACTGCGCTACCGATACCGGTTTCTGGGTTTGGAGGGGAAATGGGCGCAGTCAGGGGAAAGTGGCCCGCGTTCGCAAGCGGGCGCCTTTTCGACGGCATTGAGGAGGTAAAATGAGAAAGGGGCGTGGGCGACGCAGGCTCCTCGCCGCCGCGCCGCCCGGGGCGCCGCGCCGGGCCTCGAAGGGCGTATCGACCGCCCACCGACGACTACCGCGCGCCCAGGGCCAGCCCTTCGCTCCCTCCGAACCGGATCAATGTATCAATTGAATCGTCTATTTCAGAAACCCGTCAAACGCCAAAATCTAAAAAGCGGCTTTTGTGGTGGAGTATATTTCCATGAAGATAGACACATCATTTAGTGTATATTTACCTGAAAAATATTCATTTATTAACTGCTTTAATATTAAAAAATATTTTAAAATTAGAAAAACTGGGACACTTTTTCTCAGTTTTTTCGTATGAGAAATTTGGCGTTTGATGGGTTTCTGAAATAAACGATTCAATTGATGTCATCACAGTGCCTCTGATCGGGAGGTCCCAAGGTTAGAGTGACGACGGTGGGAGGATTTTACCTGTACCTAAATAGCTAGGTCCAGTTAAGTCGCTGTCTGGAGGAGAATTCTTACGACCCTGATCGGTTGTTTTCCGTGGTTTCTCCGAGCGACACCAGGCGAATGCCGGAGCAGTACCCTAACAAACGGGCCAGGGACCGCGCGCAATCTTTCCTTCCTCTTCCTTGTCCTGACCTCACCCCTTACACACACACTTACACTAACGTGCACCACACTACCAGACTTGTCGAGAGAACAGACTGAAGTTTTGAACTTGTCCCGGATGGGGCGGTGCTACTGATGCCTGGTGGGAGAAAACCTGGTGCCCTGATGATACCTGGTGGGGGAAACCCCACAAGCTGGCGGGTAGGTCGGCGCCGGATCTCTCCATCCCGCCGTGGAAGATCACCGCCACCTCTCGCGATTAAAAAAGTGCCCTACACTTACGGCACTAATGGCCTTATCAGTTGTCGCGCCCGGAATCACCAACCAATCACTCTGCACGCGTGGCAAATCTGCTCATCCACCATCATCCGAATACCTGCTCAGATGTGAAAGAAAACAGTTTGGTGAAGAATGATGTCGAACAGTAGGACAAGCATCACCTTGGGAAAATCTGAGATTTTCGTTTGACCATCAAGATTTACGTTCTACGAACGTGTCTCAAAATATGTTTCGACAAAGAGCGGCTAGATAGCGTGGGATGCTCAACTCACTTGAATAAGTCGTGTATTGTCTCTTGTTGAGCAATGGGTTCTATTACATTAGTTTTTTAATCATCCGTCGGACACATTTTCACATTTTCATAAGTGTTTTTCAAAAGTTCTTCTGTAAAAGTAAATATGATAATTAGGACATTCTCTTCTGTTATTTCTAAAAAAATGATCTCAGTGACATTTAAACTTTTCTGGCTTTGGAAAGTTAAATGGAACAATGGGGAACGTGAACTGCTCGTTTTATGTGGGTGGCATAATCTGGCTAATTTTTTATTAGTTTACTCTACCGAAGAATTTGATATGTGGCTATTGACCCCTTGTTTCGCAGCATGCTTCAATTATTAAGTTCATTTTTAGAAAGTTTATGTTCTGCGAAGACTATAGTTGTCAAGAAGTATTTTACACCAAAAGAATGACATATTCTGAACATGTTATTGATGCCGAAATAAGTAAAATAATATTGTGAAGATATCATATCAGATTGCCGTAAATAGTTCCATTCTTCCATAGCCCTTGCGAATAGAAAGACTCGTCCTTTCGCAGAAAATAAAATTACGTATTAAAATTAGTTTTTCTTTAAACGGCTGTAAGGTATTTACTTGTGGGTAACCCATTTCTTTTAGTTGATTTATTTCAATAAACAAATGACACTAGAATATAGGCAATAAAATAAGAAGATTTGTATTAAAACTGTTTTCATATAGTGTATAATTAAGTTATGGGGCATAAACAGGACACGCATTTTTCCATTTAACTTTAAAAATTATATTTTTATTACAGAAAAACAATAGACTGTTCATAGATGTAGCCAATAGTAAGAAGGAATGGATTGGGAGTGTTCGGTTAGGAAAATGAATATGCGCAATCAGACGAAGGATAAACGAGCTGACAATGGGTTTGCACACAACAGTCTTATATTATTCAAGAATTTTCCAGAAAGGAAAGGCGGGCTGAGGTTGCTCCGGACATCAACAGAAGTCATTAAAATGCCTCTGACCGGGAGGTCGTAGTGTTCGGGTCCCGATGATGGCAGGAATTTCGACACTAGATAGATAGGTCGAGTTCAGCCGCTGTCTGGAAGAGAAATCTTGCGGTCGGTTGCTCTTATCGACAGTTTTCTGTGGTTTCTCCGATCAACACATGGCGAATACTGGAGCAGTACCCCAACAAACGGGTCAAGGACCGCGCGCGATAGTTCCTTCCTTTTCCTTATCATATTCTCACCCCTTACTGACACACACTTACACTTACATGCACTACACATCCACTCTGTCAGAGATCAGTCGGGAACTGAGAACTTGTCCTGACTGGGGCGGTGCCTTGCTGGTGGGAGATACCTGGTTGGGGAAAACCTCGCAAGCCGCCGTGACGGTCGACGCGAAGAACACCGCCACCATCCTTGATAAAACATACACTATATTTACGGGACTAATAAACATAGGCGTTGACGCGCCTGGAAAATCTAAATAGTCAATGAATGAAAGTTGAGCTGATCATGGATTGCAAAATGTAACTGTTAAAAAAAAGAGCTGAACTTCCAGCATACAATTGGTAGAGAACGGAGGTAGAGGTGTTCGTACATTGGTAGCGGCCGGATGGGGTCCAGTCGTTATAGAAAAGTTTTAACTTTATAACCCTTTAGTATGTTTTATTTGTTTTCTGAAGAAATATGGCACATACAAATGGTTGTTGAAAAAGAGGTCAGAGGGGGCTCTGAAATGAAGTTGACCGTTTTTTGTTTTAGGCTGCGCACATGAGACTGATAATAAGGCTAAAATACATGTTGGTGAGTGTAAGCAGCCTTGGATGCAGAGAATGGCTCTCGCCTTCCGCGTTTCTATCACAAGTACTCGACACATAGACGTGTGCGCAAATACGATCAATTCCTGAATTTCCCCAGTTTAAGCTAACACTGAGGATAATTGATACTGATTTGAGAAGAAGCTCTCGAAATTTTCTGCCAATCCTATGTATGGTTGATAAAATCAAGTGTATATACTATTAACTGTGTCATTAAAGTTTTAACTTTATAACCCTTTAGTATGTTTTATTTGTTTTCTAAAGAAATATGGCACATACAAATGGTTGATGAAAAAGAGGTCCTAGAGGGGGCTCTGAAATGAAGTTGACCGTTTCTTGTTTTAGGCTGCGCACTTCGACGCGGGGACATAAATATGTGGGAAGATCAAGTACTGTTTGAAATATTTTTTTACTATTATTTTGTGCACACGGAAATGTGGGTACGGTTCCATGATGAAAGTATATAAGTGGTATAAATGGTTTGGAGTGACTGCTTGACAATTAAGTATTACTGTTTTTGTATAACATATTTCATCATTCGTAATATTTATTTTGTTGTGTACTGTTATGTTTAGGAATTGCATGAAATTCCTTGAGAGAGAGATGGTGATTAATATTCCAGAAAATAAAATAAATAAATACTTCTGTATGAAATGAACGTCTGCATTATTCTATTGTATGTATTTATTTATTTTTATAAGTTCCCCCAAAATTACAGTCAACGTTATGGCTAATAATTAGTCCGAAATTGAGATCCCGTACAGGCAGGAAGAAGTAAAATCCTTCAATCTATTGAATTGTCTTGTACCCGGAAATATAATTGCAATTTGAGTAAAGTTAATAGTAAAATACGATAGAATAATTATAAAAATTAAAAGGGTAGATTATAAAATAACTATAAAATACGAGAGAATAATAAAGAACAAATTAAAATTAAGAGAGTATATTGCGATATCCTACTTTAACGAGATGCACTGTATTCCAACATTTTATTATGCATTTTTGTTTTCATATATCTTTGAATTATCAGGAAAACTGTTAATTGTTGAAGCTACAACTGTGCCCTGAAAGAAGTCAGTTGTAACTTAAGACACCAATCCGCATGCGGGTAGTTTGCCAGCTTGTCGTTATCACTGACTAACGGATGGCGCTGGCCAACGTCTACTTCGCGGACGTGCCTTCCCCGTACGGGACGTGCCTTCGCCGAACCAGAGACTGTGGGAGGGAGGCGCTAGAAACGATGCTCTTCCCACCCCGGACTATATTTTTTTTGATTGATTGATTGATTGATTAGCGATTCCGGACGCGTTAACTGCCAAGGACCGGTAGCAGTAGCTCAGTGCATCAACTGATGTAATTACAGCGCCTCTAACCGGGAGGTCCTAGATTCGAGTCCTGACGGCGACAGGATTTTCGACACTAGCTTTTCAGCTAGGTCGAATTCAGCTGCTGTCTGCAGGAGAATTCTAGCGGCCGGTTGCTCTGATCGGTAGTTTTCCTTGGTTTCTCCGATCAACACCAGGCGAATGCTGAAGCAGTACCCTAACAAACGGGCCACGGACCGCGCGCGATCTGTCCTTCCTCTTCCTTGTCCTTTCCTCTCCCCTTACACACACACTTACACTAACATGCACTACACTACCACATATTCCGGGAGACCGGTCGGGAGCTTAGAGCTTGTCCCGAATGGGGCGGTGCCCCGTTGGTGGGAGAGTCCTGGTTAGGAGGAAACCCCACTAGCCGACGGTAGGTCGGCGCCGGATCTCGCCATCCAGCGGGGGAAGATCACCGCCATCTCTCGAAAAAAACATGCACTACACTAACGGGACTAATGACCGAAGCAGTTGACGCGCCCGGAAACACGAAAAAATCAATCAATCAACTGCTAAGGTCATTAGTCCCCTAAGTGAAGTTAATTTTTTCTCAGAAGGTGAGGGTGATCTTCCCCCGCTGGATGGTGAGATCCGGCGCCAACCTATCGTGGCCTAGCGGGGTTTTCCCCAACCAGATACCTCCCAGCAGCGGGGCACCTCCCCAGCCGGGACAAGCTCTTAAGTTCCCGACCGGTCACCCGACATGTATTGTAGAGTTTTGCATGTTAAGTGTAAGTGTGTTAAGTAAAGACTCCGACATTCGCCTGGTGTTGATCGGAGAAAACACGGAAAACTATTGATCAATGGAGCCGGCTACTAGAATTCTCCTCGAAACAGCGGCTGAATTCGACATTCGAAAACCCTGCCATCGTCGGGACTCGAACCTAGGTCCTCCCGGACAGAGGCACTGCGATGATATATCAGTTGATGCCCTGAACCAACTGTCTTGGTACTCTGTACTAATATTTTCATTGTATATTTACACTCTTTAGAATAATCTCTGTGTAGTGCACATATGCATCATTTTAGCGATATCCTCAATTCGAATTCATTTTTTTAACTTTCGAACTCTCAAGTTTTTGTTTTATTTCCGATATTTGTTTTATTTTTCTAAAACTTTAAAACTAAAAATTTAAATATTATGCATTCCGTTCCGAAAATATTAAGTATTAGTGTCACTTAATTCGGAAATAGTAGATAACATATTAAAAGATATAATTGAAACTTCATTGAAACTAACAAAGGCCATTGAATTTTACAACAAAACACGAAAGGATTAGTCTCAGACGTATATTGGCACAATATCAGACCGAGAGGGGCTTTTGAAAACGACATTTTTTTGGAGTAAAGAACCATCGAAATCTCGAAATCAAATTTATGCACCAAGTCTGAGCTTGAGGGGTCCATAGGAAACGAGTAATCAAGGATATTGAATACATTGAATAAAAAGAAACAACAACAAATTAACATTGAATAAAAAGAAAAACACTTTATCTAGTGTAAGACGTTACGACTTCATGCATTTGTTTTTCGTTAACAGTTTCGCAGTTTTTCTTGCATCATATCTTCCCCAAACCGAAACATACGAGTCATCATCTCTGTATGACATGATTTGCACTGCAAGGCCAGTTGCCTTGTGCGTGCTCCAAAGTGGGTCGCGAAATACTGAGTCGATTTATCATTTTCTGATATAATAGCGATCATATATTGCAAGTTTAGTACGAAACTCTTATAAGCATTTTAAAGATGATTCATGTTATGCCACACACTTCATATTTTGTCACTGTATTCTTTAAGCGTTGCAATTACGGTTATAATAAAATATCTGACCTAAAACATGAATCGTCTTAATGATCGCGAAGAACAATAATTAAGAATCTAATTGACAGTTAAGTTATGAATAGTACTCGAATATGTCGTTTACAAGCGTATAATACAGAATTCAATGTGTTGATAGTGAAATGCAAATTGTTGAAATATCACGAGCAGGTTTTGAGTAATTTAATGTGAAATAACCCAAAGACAGTTTTTATTGCCTCTTTATAAACGACACTTGACGGCTGTAGCAAGAAAATATGTTAGACCGTACATGTGAAATATTTGTGCTCTTCAACATTATTAATTGGGTTTTCTCAATAACAAAGCTAAGGGAAAATAATTTCAATTGTTTTCAAGAAAGCATTCATACAAACTGTTGTACGAGGGTGGATCGAAAGTATTGTAATAAGTTTTTACAAAAACGATTCTTTCATATATTGTGTTTCTTTATACTCCAATACATTTTAGGAAGTCACTAGCACTCGTTACTTCTCAAAATTGTAATCTTCCTTATCCACACATTTGTTACACCGTTAGTCGAAGGCATCTATCGTAAAAATCGGTGCCTATTCCGTGACGCCCTATCCGGAGAGCACACTGAACTTCCACATGTGTTTACAATTGCTTACCGCTAAGTGCTCCTTCAAGGGTCTAAATGGAAATTACTAGCTGTGAATCCAGACTGTCAGTAGGAAGGTCGAGATTATCCGACTGCAAGCGCTGCAACACATTTGCGTGTGTGTTAGCTGCATGTGAGTGGGCATTGTCGTTGTAAAACTGCAGACCTGTGGAGAGACATTTAGGTCATTGGAATTGCGTCTCATACGCGAACCAGTTAGTGACCATAACTGGTGGCTTTAACTATCTCTCTCCTGGAATTCATGCGACACTCAGGCGCTCCCAAAAGAAAGTTGCGACTATTTTCTTCACGAATCGAATAGTTTCGAATATTTTGGATGGTGAGAATGATTTGTGGTTTCAACGCTATTGAAACTGAATCGCTTGCTTTTATCTTTGGTATCAAATGAGGCATCCATTCTTTATATCCTACAACGATATCTGAGTGGCAGGAATGTCACTTCTTTCTCGGGAAATCAAGTGATTTCCATCTCTTCGAAACATTAAAGACACATGTGGGTGATAGGTCATTCAAAACCCATGTGGCAGACTATGGCGATCAGATGTGTCTTCGAAGACTTTTTCACTATATATTCCGCGCAAGCACTGCTTCCTTTGTCTATGGATGGAACAAACATTTGGAGGAAGAGGATGACTTTGTTGAGAAGTAATACCAAGGGCTAGTGACTTCCTAATATGTTTCAGTGAATGAGACTGTGAAATAAATTTTTCTTATCACAGTTATTGTTACCTTGCTTTTCGTTACGCCCTTGTTATTGGAAACCAAACATGTTCATTTATCAACCTCTTGAAACCCAAGCGGAGTAACTCTCATGTTTCTTGTTCTGAGATATTTAATGCTTTACTAGTGTTTTTGAAGAAAATTCCTCAATATATTACTTTTAAATTTTTTTTGTAATTTTTTAATGTGTTTAGAAAGATTTGCTTTAACTCATATTGACAATACTGATTAATTTTGTTCAGATACAGACTTGGTATAAGGGCCTACATGGTGTTCCACCATTTGTGATATGAACAGGTAAAGTTAGTGACAAATACATAAAGCAGTTAACACTATTCACATAATTAAAAAAAACACTAAATTAAATTGAAAATATCACCGAAAGTGAATAATAAAATACGTCAACCTTTTAAATTTGTTTTAAAAAAGTTTTGGAAACAACAAAAGAAAATATCCAATCTCAAAAAAATTGAAAATAAACTCCTGGACTATTTTCCAAATAGTATACTTTTTGTTACTCATCAGTCAACAGGAACAATAATTATCCTTTCCTTTCACTGACCATTAAAGACACAAGACCGATGACGTTAACGTCGTCAGAAGTACGATGACAAAGTAGAAATGATGAACAGGTGACATAAAGGCAAACTGTCTTCCACATCCTTTTTTTCTTCTTCTGTAACGGGCCGTGGTCTTCTACATAGCTTTTTAAGAGGGTTGTTAGGGAATTGTGGCGTCCTTTGAAGGACAACTTGGGAATTGGCATGCTCCCGTGTACTCAGAAACAGTCTCTTCAAAAAGAATTGTGTATTGATCACTCTTTTGGTAACGATTGAATATTCAAAACGAGATGAGAAAACAAACCAGTTACATGTCAAATGCTACAACTTCAAACTACACCTCGATTATCAGCAAGTGGCAATCTCAGCCTACTTAAAAACTAGTTGTGATAAAACAACAAGTACTTTCTCCCCCGTATTTTCACGCAAAATTACGAGAAAAGTACTCAAATTTTTGAAAAATTGTACATGACCTTATTTCAAAATCTATCTTTGAGGAACAGATTCCATTCAGGGAAAAACTCTATCTTTAATATTTTAGTTGTAGGAAGACGCCGAAAAAAATTGAATTTTTGCAATTTTGGAAAAATCTGGATTTTCAAGGAACATGAGACCTGTATCATTCTCTTGAACTACTTCACACTACCAAACAACAAGATTTAATAAAAAACGATGGTGTCATTTTTTTAAAAAAATGAAAATGTTCCAGGGTCGTTATGTAAAGTACCACCCAAAATTAAAATATTGGTTTCAAATTCAAGAAATCAGCCAGATAGATTGCAGAATATCAATTTTGGAGAAAATCAGTTGAACGGTTTAGCCGCTAGTGTTGTTCACTGACAGACAGACGTGTTGTCGACATTCGAGTTTTCGATATCAAGAACTCGCCAAACACAGATTCGGGCTACCGCACGTTTCAGAGGATTTATTTTCTAAATTTAGCAACTGGATTTATCCATTTTTTTTAACAGAGCCCTGTAATTTTGTGACCAGAGCCCTGTTGTCTTTTCGCGCAGGATTTTCGACACTAGCTTTTCAGCTAGGTCGAATTCAGTCGCTGTCTGGAGAAGAATTCTAGCGGCCGGCTGCTCTGATCGGTGGTTATCCGTGGTTTCTCCGATCAACACCAGGCGAATGCCGGAGCAGTACCCTATCAAACGGGCCACGGACCGCGCGCGATCTGTCCTTCCCATTCCCTGTCCTATCCTCTCCCCTTACACACACACACACACACTTACACTAACATGCACTACACTACTACATATTCCGGGAAATCGGTCGGGAGCTTAGAGCTTGTCTCGGCTGGGGCGGTGCCCTGCTGGTGGGAGAGTCCTGGTTAGGGGGAAACCCCACTAGCCGACGGTAGGTCGGAGCCGGATCTCGCCATCCAGCGGGGGAAGATCACCACCATCTCCCGTATAAAACATGCACTACACTAACGGGACAAATGACCAGAGCAGTTGACGCGCCCGGAAACTCGAAAAAATCAATCACTCAATCAATCAATCAATCTTTTCGCGAAGCATTACATTACTTTCTCTCAACTATAGCGAGAAAGTAAAATACGAAAAAGGGTGCTACTGCAATTGGGCCTTAAGGGGTTCTTGTAGAGGAGAGATGCAATTAATTCGTGAGACTCCGTGAGACTGTGGAATAAGTTGTTACCTTATAGTTTTAATCGCCATCATAATTAGAAATCAAATATGTCCATGTTTAAATACGCGAGTCATGGAATTAGTTGGTGGGTGCTCAATTAAGTCACATACATTTGCCCAATTGGAGTAGCTCCCTTTTTCGTATTTGACTTCCTCGCTATAGTTGAGAGAAAGTAATGTAATGCTGCGCGGAAAGATTGATTGATTGATTGATTGATTTTTTCGTGTTTCCGTGCGCGTCAACTACTCTGGTCATTAGTCCCGTTAGTGTAATGCATGTTGACACATTCAATTTCAGTTTCTCTGTCAGGCTTTAACAAGTAGTAGTTCGCCAACGATTTCCTGATTCTTACCATTTACCCTATCCGTTTACGTACTTAAGGTTGTCAACCACTAACCACTCGATACATTATAAACAGAGGGCCTTGGGTTCTAGAAAGTAAGATAGATTTCTCTGCTATCAGTCCCATTGGCCTATTCAATTTTTCCCTCAGTGTTAAACAATTAGTTCGTAAATGATTTTTTGCTACTTTCCTTTTGTTCAACTCGTTTGTATATTTATCGTTCTCGACGTCTAATCACTTGACATATTATGAAACCTGTTGACTCGACACAGGGCCTTGGGTTCTAGTCGCTGTAGAATATAAGGTATATTCTCTGTTGTCAGCTTCGATGGCCTCATCAATTTCAGTGCTTCCCTCAGGGTTAAACAATTAGTTCGCCAGTGATTTTCTACTTCCCTCTTGCTCAATAGGTTTACACATTAATCGTGCCCGACTTCTAACCACTAGAGACATGAAACCTGTTGCCTGGGCAGAGGGCCTTGGGTTCTAGTCACGGTAGAATATAAGGTATATCCTCTGTTATCAGCTTCGATGGCCTCGTCAATTTAAGTACTTCCCTCTGAGTTAAAGAAACAATTAGTTTACCAGTGATTTTTTATTTCCCTCTTGTTCAATAGGTCTTAACGTTCCCGACTTCTAACCAGTATAGAAATGAAACCTGTTGCCTGGGCAGAGGGTCTTGGGTTCTAATCGCCGTAGAATATAAGGTGTGTCTTCTGTTATCAGCTTCGATGGCCTCGTCAATTTAAGTACTTCCCTCTGAGTTAAAGAAACAATTAGTTTACCAGTGATTTTTTATTTCCCTCTTGTTCAATAGGTCTTAACGTTCCCGACTTCTAACCAGTATAGAAATGAAACCTGTTGCCTGGGCAGAGGGTCTTGGGTTCTAATCGCCGTAGAATATAAGGTGTGTCTTCTGTTATCAGCTTCGATGGCCTCGTCAATTTAAGTACTTCCCTCTGAGTTAAAGAAACAATTAGTTTACCAGTGATTTTTTATTTCCCTCTTGTTCAATAGGTCTTAACGTTCCCGACTTCTAACCAGTATAGAAATGAAACCTGTTGCCTGGGCAGAGGGTCTTGGGTTCTAATCGCCGTAGAATATAAGGTATATCTCTCTGTTATCAGCTTCGATGGCCTCGTCAATTTCAGTACTTCCCTCAGGTTAAACAATTAGTTTAGTGATTTTCTACTTTCCCTCTTGTTCAATAGATATTTATCGTTCCCGACTTCTAACAGTTAGAATGAAACCTGTTGCCTGGCAGAGGGTCTTGGGTTCTAGTCGCCGTAGAATATAAGGTATATCTCTGTTGTCAGCTTCGATGGCCTCATCAATTTCAGTGCTTCCCTCAGGGTTAAACAATTAGTTCGCCAGTGATTTTCTACTTCCCTCTTGCTCAATAGGTCTACATACTTATCGTTCCCGACTTCTAACCGTTAGATCCATGAAACCTGTTGCCTGAGCAGAGGGTCTTGGGTTCTAATCGCCGTAGAATATAAGGTATATCCTCTGTTATCAGCTTCGATGGCCTCATACATTTCAGTGCTTCCCTCGGGGTTAAACAATTAGTTTGCCAGTGATTTTCTACTTCCCTCTTGTTCAATAGGTCTACATACTTATCGTTCCCGACTTCTAACCAGTAGAGACATGAAACCTGTTGCCTGAGCAGAGGGTCTTGGGTTCTAATCGCCGTAGAATATAAGGTATATCCTCTGTTATCAGCTTCGATGGCCTCATACATTTCAGTGCTTCCCTCAGGGTTAAACAATTAGTTTGCCAGTGATTTTCTACTTCCCTCTTGCTCAATAGGTCTACATACTTATCGTTCCCGACTTCTAACCAGTAGAGACATGAAACCTGTTGCCTGAGCAGAGGGTCTTGGGTTCTAATCGCCGTAGAATATAAGGTATATCCTCTGTTATCAGCTTCGATGACCTCATAAATTTCAGTGCTACCCTCAGGGTTAAACAATTAGTTCGCCAATGATTTTCTACTTCCCTCTTGCTCAATAGGTTTACACATTAATCGTGCCCGACTTCTAACCGTTAGAGACATGAAACCTGTTGCCTGGGCAGAGGGTCGTGGGGTCTAGTCGCCGTAGAATATAAGGTATATTCTCTGTTGTCGGCTTCGATGGCCTAATCAATTTGAGTTCTTCTTTCAGGGTTAAACAATTAGTTCGCCAGTGATTTTCTACTTCCCTCTTGCTCAATAGGTTTACACATTAATCGTGCCCGACTTCTAACCACTAGAGACATGAAACCTGTTGCCCGGGCGGAGGGCCTTGGGTTCGAGGCGGCGTGTCGCCCCCGGCGCTGACCCGCCCCACGCGCCGAGCTCCGAGGCGAGGAGCGGTGCGTGAGCGCGGCACACACGACCCCGCACGCGCGTGCGTGCCGGGGCGCGGGGAGGGCGAGACCCGCGCGCGGTTACGAAATGAATGGAACGGGGCGGCGGGCGGCGTGGGAGGCCGGCGCGCGGGCGCGGGCGGGCGCCGCTAGGGGCGCCACGGGCGCGCGGGCGTCGGCGGCGGCTGCGCGCGCTGGCGGCTCTGCCCTGCCTCTGTCCCGCCGCAGACGCTCCACCGGCAGGCCGCACAGTAGCAGTCGCTGCAGCAGCAGATCCTTCGCCCGCCAGCCACCAACCGACCGCCATGTCTCTCACCGACCCAGTTGCCTTCGCCAAGGACTTCGCCGCCGGAGGCATCTCCGCCGCCATCTCCAAGACTGCGGTCGCGCCCATCGAGCGGGTGAAGCTGCTGCTGCAGGTGCAGCACATTTCCAAGCAGATCTCAGAAGATAAAAGATACAAAGGTGGGTGCCAGGGCATCGATCGCCTCCCGCGCGCCCTTCTCCCTTCCCGCGCCCCCCGCCGCGGGCCCTTCACCGGCCCTCCTGGCCTCCCGGCCCTTCGATCCGGACGACCTCCGCGCGCCCGCCCAAAAGTGGACCCGCCGAGCGCCTGGAAAAGGAAATCGATTGGCGGGCAACTTCTAACCAGGGGACAACCTCACACTCAAAATCGCATTTAAACGACTACGATTAACCTCGATATTATCAGCGGATGTAACAATACAAATTTATAACATACGCATTACGTAGGATCATACACATCGCAGTCGCTTTAATACTTTGGGAATTCTTTCGTGGTTTTGAGTCGTCGTCCAGTAATCTTCACCGCTACCGCAATATCCGCCGTATTCAGACCACTTGAAACGTCTTTCGCTCTTGCTTTACTCTAGCGTTTCCGGAGATACTTAAAGAATATTTAAGACAATTCGTAATAGAGGAAGAGCTAAACGCTCATCTAATTAGCTCCAAATAACCAGAACCGCCCCGCGCTCGCCTGGTGAGCAATGGCGGCTTCTCGCGCCAGGAAGCGGGCCTTTGACCGGATGCGCTGCCGGGACTCCGGGCGTTCAAGAGTTGCCTCCCAGAAGCTTTGTGCGAGGCGCGCGGCGGCGGCGGCGGCGGCGACGGCGGCGGTCGGAGCCATCGCCAGGACCCAACGTCCCCGCCGAGGCTTCGTCCGGGCGACGCCGATCTGGGTCATCGATCCAGGGCGAACCTGGACTCGCGTAATGGCGGCCGTCGCCGCCTCGCACCTCCCGGCGCGCCGGGGGAGCTCGACTCGCGAATAACACCTGCGCACTCGCGGTTATTACAATGGACCCTTTGATTAGACCATTAAAATGGACCCTTTGATTAGGCCATTACAATGGACACTTTGATCAGGCCAGACAAAGATAATAAATATCTTGTGGCTAATGTTTAGTTAATAAAATCTCGATATTATCTCACAAAAATTACATATTCCGGTGGGGAATATTCGAAAGAACCTACGTTGAAAATACTTACCCTGGAGTATTTATTACAGGTTTTATCATTACATTCGACAATGAAATTTACAAAATTAGCTAGAGCACATACAACACGTATAATTGCATTTTATACTATAAAATTCAATTTTTCTTACCTCCAAAACTACAGTAATTCATAAATCAAAGCATTTTTAAATACAATGCAACAATTTATATTGAATTTTACAACAACAACGTTTTCAGAGTTCAACATGTATTTTCAGTTGCAGAAGAATGTAGAGAATACAAAATAAGTTGCAGAAGAAATAGTTTTCAAGAGTCGACATATTTCAGCACATAATTCCATCTATCAGGTTACGAGAACATTTGAATGAAAGTCGATTTCGTTCATTCGATTTCGAACACTTGCATAAAAATCCAAGATCGTTTAAATATACAATTAACATTTTGCGATATATCTATCAAATCTTTTTTTAGCAATTATCTTCGAAAAATTAACAGAATGAATCGCCACAGTTGACGTATTCTGAGAATTTCTAATTAAAGGTTTTTCAGGAAAGATAATATTCTAGAGGAGTCAAATGATTTTTATTTTTATTGGGCAAATAAATGTTATATAATACGCTATATGTGGGGCTCAGTAGATGGTTTCTCTCCCCAGATATACAATTTTTGAAGAGTTAGCATCTTTCTTTAAATTTTTAAAATTTTATTTATTTTCTATTTGGTCGACATTTTTTGTCGTACAAAGGTAATAATAAAAGTATTACATCAATTAACAATTACAATTGGGCATCCTACGTCTACTTGACATTTTTCTCTAAATTTGTTCCGGCTGTATAAATAAATCTTTCGGAAAATGAGATCGGATACGACGAGGATTACTTAAAGACTTGTTGCTTCTCAAGGTTGAATTCAGAGAGACAAGATAGATCACATAGTGTAGAGTTAAATTGAGATGATAATGTTTGCATGAATGAGTCTAAGAGATCTATGTTAAGCTCGTTACAGATTTGTGAATAGACACTGAACCATGGTACTTCGACGGTTTTTCTTAATATTTTATTAGTTTGGCCCGCAACTTCGTTTGCATGGAGTCTTGAATTAATGTGGACGAGTAAATTAAACATAGTAGAAATAAAGTATGAAAATAATTATTTGGCAATTTTCATTTTAATATTACAATAAAATCAACAGTAAGTATAGTACAAATAAATCAACAGCTTACCTCAATGAATTTCATTATAATGAAGTGCCTCTCGAATGCCCACTTTTCGGTTCCAATATAACATTACAATAATGTAACTTTTTTATTGAAATTACTCGATTTATAATTTAAGATTATATGATTTATTTGTTTAATTGCGAAATTGTTCCGATTTTGCGAAATTGTTTAATTGGGAAATTGTTCGAGAGTGTAAGTCGAGTCGAGTATGTAATTCGGCATACTGTATGATCTATAATTTTCAACAATTTTCTATAAGGTATTACCTTGTCTTTTTGTCACGTTATTGATCCACTAAGAAAACTTCATTAGCTGAAAGTTCACTGCGGCGCCTTTTGTATTGTTATTTTGGCCTTTTGCCTGCATTAATAACGGTTTCGTAGTTAATTATAAACGGAAGTAATCGTTTGCAAAACAAATTTAAAATCTTTATTGAAGGGATTGTATTCGTCTAACATTGTAAATCTTCACCTGTGGTGGTATTTAAGTTGAGGAAAATAATTGTTTTCTATCCCTTTGTTGGATCATTAATTAACTTACTAATAAAGTATGTATTTGGTGTTATTGAGATGGTAGTCCGACTTCGCCGGTCAGCTACCGGTTTCCCCCATGCCTGGGCCTAGTTAAATTCTCATGCTTGGGGATAAGAGCGACATGAGGCGAACATGACGTATTCTCTTCACCGTAACTAGTAAGACCCACCTGCTTAGCTTTTCTTCGTCACACAGCTACAGAAACTGAGACTATTTTAAAGGAAAGCTAAACTCTTTTTGCCTCGACCGGGAATCGAACCCCAGACCACTGCACGGGAAATTAGTACGTTGCCCATGAGCCATCCCAGAGGCTATACCAATAAAGTGTAATTGCAAAAATTTCTTTGGCATTTTACGACGGGAAGTAATGAGCCTATTTGATGATACACCTGGTCCTGGATTTTCTAAGATGACATAAAGCAACCCTCGTGTATTTATCTGGCGCCACAAGAAGTCATCTTTTCAGAATTATTTAATATTCCGGTATGAATTTAATTTTGAAATAAAAATGATATAACACCATAATCCTGCAGGCAAGAGTCCGAATACCCTGCGTATATCCGTCCATAAGTCAAGTTTGAGAGCACTTCCGGTCAGCTTTGGACACGTCAGGTGTCTTTCCGGTCCACCTTTTGGACCCGACTGTTGTTTTTTCGTAGTATCCTTCGAGATTATCATCACCATTATCATTATTATTATTATTATTATTATCGCCATTAGAATATTTATTTTAAAACTTTGTAAAGATACAATAATTGGCTAGGCAATTTCCTGTATCTCTCTGCCATGCTTATCCTTCACTTTGCCCTCAAATATCCACGTCACCTTTTCCTGAACATCCCACCTTCCCCACATGCTTTCTTTCTCAAAAACATGACATCTCTGTAATAGGTGATCCACGTCTTCTTCTTCCATCTCACAGAGCCTACATTTCCCCCATTATTTAACCAATGTTTACTCGCTCAGGTTTCATTCCCTAACCTATATCTTGCTTTCCTTCTTCTGTCTTTTTCCTTACACTTCCATTTTACATACTTAGGAATATCATCCACCTAAATAAATTTGTAAAATTATATACAATATTGTTATGAGTTTGTTATCTTTTCATTATCTTCCTGCGATAATTGATATTTTTTCAATATATACTATCATATATCCTCATCCCCTGACCCGGAAATACCTGCTCTTTCTCTTAATTATACCTCACACTGGTTTCATAACCACCTTCCTTTTTTATCTAATTCTGGAATTGCTTTATGTAGCCTCCTCCCTTGTTAATCCAAAACCCTAAAAACGTATAGCCACTCACCATTTCTAATATACTTTTCTTCTGTAAAATTTTCTCATATTTATTCTTTCTTTTGCCCTTTTTAAATTACGTCACTTTAATTTTATCCATGTTAAATTCGAATAGTCTATTCTCTACAATTTTTTCTAACCTCCCAACATCTTATTCAAATCATTAGCATTGTCTGCCAATAATACATTATCCGCATAAGATAGTGACCAAATTTTTATTTTACCAATAAACATCTCTGCAGCCTGGCCCTTCCCTAACTTCCGTTCTAATTCTTTCAAATTTAATTTAAAAATAAGGGGACTCAATGGGCAACCATGTCTTACTCCTCTATTGGTCTAGAACCTATTGCTAATTTTCCCACATGCCATCACCCTGCACCTCGTGTTTCGTAAATCACCTTTAAGCATATAATTATCTCCCATTCAATTCCTAGATTCAACCTAACGTTCCACAGCTTTTCCTTGCTCACAGTCCGTCAGCTCTAAGTCCGCCTTCAAATCAATAAATACATCTCATAGGATTCTCTTTCTTACTTCTGAATCCTGTTTAATTGCATGGTATTAGTTCCTTCTCCCTTACCTATCTCTGCAGTCTGCATCCGACAATCTTCATCTAAATTTTGAATAGTAATGTCATGATCCATATTCCTCAGTAATTTTCCACTTCGCTCCTGTTGCATTTCTGTCGAGAGTACTAAACTCTGTCAGAAGCCTTGGTAATCTCTAGAAATCGAAGCCCCCGTATGTACTAGCTTGTGAAAACCATTTGAGATTTGTTCAGTAAGTCAACGGGGTTGGCGATACATTAAAAATCGGGGTCTAAATCCATTATGGTAAGAAGGGATGGCATTAAAAGTTTTTAGACAGTCAGCCGGTTGTCAATAAGTTTCTCAAAATGTTTTGTTACAGTCTGAAATAGACTAATTGCATACATGAAACATTACATTAATTACAGTACATGAATGTAATTTTACACATATAGTGTACATTAAATTTAATTTACGTACATGAAAATTACTTTCGTGTACTGTTACATTAAAAGTAATGCATACCTTTCTGACAGTGTTGTACAACCTTGCAAATGAACGAATGCGTTCATTCACCCACAGTGTGTTGTTCCCTTTTCAGGTATTGTCGACTGCTTCGTCCGTATCCCCAGAGAGCAGGGCTTCCTCGCCTTCTGGCGTGGTAACTTCGCCAATGTCATCCGATATTTCCCCACACAAGCCCTGAACTTCGCTTTCAAGGACAAGTACAAGCAGGTTTTCTTGGGCGGAGTCGACAAGAACAAGCAATTCTGGCGCTACTTCGCCGGTAACTTGGCCTCTGGTGGAGCTGCAGGTGCCACCTCTCTGTGTTTCGTCTACCCTCTAGATTTCGCAAGAACGCGGTAAGTAAGATTTCCTACATTTCGACTAACCTCATCAAAATACCTTTCCGATTGGTCCTTTTGAAAATCCTTTTAATCGATCGCTGGAATTGTATACGCAACTTTTGAAAGAAATATCTCATGTTCCCTTGCGATTACCTCGAATATCTTGGAAGACTGAACTAACCACATATGTAAGATAGACTAAACATCGCCCTTTTCTTCACCTTAACTAAGTGGTAGGTACGTTGTAAATTTTAGATAAGGTATAGTCGTCTCTTTTACATTGTAGTTTCTTTTTAAAGTAATCCCCATTTACTTCATGTTCTTCCCTTCCAATTTTCTTTATCGATTCTTTAAGGGAACAAACTTTGCATGATTTTTGTATACAATAAAGCGGTTGTCCTAATTCTTCATAGCTGGAATGTATGTATTAAGTAATTATCTTTGAACATAAATTGTAGACCAATTTTCGATCACCATTACATTTCTTGACATATATCATCGTTCAAAACCATCTTTATTAATGTAAATGAAGGAGAATTCGGAGTATGTAAATGAAATAAGAACTAGCGCTGCATTAATTTCTTTAGTTAAAAGTAACGTTTTAGAGAACTGTTACAAACAGTAAAAGCAATATTCTTGTCGTGAAATAGAACGGTTCATTACTACATAACACGTGGAGAACAATTAAGCAATCATCACCACAGGAAGGACAAAGCATCCACTTGGATATTACTTTATCGTACGCTGTTCCAAATGCTGCGGCCAAACACTCAGTCCACAGTGACATGTTACGTATGCGTTAGGTGCGATGCCAATCTATTATGCATGACAATCAGTAATGGTTTCTGTTTGGACACTCCTCGTTCATTCATCCGTTCCAGGTTTTGCAAGTACTACGCAAGTATCTACGTTCTTATCAGTTAATTGAGTCATAAAGTTAACACTCTTTCAAATTAAAAATGAGAAGTTTGTAATAAATATATGCCACATAGAAAACAATAAGGTAACTCAAATTCAAAACATTTACCACAAAAAATATTTATGGTTGGAATTTAGTATGAGACTATGAAAGTGTTCTTCCTTGTTTCTTTACGTTAAGTTTGAGTAATGTCAAGTCAAATGTTTAATGGCGTTTTCTGTTCCCATTTGTTGACACCCGAAATCCCATAGCTCTAAAAGTCAATTTTTCGCCTACCAAAGAATGATGATATAAATGCATGAAAATGTCTCACCGTATTTTTGCAATCCCTGCATGTTCGTAAAAAACATAGCATTCTGATAATGCGAAGTGAGCTAGAATAATAACGATTGTTTAAAAAAATGTGAATCTCATTTATGAATAGGGTACTTCAAATTTTTAAAACAAATTAAAATAAGTATTTCGTGTAATATTTTCTTTTGAAATTACGAATGCCTAGTGTACACCCTCACAAAAACATTAAATACGAGCATATATCAATTTTTATATGTATTTTAATTCTCTACTTCGCATAACTTCCTTCGCTCATTGTTCGAACACAGCTAAATCTTACCACCTGACAATCTATCAGATGTCTCTAGCCAGGTCAATCCCATGGAGTTTTAATGAGTCGAACGAAACAGGCGCGTGGAAAGAGCCCAGCGGGCCGAGTGAACGCCGTGCGGAGCGGAGGGGGCCTCGACTGACGCGCATTTGTCTTCATGCGCCTGATTGGGTGTCATGGCCGCAGCTCGCGTGCCCGGCATGCTTAGCGGCAACTCGCGCGGAGCAGCGCTCCCCGCGAGCAGCTGGCGCTTGCATTCCGCCAGCCCCACGTCACGGGCTGGAATGCCAACGACTCATCGGTGTGTCGAACGCAGACCACTTTAAGACGCGAATCCAGTCTGGCAAAAATGCATTCTACTCAGTCGTCGGTTCAGAAGAAAAGTGACATCTCAAAAATTGTCATTTTTTACAGAAGTGAAAAAATATATTTTGAAATTAGCATTTTGTACTATTAAAAATTCCGTGTAGTTTACAAGACATCTGTTGCTAGTAAGTAATGTACAGAAAAACATTGACTGCAAAATTAACGGCTCCGCTCAAGATCTTCTGCAAAATGATTTTTGAGGTGACAATTTTCGTGATCATGAACGATATGTGATAAAAAGTATTTTTTACATACCGCTCAAGCCCACCAAAGGATGGAGATGAATTAATTTGGTACAATGTATTTTTATAGTAACTTTTTCTAGTGTTATTAGTTTTTCAAGAGAATGATGACGTGTTAGTACGATGTAAGTTAGTAGGATGAAAGTTGCAATGATATAATATTAAGTAAACGTTACAATTAATACAAGAAAGTAGCGTCTCTAGTTTTATAAAACAAGTTTCTATTTAAATAATAAAAGAAAGAAAACCAAAACATCGTGTCATTTGGGTTTTGTAAATATTATATTCTACAGCAATGTTTTGTAGGATTAGCTAATTTTGGAAAAATTGTTTGTTAGTGAGTATGAAGATGAAAGGTTTTTAAGCTATGAAATTTTCGAGCATTGTTGCCAAAGTCAATTTTACTAATAAAGTGGGTTTTGGAAGATCCAAGAAAAGAGAAATGGTGTGCTGAGTTTGAAGTACTTTGATGAAGAGAGTTTTGCATAACGTCGCTGAAATGCTATAAGTAACCTAATTACAGCACATAATCAGCAATATAATTAATATGATTTTACGTAAACTTTGCGAATATACGAGAAAGTCTGTGGCAAGTTCTCAAATCACTAGTTTTTTTTAATGTAGCAGCATTTCGTAATATTTAAATTCCTTATTAAATAAATTTTGCTAATACGTTCGTTTATAATTGGCTTAAATTAATTTTTATCATTGGAAAACAGCTTTATTGACGCAGGAGCAGGAAGACATTACCTGCCGTAAAACATGGGTGATCAGCGGGTTGCATATCCGACGGCAGCGCAAGGCGCAAGTCGGCAAGCGATGATAGGAAACAAATGATCGACTATTCACCCGCCAAGGAATCCATGGATAACATGATCAGAACACTAAATTTACTTTTGACAAACCAATATCGGTTTCAAAGCCACGTTAACAGAGAAAATGCAGAAATAAAATAATTCTGATAAATACCTAACGTAGATGCATCCAGTTCTTTGGGGGATAAAAGTTTTATTGCGTTTATCAACCGATTATTTAAGAGTTTTTGAGTTAAGTACTTCAATTAAAAATGTGTGTCTTTAAAACATAAGTCAAATGTAAATATGAGTAATTTCTCCCTTCATAATCAACTCTTTCCTCACTTCCTTCTTCTGAGTAGTATTTCAGTTAACGCTGTCGAATCATCGGAAGTTAGAACGTCATGAATCTAAGCGCCTTTTGTACTCGGGAAACTTGACTTTTCACAAACAATTTAATACACTGGAGTGATTAATAGGGCCCGGATTTTAATGACAAATCACATATTTTTTTCTGTACCTTCGGGTAAACTTTAAAACAATTTATGCACGAATCCAGGTATTGTCGATTAGAAAAACGTGTTTTTATTGTGCATATAAAGTCATATTTACACCGTTTTCAGTAAAAGGTCATATTTTGGCCAAATTTTGCCATAAATGAGTACATTTGTTATATTTTTAAGGGCCGTTTTTAGTAAAATGTCATATTTTGGCCACATTTTTCCCAAAATTCATACGTATGTCATATTTTTGAAGACACAAGAATGAAGAGCTTGAAAATGTGTCTCGCATGACTATGTATAAAGTGATATTGTCACAAATAAACTCAACAATTACATCACAAACGATTATTTGAAACGTAAGTGAATTTGAACGGAGTGAATTGAGTCGAGCTCGTGGACATGTGGCTGAAAAAGTGTACAACATATTGCTGCGTTTACAAGCATTTTATTAAAATGCTAGTTAGTTCCAACGACTGCAAACCGCATGTAACATCCTCACAATCTGTTCTTGAGTGAATTTTGTATTTATGTTATACTTAAAAAATCAACAGGAATTTTTAAAAAATAAACGTGTGTAGCGTCATATTTTATTTTTAAGGTCATATTTATATAGGTTTTAGGTCATAAATGCTTCCATATTTCGCTGATTTTTAGGTCATTAAAATCCGGGCCCTAGTGATTGAACACGACTCAAGACGCATCCAAGTTAAATGTTTTCATTTTCTCCCTTAGGTTGGCCGCCGACGTCGGCAAGGCAGGCGCCGAACGTGAGTTTACGGGCTTGGGTAACTGCATCAGCAAGATCTTCAAATCTGATGGCCTCGTCGGCCTGTACCGAGGATTCGGTGTATCCGTGCAGGGTATCATTATCTACCGTGCAGCCTACTTCGGCTTGTACGACACCGCACGTGGCATGTTGCCCAACCCCAAGACCACGCCCTTCCTCGTTTCATGGGCCATCGCGCAGGTGAGTTTGAACCCACAAATCTCCAAGGGCATGCGGCACCTCGTACCACCTCCATAGCCGTGCGCAGAGTGTCCCCCTCCTCGAAAATTTCGGAAGGGGCCGCGTAGACCAACTTAATAGAACGTTTTATTTCCGTAACTATCAATTCCGATTTCCCCCTTTTTTAAGCTGATAATTTGGGAAATAGAAACGAGGCATTTATGGAAGAGGCTCACCAAACCATCTGGTAATGGTTCAACATCAAACCAATTGGATTTATTAATTAAAGTTATTTCATTTTCTTCGTATTACGTTTTATTATTTACTAGTAAAATATGTAATTTGTAATTTAAAAAAGTTTAATTAAAACGTAGGCTCAGAGGGACCCAAAATGTAGTTCCCCCTAGGGTTTTAAGGTGGCTGCGCACGTCTATGACATCACATTATAAAATCTTCCTCTTCCCCCTATACAGCTTTGATTGCAGATTTTCGAAAATAAGAAAATATGGAGGTGATTCTGAACGGGAAAAAGTGCATAAATCATTGGATTAATATTCGTCCGATCATGCACTTTGAGGAACCATTATTCCCATGTAAGATCTCCCACTCTCGGTGAGGAATACTGAGACTGTGAGATTATTCGCTTCAATAACATTTCTGAGTGAAAGCAAAAAGATGTTTCTGCCAACTCAAGATACTGAATTTCTCTGTGAGCAAAAGTGTAGGTAAATCTTGCGGGATTGTTAAGACATAAAAATTCTTAGAAACAATAGTTGTGTTAGAACAACCTAGTAAACGTATCTTGGTTTAGTCATGAGTTAGTCACAGGTGAGGAAAGTCATCTTACCTGGTAAATGTCAGTTGAAACATGTTCATATGGCATCGTTTTGTAGGACACACCTTAAACTATTTCATCTAGTAACTAAATTCCGCACGGCAGAGGTTTCATTTTTCAAAAATGTACTCGTCAGAAGGAGATGCGGGACACATGAGAGATTTCAAATGTTACACAAGCAAAATCAATGTTCAATTCCAATGACCGGATATTTGGAAAAACATTCACCTCGTCTGAGGGTAACAGTAAGTTAAGATATGCAATTTAATAATATAATAAACACTATTTACTAATTTCATAGAAATAGTTATACATTTATAATACAATTTAATAATGATAAATTATACTTAATAACAATTAGCACTGACTATTTGAATGTACAAATAATAATAGAATTTTAAAAAATTATAATAATATTTATCGTTTTTACTAATTTTATTTCGTTCGTATAAATTATACAGTTAAGTGGAAAGTTATTAAATTTTGAATTTACGAAAAGTGGTCGAACTACAAAATAAAATTGACAAATTCTGTCCTTTGTTTCCTGTTTTTCTTTCATAAATTGACCCTGGGTTACCGAGGATCCGTTTCATCACAAACCAGCATTCTCTGCTTATTTATTACTACAACTTAATATATTCAAGGTTTATAAATAGTTCGGTTTCATCACTTGTTCTTTTGAATCCACTAAATGACCCATATCTTGCAAAATACCGTCATATTTTCTAATGTTTTCTTCATAAGAAATTTGTTTTCAATAAAACAACTTTTAATTAAATATCTCTCAGAAAATTTTTTTTTATTAGGGTATTATTTACGAAAGTTTTCTCAATATCTTAACATAACTACTTTACAATTTTATAGCTAAATTCAACATCCTTTTGATGAAATAATTTTCTTGGCAGTTTCTAAGTAGGTCAGGAATAAATATATCTCGTATATTTCGAACCACTAGACATTCAATAATCAATTCAGGCGTACAAGGTTGCGAAAAACTACTCCCTCTAACCACTGTCAAGCTATTCTAGACTCTATAACACTGGTCTCTTACCATGATAATGGCCATCAGTTTTATAATGCCAAAAGCACTACAGACTTCAAATATACTCCACATATCCCACCTTATTGCCATCTACAGAGCTGATTGGAGTCGTAGTTAGTTTATATGCCATGACCTTAAAGAGTGATTTTCTCCCTTCTTCCCTTTTCCGCTGTTACAAAAGGTAGGCCCACATTCTCGAATCCTTGAAATATATTTTTACTTCCATTCTAAAGTGTTTTCTAACTCCAGTATAGTATAAGAATAATTTATTTGCTAAAACCATTTACTCAAATTTAAGATATACATTTATATAAAGAGTAATACTAACCATATATACACACATATAGCGGTGTTTTATATTCACCATTTTGATCACTTGCTTCATCATTCATGTGGTTACTACCGGTTCTTTTTCTCATCACAAGAAGGTGAAACTTATAACAGCAAATTTCTAAAATATAAACATTTTCCTTCGTTTCATATTCGAATTACATTGTTAATAGTAGAGATATTCCACGTCATCAGTTGTTTGCTTTTATTATAAAATAAATTTACAAGAAAATAAATATTGAACTGTGTAGCTACTGTAACAGATAATATTCATACTCTGGTATTGTAAAATTTAGTTAGTCTTCTAAACTATTTAAAATCTGAATAATTTGCACGTATTAAATGCCACTTAAAATGTCCATACACAGGCAAGAACCGTCCGCAAGCTTGAGCATTATGAGCTCGTACTGAGCTCACAACGAAGCATTTTCTGCCACCTATGGATGATCAGAAAAATACGGTAGTTTACAATCTTTCCTTCAACGGCCAGTTCCGACGTTATTCCGCGATCTAACCAATCGTCGCGTTGTCCCTGACCCCCCCCCTCCGCACGCACGACGAATCACACTCAAACCAAACCCCTCCCGCCCCATCCAGCTCCGCCTCGCCCCGCATCGCGACTGCTGGTGAACCCCGCCCCCTCCCGCGTTCCCCGTCCTGCCCCTCCCCTACAAGTCCCTCCTCTACCCGCCCCGCCCCGCTCCTCCCCGCCCCCTCCTCCCTACCCCGCTCATCCCCGCCCTGCTCTTCCCCGCCCAGCTCCTCCCCGCCCCACTCTCCGCCTCTCCCCGCTCCGCTCCTCCCCGCCCCATCCCGCCCCGCGTCGCATCTGTTTGTGAACCCGCCCGCGCAGCGCTTCGCTGCGCTGCTCTTCCAGTGACCGAGTCACGCGGGGCTCAGGAGGAAGAGAAGGGGAGGGGGCGTGCAGATTTCTCCGAGGTCACGGAGTCGCACGCGGCGCTCAATGGAGCCGCTGGACGAGCGCAAAGTGCACTGCGCAGGCGCGGTCGGAGGACTTCCTCCTTTAACCGACCCCCACGCCCCCGCGCCCGTTCTCGCGAATCACGAGAAACCGAGAGACTTCTGAAACGGAACAAAACGACAACCAAATACTTGCATAAGCGTATAACCAGTAAATAACAAGTTCATTAAGTATTTTAAACAAAATCAACCTGAACAACCTGAACGTTTAAAAAAAATAATAGTTCTCGAAAATAATGGAATAGTTAACGATGCAATGTTAACCATAGTTTTGAAACATCTGAAACATATACTTCGTGAACTTCAGAACTGGTCTAGATTCAATAATTTTTAACTTTTTTTGCAATGCAGTTGTTCATTCGAGTCAGATTATCGGTGGACTGCGGTCGCTAAGAAAGTGCAGATGACTTACACACCTAAAAATGTGCTGTTTGCTTCGACTAATCATTCGAATGGAAACACTTTTTTACAGTGCACTGAACCCGCGCGGTCGCGTTTTTCGGTCGCGTGTATGCGCGCCTTATCTTTAACAGGGCGCTGAGAATGATGCGTCACTTCATGCTTCCTTTAACGTAGGTGATGAATGTATTTCATGTTACGTAACTGGTAGACTTAGGTGACGTCCTAAGGTCTACTAATGTCGCACCTCATGACGGAGAACATGCGACGTTGTCGTTTATTATCGTCCATAAGAGATTATTATCACTTCAGATTTCTGACAATGTTCATTCAATTTTCCTAGTGAGGAAAAGCTTCCATCCTTTTGGCTAAATTTCCAAACAATTTGACTTTTTAAGAGGTGTTAAAAATTTTGACAAACTCCTAGAGATTGTGATTTGTTTTTACATAATATTTAATTCAGAATTGTTTTTCATACGGAAGAATATAAATAATGTTCAAGTCATTTCTGTGATCATCTAAAAACTTTCACAAATAACGCCTTTACGTGATTTCATTTGGAATGTTACATGGTTACATCACAAATAATACATTTCTTTTGAGGAAAATAAATGTAGAAGCAAACATATATGTGCACGTATGTCTCAGGCAGAGTTATAACGATCCAAACCAACCGTCACATTACCGAGAAAATGTATTTCAACCCAATATTTCTTATTAAAAACCATTAACTCTCTTTTGCCGAAGGACAGAACGTCGTGTGGCAGTACCCACACGACGGCACGCACGTTTATCTTGTCTCCAAATCCGCCAGGGCTCCATGCCGTGCCAGCTGTTTCGTGAATCAGGGCTGGAAAGTAGGTCGCTCCTGCGGGTCGTGTTGCGAGACGCGCTCTGAGCTAACCCACGCGGTGGGGGGGGCGAGAGGGGGCTGGGCGCAGGCGCGGCATCCAAACTGGACCAAAATCCTCATCATCCAAAAAAAATAGACTGGTAAACACCTGTTTCCATTCAATTCACATCTTTTACGAAATAACTTTAGGAAATTTCCAGTACATTAATATAATGTAATTAATTAATGTACGTTTCTCACTTCAGTAGTGTCATTTGTCATTTTAATCAATGAAAAGGCGAAGGTGAAAGATATTTATCTATTCACTTTTTTATTCTTAAATTTTCATTTTGTTATTTAAAATCTCATTCCACAATATTACAAGCAAAAGTTAAGCGTTTCGATGAAATGCATCAATGAAAAAGCAAAGCTGAAAACGAGATATTTATCTACTAACTTTTCTTTCTTAAATTTTCATTTTATTTTTATTCTCATTCCATAATATTAGACATAAAAGTGAAGCGTTTCGGTGTCATTCCGGGCCAGTGCCAGATTACCGAACCAACTCAGTAGGTTGCAGCCTGGGGCGCGCAATTTTTGGGGGCGAACGAATTTCAGCGGATTCAAAATTTCATAAGGCAAAGATTTGAATTTTTTATAAATTTTTTTCCCATATTTGTAAGAGATGAAAGTGTTAATTAATCAAAAATATATCCATTGATTTGATAAATTGAATACAAAAATATCGTATACTTATTACATCAATATCGTGGTGAGAATTATTTGATATGTATGCGTATAATCAATTATTTATACGTACACGATATTTGCGTCGGTTACAAATATCGTACAACAATTTTTTATTCAAAATATTATGAGTTTTAATGTTTAAAAAAAGCTATATAAAAGGGCGGTAAAACATATGACAGCATAGGGCGCACATAATTCAAAGTCAGGCACTGTTCCGGGCCACTGCGCCTGGGCGCGACCGGGCCAGGGATGAAGCGAGCGGCCGTCGGCGGATCCAGGGCGCACCGGAAAGGGTGCGTTACGTCACACGCGCGCGTACGTAACGCCCCCTCCGCCGCCGCCGCCGCCGAAGCAGCTGACGCACGGGCGCGTGCTTGCCCGCGCGGCCGGGCGCCGTGCCAAGTCGCGCATGTCGCACCCGCGTGCGCTTATGTAAGGTCTTCTTCGCCAGCCCCGCCACGCCCCACCATGCCCCGCCACGCGCCTCGCCCCGCCACGCGCCCGCTCCTCGCCGCGTAGAATAGACCCGGTGGATTACGCCGCGACTTCATTCGCTGTTGGTATTAAAAGTTTGTGCACCCTCGAACGTTAAAGACCGCGAGCGGTAGCGCAGTGCATCAATAACTCTCTGTTAGAGAGTTTGTGCACATCTTAACGGCCAGCAATCGAATGCAATATCGATCTTCTGCGCACACTCAGATGCACGAAAATGATGCGAAACTTGAAATGCGCATGCGCAGAAGATCGATAGCTTTAAGAGCTTTAACGTTCGAGTGTGCACAAACTCTATTGGTCACTTTTCACTAAGTGATCACCTGTACATTTACCTCAAGGGGTAGGGGTTGAACCTCACTTCTACGCGTCAAAGAAGAAACAATTCGTAGTTTTGAACAAATACTGTATTTCCTAATGAAAATTCAATCTTCGGATGAAAACATATCCATTATTCAAAAGAATAATAAAAATTTTAGCCATCAATTTGAGATAATATTCTCCTCCTTTCAAGAATTAAGTTTTCATCTGTGCCTGCTCAAAAGATGAATCAATTTTCAACTCTTCTTCCCCTTACTTTGCATTATAACATTGTTTACAAACTGTATTTTCTGATATTATTTCTGCAACTTCCCTTCTCTATGTGTCTTATAAAGAAAAGCAACCATCATATCAACTAGCATGCATTCGATAGAAATTACGAATATATATTACAACCACAAATTCTTGACTTATACTGACAATAGTTGACCACAATGACTTAAAAGAGAATATCTTAATTCAAAGGAAACGCGAAGAAAATAGGTTTTTTCAATATTTTCCGGTCACTCAATGTATTTGACGCGCTCAGAAAAAATAGTTTGTAGTGTGAATTCGCAAACACGTAAGGAATGAAGGTGCTAAATTACGATCTTCATAAAACCCTAAAATATGAGAAATGATGAGTTAAAAATGTCTGTTTTTAATGAAGGAAATTAAATGAGAGTTCTGAAAAACATAAGTGAAGTACATTGTAGCTGTCCCATGTGTTCATATTGATAGAAAATTGCTTGCGAAATACTTGCTTAATTCGATAAAAAGTGAACATAATAATTGCTTACATATCTTTCCTAAAAAATAAAAATAATGCCAAATTATTCCCTTAGAATCTCTCACATCCATTCATCTAAGTAAAAACGAAGTGTTGTATTACTGTCAAGGTAATTGCTTCAGTTTGTCTAAATACAAGCAAACTAGAAGTCGTTCAACAGTTGACGAGTTAAAAAATTAAATTTTTGCAAAAAGAAAAAGTATGGAAAGAAGTTTCCATTTTCTGAAGACAATTGTATACAAACTGCACCAGTTGTTTAATGATTAGGTGATGAATAAAACGAGCCACATGAGTGAGCCTACATTCTACTCCTTTTCCCTCAAGAAGAACCCATGCTAACGCTCGGCTGGGCCGTCCTCCCTGTTCCAGGTCGTGACCACCGTGTCCGGCATCGTGTCCTACCCGTTCGACACGGTGCGTCGGCGCATGATGATGCAGTCCGGCCGCAAGGCGTCCGAAATCATCTACAAGAACACCATCCACTGCTGGGGGGTGATCTACCGAACAGAGGGCGGCGCCGCCTTCTTCAAGGGCGCCTTCTCCAACATCCTGCGAGGCACCGGCGGCGCGCTCGTGCTGGTGCTGTACGACGAGATCAAGGCCTTCCTGTTCTAGACGGCGCCGCCGCCTCCGCCGGCGCCCGCGCTGGGACCACGCGCTGCCACTCCGACGAGCGAGCGCTTAAGTGGACTGTCACCAACGTAGGCTCTATTTATATAAGTGTAAATAAAATATTATTACAAATATGATTGTATGATCCGAAGGCAGGAGAAGGAAGGACTCTGAGCGGCGGGGGCCCGGCCGGGGGCCCGGCGCGGCGGGGGGGCCCGCGGCCCCCAACGCGCGGGCGGCGCCCGCCCCGTGGAGGCCGGTTCCTTGTTTGTGTGACGGCCGCGGACCCCCTCCGCCCGCGGGCCGGGCCCCGCGCCCCCGCCCCGTTCCATCGACTTGCGCCCCTCGCGAGCAGCGTGCACCGTGTTGTTTCTTTCTTTATGTATATATTAGCAGACAGTGTTCAATAAAGGAGTCACAAACGCCAACCCCTGTATTTGCTGTACATTCTTTCACGCTGTCTCCTTGGAGCTCCCAGCGGAGGTGAACGACCGGGCGGGCCACGCGGGCTTTGGGGGGGAGGGGGGCTAAGATTGGCTGACGGAGCAGATGTAACAGGTCCGGGGGACGATAAAAAAGCACGGGAACAAGGCACGAAACGGCGGCGAGGGAGAGACGCCAAGGAGGAGGGGTGGGGTGCCGGTCGCAGGCCAATGCGACCCCGCCAACCTCTATCCGACCTCTACCATACTTCCTCACGTGAGTAACACACCCCCTCTACACCGACTGCACCGCCCTATTGAACAAGACGAAATGAAGTTTATTTTTTTCAGACTGGAATCTACGATTTTTCCCTCTCCTCGATTTCCCCCTCTCGTCCTCCTGCACACGAATACCTTCAAGTGTAATAATGGATAGTGGAAATTTTAACACAATGAACAAATAAAAAATATAAATGAATACAGCAAAGTATTCAGTTTTTAAACAAAACGTTGGGACGTGTGTAAAATAATCTGAAGGTCAAGAACTACATGATTCGAAATTCATGTAGTTTACACGTGACGCTCACCACGGACACGTAAGCGATTAATAAAGTGATGAATGCACGTGAATGTGCGTCCAAGCCACAGAGGCGCTGGCAGCCCTCGCGCAGGGCGGCGCCGAGTCGGCGAGGTGCGGATGCGCGCCCGGGCGGTCGGTCGCTTTCGCACGAAAATATCGCTCGCCGCCGTCGCCGCTGGGGGTATTTTTATTCAGAGCACGAGGCGGCGGCGACGATGGTCCTCCCTTCACCGCCGCCTGTCTGCTCCTCTCCGCAGCGCACGCGTGCGGCGTGTGACGTCACGCGCGCCGCCAGCTCCATCTTTAGCGCGAGGTCGCGCGCGCGACGGAAATAACGCCCGGCCGCCGCCGCCGCCGGCGCGCCGCGGCCGCCGCGAAACTCGAGTCGTCCTCCCCTCGCGCTGCTGGAGCGCCGGCGTACCGCAGGGGCTCCTCGCACGGCCCGAGAGGCCTCGCAGTCCACCCGCCTCCTCCCCGCTCTCCACGAAAGCACCTTCCTCACGGCCCCACGCGCAGCCCCGGTATTTAGAGTTCCGCTGGGTCGTGGAAATAAACTTCACGAGGAAAATCTTTGTAATTCTATCGCTGAAATGAATATTAAGCGGTTTAATTGTTGCAACGCATCCAGGTGAAATGCCAGAACCCATTATTTAGATACACGAGAAAAAATGTGTCATGTGCCGGGTATTTAGATCTCCGCTGGGCTTTGGAAGAAAACTGCACGAGGAAAATCTTTGTAGTTCCATCGCTGAAATGAATCCTGTTATTTGCGGTTTAATTGTTGTAACGCATCCAGGTGAAATGCCAAAGTCGATTATTTAGATACACGAGAAAAAATGTGTCATGTGCCCGGTATTTAGAGTTCCGCTGGGCTTTGGAGGAAAACTTCACGAGGAAAATCTTTGTAATTCTATCGCTGAAATGAATCTTGTCGTTTGCGGTTTAATTGTTGCAACAGATCCAGGTGAAATGCCAGAGTCGATCATTCAGATACACGAGATGAAATGTATTACAAACGGGGCAGTTCCACGGAATCGTGCAATATGCAAAATTCCATGTGTATATCCGTTTTTTAAAAGAAATATTTAGAGATAAGTGGAGAGGGAGGGAAATCTCGAAGGGGAAAATCTGTGTAAATCCATCGTTCAAGTGAACCTATTCATTCGCGCATTCATTGTTGTCAGTAACGGATGACGGTGAGATATCAGAATCAGTCATTAAAATTCACTAATTAAATTAGTCACCAATGGGGAGGGTACCAGCAATCGCACGATACTCCATGTCTTGAGTGAATCCTTGCCTTTTCATATCCTATTCTTCACTGGAGGGGAGAGCAACTTCAGGGAAACAATCAACGAAATTACTTCACTGAAATGCTCATGTCCATAGCAACTTCCTTTGAAGAATCAGCAAAATCAGGTAAGAATCCCCAGTGTCCACGGAATGATCACTTCATGCCCATAAAATTCTAAATGGTAAGTTGGTACTGTTGCACCTCAAAGAGTGATATCGTCCCTCAAAGCCCAGCGAAAGCTTTGACTCATGAAAGTTTCACTTCTTTAACAAATTTGCGGAAATGAAAAAAATTCCAACTCGTGAATGCATTTGCATGTTTCTTGATGAAAGTATGGAAAGCAGTGGTCCTTTCATAATCATTCAGTTTTGCAATATAAAACTTGTTACCAATAGGGTTGGCTTCAGAGAAATCTCATCTTCAAGAAAAAATAATTGAGAACCCTCCTTTGAATTAAAGAAACATACTCGTCAGAACTCTGCGCAGTTGGAGGGTTGAACGCAATTGTACTTTTTCAAATGCTCAGATGCAAGTATGGAAAGTAAATAAGAATTATGAATGAATTAATATAAATGAAATCAACACTGACCCTTAAAGCATATCTGTTAAGAAGACACTTGCTAGTGAATTCGAATGTTAGTTGAAATCAATTTCACAATTAAAACCGATAAGAGTGAATCGCTGAAATGCACCCATTCCTGGTTTTTTCTTATTTGAATACTTGAAAGTAAGAGAAGCAAGCAAGATCTCAGAATTATACAATATTAGCACATAAGGGTGGTAATATTGAAGACGAATTATTTCGATCTTTCTTTGAAATAAGTAAGGAAAACAACGAAAATTTTCGAATCGTTCAGAAGTAAAAAAAGAAATAAAGGTACCAACTCTGGGAGTGAATTCAGTAAAGTATCTTGAGAACAAGGCGTGGCCGAATGTCATTGACCCAACTCTTCTCATTCAGCCATCGTAGGTCCCCCCAATCGTATTTCATCTATTCCTTAATTGATTTATTGATAAGTGTTTCCGGGCGTGTCAATTGCTAAGGTCATTAGTCCCGTAAGAGTAATACATATTTTAGCATGACCTTCCCCCACTGCGTGGTAAGATCCGGCGCCGGCCTACTCGTCAGCTTCCGGGTTTTCCCCAACCAGGAATCTCCCATCGGCGGGGCACCGCCCCAGCCGCGACAAACTCGAAGCTCCCGACCGGTCTCCCGATGTGTGTGGTAGTGTACCACATGTAAGTATAAGTTCGTTTAAAGGGGCGAGGATAGGACAAGGAAGAGGAAATAAAGATCACGCGCAGTCCAAACAGTGTTTGTTAGGATACTGCTTAGGCATTTGCTTGGTACTGATCGAAAAAAACACAAAACTACTGATCAGAACAGCCGGTCGGTAAAATTCTCCTCCAGGCAGCAGCTCAATTCGACATAGCTATGTAGTTAATAACGAAAATCCTGCCACTGTCAAGACTCGAACCCTTGGACACCCCCCTTTCCCAACCAGTGGCAGGGCAGTGACATCACTTGATGCCCTAAGCCAACTCAGTCGGTCCAATCTCTTGAACGTCCGCTCAACGGATTCATGAAAAATCTCTTCCTAAGTCAGTTCACCCTTGGTTTTGACTTAAATTGTGGAGGGAAAGTGAACACTCTAAATCCTTTCATTGGGCATTGGTTCTCAAAACAGGAGCCATCGGACACAAATTCTAGAAGGGAGGTTCATTCAAAGAGCTAATTAGTGGAACTTGAAAAAATAATTATATTTCTTCAAAAACCTCAGAATCAATTAATATAAATAACAAAATTATATTCTTTAAATGCACAATGGTATTTTAAATACATGTTAAACTTTCAAGATCTGTTGATCCTACCACATAGTAAACCGAGAACGTATCAATTCCCTCGTTTTCCATTTCTTACTATTCGCTCTTTTCAGAAATATTTCCACCGCCTTGAAATAAGTGCAGTGATATGCATTCAGCCGTCTTAGAACGAAAAGGCGAAAGTCATAATAGTAAAATAATTTTTTCCGAATTCTGTGTAAACATTTCACTGCAATGTCTGCACAACGCCGAGAAACGATCTCAGAACGAATATTCAAAATATAATTTTGACTATTCTTGGAGTTAATTATATATAATAAACGAACAGAAAAATATGGTTCGAACTATGCAGTTTACTAAGTCTGCAGACATAAGGCATACGTTTGTATCATTCAGTGAAGACTAAAATTGCACACTTCAATTCTTCGTGCTTTTCCCTCAGGGCCATTCAGTCAGGAAAAAAAATGAATGTTCATGGCGGTTGTTAATAATCAAGTAATGTCACAAAAATATTTGAGTATCATCATATTATCCTGCAAATATTCGATATTTATCGCTCAAGAAGCCAAAATCTCGTGGTAAATGTAGTACAAAGAGACGCGGTATAAACAATATTTAGATATAGTAACTTATCTGCAAAATAAACACCTCAATCACGTCATAAGTGCACATACTTTCTCAGTTATTTTATACTTTCCAATAGAAGTTCTTCTCAGTTATCCTGGAATTGCGTACAGTTTAAATGTGTTATAAAGGATCTACCGACTTAGGTGGCTTACAGAATCAACTGGTGTCAATGCACTGCCTCAGACCAGGAGGTCCTAGGGTTCGAGTTCCGACAGTGACATTCGACACTAGCTATATAAGCTAAGTCGAATCCAGCTGCTGTCTGGAGGAGAATTCTAGTGGTCGGCTCCTCTCGTCGGTAGTTTTCCGCGGTTTCTCCTGTCAACAGGTGAATGGCTGAACAGTACCCTAACAAACGGACCACGGACCGCCTGCGATCTTTCCTTCATTTTCCTTGCCCTATCCTCTCCTCTTACTTACACTTACATGCACTACACTCTCACAGAGTCCGGACACCATTAGAAGGGTTAGAGCTCCCGCAGGGGCGGTGACCCGCTGGAGAGAGATACCTGATTAGGGAAAACCCCACAAGCTGACATGTTGGGCGGCGCCGGATTTCTCCATCCAGTAGGAGATCATTGTCCCCGTCCGCCATAAAACATGCACTACAATTACGGGACTAGTAATATTTATTTAATTTTTTGCCCTTTTCGCGCCCGGAAAAAACAATCAATCAATCAATCAAATGAAGCGGTCTCATATAATTATTAAAAGTTTTGAGAACTGTTGAAACAGCGGTTTCGTCTTTCATGTTATACCACGAGTATCTCAATTCGTTTAATATTGCCTTCTGGAATTATTTGCTTGTCTTAGCTGCTTCCTGTATATTCACCTCTGTCAGAGGTACCTTCAGATAATATACAGAGAATAAAATACAGAGCTTATTTGTAGAATTATAGCATCAAACAAATAGAGCGTTTTCCTCATTCGCGACGACACTCTTTCGTTCACATCAAACTAGAACTTCTGCTTTTTATCATTACCTTGCCCGTCAATGAAACTAAGCCATTCTTCAATGCAGTCACTGGAACCTCGCTAGATACTAATCATCTAACATCGAAAACATTCCGTTTAAACTTGTTGCTTCACAAATTGTCGTGTTTTATGAAAAAGCGATTTTCATCCATTACTCTCCACAGTATTTTTCAAGAAAGCATTGAATAAAAAATGGCTGTTTCCTTTTCTTTCAGTACTATCTGATTTCGTCTGGTATCAATATATTTGCTGTCGAAACAGAGAATCCAGCACAGTACTTGGTTATGTTACGAAGAAGAATCAATGCAAGTTGAGTGTTCAGTTAGAACGATGACACAGCTGAATGCAATGTGCGATCATTATATTTTTTCTGTGTATATTTCTGTGGTGTATTATGTCATTCCTTATCTACCTCTATTGTAGAAGAATATATTGTAATCAAAGAGGAGGTATTCAGAATATTGTTACAATTTAAAAGTTCAGTTAAAACATACATCCAAAATAATGATTGAAATGTACACGGTAAATCATTTCAGTATTCACATCTATAGTATAGACTAGGTAAGTCAAAAACAGAGCGGTGTTTCTTAAAATAATAATAAAATGGTAGGAAGTTGTGTGGGGTATATGATATTAGGCGCTTTAGAAAATGAAACATTAGATTTAGTTTTATTTTCTAATATTATAAAAATATTATTTAAATTACTTCATAATAAAAAAAATATAATTTATGAATGTACTAATAAGATAGATATTCTTACAATAGTAAGTGCGCATTTATCTATTATCTGAAGTTAAAATGATCTATTATTGCATCCCGTAGTTTATTTTAGAAGTATTTTAAAACCAAAGGAACTTAAACAATAATTAGCTTGGTATGATCAAGATTCAACTTCAAGTAAGGGGCCCATTTCTTCAGAGCAGGTTCTGTTAAAATAGGCGTGAAGGGAGGGGGCAAGCCCAACTGGCTCCTTTCTAAAATTAAGCCCTGCACAATCGAGAAGTTATAGCATCCAGTGTGTTTATTTCCAGCACGATGCTCTCAATATGCTGTTTAATAAAATGCATAAAATTTTCTCTGTCAGAAATGACGAACATTTAATGTTATTACAAAACATTAATTTTTTTTATAACAAGCATCTGAAATTTTAATTTGGTATAAAATTGCTTATTTATGGACATCAACAGGAATATAAACAATTTATCTCATTCTTATTCAATATTTTATAAGAAATGAATGTTTATTTTATTTTTATTAACAAATATCTACAAATTTCTTAACTTCAGTACCAAAAAAGTGCAAATAACAATGCATTTGAGTTAACAGATTACTATGGTATATTTTCAAATATTTTATTTCTCATCCATAGGTATAGCTTTAAAACATTCCATTTTAAATTGATGCCAATAGTCAGGAATGTCCTTTTGTTAGTAACGGTTTACGATCCGTAGTAGTTTATGTGCAGTTGAGACACTGCGTTCATTACGTTTATGTAAATATGTGAAGAAGAACGGGCGGAGAGAAAGGCAGGAACAATTGTCCGTTTATTGGTCGGAAGAAACATGTTCTTTCACTATTTCGAATGTTGTCCTAACTCAAAACTGAGCGAGGTTTAAATTCTCCTACCGATCACGGGCGTTGCTTGTTGTGTGACGAGGGCACGTCCCCCAGTATTCTAAAGTACATCTGGTAGTTTTATTGCAATTAATTTTTTTTAAGAACACTTTCAGTATACCTTATTATATTGATGATATGTATTCGTTTTACAGCATTAGCACGGTGAAAGGGTAGTAAGGCGAACCAACCTTACCTTACTAAACTTCAGTAGTCAAAACTTAAAAAAATGCGTGGGAAAAGAGTGTTACGAAGATGCTCGCAATCTGGCGGGTAGATGTAGGGATACGCCGCAAGCCTGCTTTATCAAATCCCACTATGAGAGCCAATGAGCGAATTGCTTGCACCTCGTCTGCAGTCACCGCGCGGCGCCGCGCCGCCTTCATCACGTGACTGCAATAATTTTCTGTCATAATATACACCATATTATATCGTTGGAAGCATGCACTTTATATTTCTGTCTGCAGCGTGCACCTTGTAATCTTCCATAAATCAATAAAAATCGTCGTGATTTTAACTAAAATTCTGGAGAGGTACCCACTTCTTACCTATACCCCGACACACACATACATACATACATACATACATACATACATACATGCATACATACATACATACATACATGCATACATACATACATACACACGTACATACACACACGTCAAAGACACCCGTGCCCTGTGTCAGGAGCAGATCCAGCCGATCAATTTGGAGGGGATCACCAAAATTTTTGTTAAATAATAAACATTTGTTATAATATTGTATATTATTTTTATAGTGTCTATATGATACTATACAAATTATTATTTTAAATAATTACATAACTCTACCATAAATATTTAAATAAATTTTGCCAAATTAAAGAAAGCAACAAACGAAAACTCTAGGCCTTGGGGGTGGGGGGCTTGCCTCCCTGGATCCGTCATTGACCGATGTGACCCCGCGGAGGCTTCGCCCGAGGCGACCGCGACCAGGGGCAGCTTGGGGCGCGCCGCCGCTCCACGTGGCAAGCCGCCTCCGCCGCCGCCGCCGCCGCCGCCGCCGCCGCCGCCGCCGCCGCCGCCGCCGCCGCCGCCGCCGCCGCCGTAGCCGCCGTCGCCGCCGCCGTCACCGCCGCTGCCTCTGCCTCTGCAGCCGCCGCCGCTGCCGCCGCCGCTGTCTCCGCCGCCGCCGCCGCCGCCGCCGCCGCCGCCGCCGCCGCCGCCGCCGCCGCCGCCGCCGCCGCCGCCGCCGCCTCCGCCGCTGCCGCAGCCGCTGCCGCCGCCGGCGGCGCTCGCGTAACCGCCGCCTATTTCCAGCGGCCAGCTGTGGGAGCGGAATTGGGCCAGCGGGCCGAGAGTGCCGGCCGCGACCCCGGCGTCCAACCCCGCGCGCGCCCCGCCGTTGCCCAACGCCCGCGCCCGCGCCCTCTCAAAGGGCGCGCGTGGACGACGGATTGATAAGTGAATGCGGGCGCGCCAGCTGCTAAGGTCATTAGTCCCGTACGTGCTGTGCATGTTTTCATCCCGGGAGGTGGCTGTGATCTCCCGCTGGATGGTGAGATCTGGCACCGACCTATATTACCTTGCTGGGATTTTCCCCAACCAGTTATCTCCCGCCAACGTGGAACCGCCGCAGCAGGGACAAGCACTAAGCTCCCGAATGGTCTTGCGACAAGCGTGGTTGTGTAGCGCATGCTAGTGTAAGTGTGTGTGTAAGGGGAGAGTTAGGACAAGGAAGGGGAAGGAAAGATTGCGCGCGGTCCGTGGCCCGTTTGGTAGGGTACTGCTCCGACATTCACCTGCTATTGATCGGAGAAACCACGGGAAACTACCGATCAGAGCAGCCGGCCGCTAGAATTCTCCTCCAGACAGCGGCTGAATTGGACCTAGCTGACAAGGTAGTGTCGAAAATCCTGACACCGTCGGGACTTGAACCCCAGGACCTCCTTGTCAGAGGCGCTGCAGTGACATCAATTGAAGCCCTGAGCCACCTTTGCCGGTGCGCGTTCGATCCCATGGACAAAACGGTGCCATGTTCGAAACTATCCAAATGGTTCGTGAAGTGCCTTTACCTAGCATTACATAAAATCAAAATGGTCTTAACACTTTCACGTTGAATGAAATTAGCATGTAGGTATTTTTCCTTTGTAGATCTGCCATAAGTCATCTTCCTATAAATATAAAATAGGTGTAATTAAAAGGTAGATATTTTCAAATGTATACTCTTCGAAGGTCTTCAGAATACTACCCTCAAAATTCAAATTTTCAAAATTAGAATAAGAAATTCCTCATTGCGTCCCTTTTCGTGCATTTCTTTAGATGAATCACTCACGACCGCTCAACGAAAGGCTTAAATGCAGACCAATAAAATAAAATATTAAATTATTGACTCGCATAAAAATATACTTCATTTGAAACATGCTGATTGCAAATTCATTTCATTGTCTACTATTACAAGTCATGACGTCGACATGACGTTTTTAAAAAATATTCTCTAAAAGAGAGGGTAATAATTGAAGTTCGGAACTGTTCGCTACAAAAAAAATGACTGTTAGTTGGAATTCTACCTGCTTCACAATCTCAAGACTTTTGGAGAAGTAAACAAACGCAATCAACTCATACACTAAAATGCTCAACATTCGTGCAACGATGGAGATTTCCAAAGGCGCACACTACTTCAGAACGGATCCACGTCCGCCCGCCTTGCAATGAAGCTCGGGCCCGGAGTACTCTAGGCAAGCTTCGATTGGATCTGGACCAACTCACGTACGCGCTTCGGCATGGCCTGCGTCTGCCGACTGGCCGCGTTCACAAATCTTCTATTTCCGTCCGCTTTTGTTCCTTACATTCACTGCACCCCAGAAAGAGCTACGTCTGCGGTTTGAACCACTTTCATTTCATGCACGAAAAAGCTCGATTATTGCGATATTGGAAACTAGTACAGAATTATGTGGATGTTTAGTAAGCGTCGTTCTCAATTTTCTGTCGTAAGCTTGTAAAGAAGTGTCCGTCCATTTTATCACTCCGAAGGCATAAGTTGCTTCAGGAATATTTATTATTATTATTATTATTATTATTATTATTATTATTATTATTATTATTATTATTATTATTTATTTTTTCACAACTTTCTGGTACATATTTTAAGAGTCATACAGATACTTCTATTAAAGAATGATTTCCGTAGTACATTACTTTCAACAAACTTTTTTTTTTCCTAGGGCTTTTATCCAGCCGACAGCCGGTTGCCCTTTACGTCCCGAAGGGACGCATATTCGACTATACACTAGACAAACACTTGCGGGCTCCTCTGATCTGGGGTCAGCATTACGCGAGGCCCTCCGCGACAACACACACGCAAAGTCAACGGACAAACAGCCATGCCCAAGACGGGACTTGAACCCGCGACCCTTCGGACCGAAGAGATGAGCCGGTACTCGCTCTTAGCCACCTCGGCCATCCAGGTTGGCACATATATTTAATTTAAGAATTAATTAGAAGGTAAACATTTCTACAAATATAAATTTAAACACTTAGTTTAAAAAATAAAAAAGTAAATAATTCTTTAACCCAAATTTATTTAGAAACCCATAAATCTTCTGACTAAAGAACACGTGCTCAGGATCACAGCTTTCTGTAGATTGATGATAATGTTCGTCTAGATTCCCAGTTTTTTCAGAGAGTGCTTCAGGACGGTAGGTATCACACCTGTTGCTGAGAGGACGATCGGTACAATCTCCACTTCCAATACATGCCATTGCTCCTTTACAACTTGTGTAAGTTCTCTGTACTTTTCAGTTTTCTTTTTGTGTGTTATGTTGAGATAGCTAGTATCTACAACTGCTATGTCTACCAGCCATAATTTTCTTTTAGATTTATTCCAGAGTATTACATCCGACCTGTTATGATGGACTGTTCAGTCGATCAATACGCTTCGGTCCCAGTATAGTTTATAGATGTTTTTCTCGATGACATTCTGTGGATGGTACTTGTAGTAGGGTGTATCAAATGCACCAGCAATTCCACATTTCCTTGCAAGTTTGGCGTGGATGATTCGTGCTACCATATCGTGCCTCTGTTGGGGCCAACGGAATAATTACATAATAATAATAATAATAATAATAATAATAATAATAATAATAATAATAATTACTGTATTAATATTATTATTATTATTATTATTATTATTATTATTATTGTTGTTGTTGTTGTTAGCATACTGGCTATTTCTGACCACGTCACATGTTCTCTTCCGAGGCCCAGTCATATTCTATCTTGGAGAGAGACGTGTGTAATTATGGGGATGAGCTTTTAGGCTGTGTCCCTTGGTAAGGCAAGGTTGTTAAGCTTTGAATTACGAATTGTGATATGATAGGATGATGATGAGAGGTGATTGTGGCATTTCGTATGGCTGAGGGAAACCACGAAAACGCCTGTCTGGTTGCCAGGGCATCGAACCCAGGCCTCCCGACTATGAAAGCGCGCTACGCGCTGACTTACTTCGCTCGGTTTATTATTATTATTATTATTATTATTATTATTATTATTATTATTATATTTATCATTCTTCAACAATTCATTTTCCCCCCCCCAGCTTGTTTCGTTTAAGATATTTTTTTTAAAGACATTTCTCAATTTTTTGGTCCCTTCATAGTACGACTGAAATATGACTTTAAGAATATTATAGAATATTAAGACCTAGAGATATAAGAGAATTCAAACGTTCAAACGATATTTCCTCAAAACCGGCTTTATTTTTTTCTTTAAACTTTTTGTACGAATTGTGATAAATTCAATGAATGACATGACATGAATGTCATTATGATATTTTTTTATTTCTCAAAACTTGCACAAATGTAATTTTTTTAAGTATCTCTCAAAACGTTTATATTTATAGTAAGGGTAATTTTATACATTATAGTATTTGTGAGAACAGGTGATTCAAATGATTTCTTGCGAAGTTTCTCGAAATCTCAAAACTTTTCTTTGAAACTGAGCTCAAAATTGTGATTTTCAGAAACGTTCAAACGATATTTTGTCACAAAGCGGCTCCAATTTTTTTAATTAAAATATGTATACAGGACAACTTTTAATTCTTCTTTAAATTTTCTAAGTCTTAGTTCTAATATTAGGCGCCAAAGTGAGGCAACTGGAAATAGGGAAGTTGTATATCCGACAAGCTAACCGACACTCCAGAGGTTAGGAAACTAATTAGTTCATGAAAGTCAGGAAAGCAATTTGTAGTACCACTGTATGATTGATTGATATTTTTCGTGTTTCCGGGCGCGTCAACTGCTTCGGTCATTATTATTATATGCATATGCTTCGATCATTAGTCCCGTTAGTGTAATGCGTGTTTTTTTTCTCGGGAGATGGCAGATATCTCAGGAGATCTTTCTCCCGGTGAATGGCGAGATCCAGCGCCGACCTACCATCGGCTAGTGGGAATTCCCCCTAACCAGGGCTCTCCCACCAGCGGGGCACCGCCCCAGCCGGGACAAGCTCTAAGCTCCCGACCGGCCTCCCGGAATATGTGGTAGTGTAGTGCATGTTAGTGTAAGGGGAGAGGATAAGACAAGGAAGACGAAGGAAAGATCGCGCGCGGTCCGTGGCCCGTTTGGTAGGGTACTGCTCCGGCATTCGTCTGGTGTTGATCGGAGAAACCACGGAAAACTACCGATCAGAGCAGCTGGCCGCTAGAATTCTCCTCCATCGACCTAGCTAAAAAGCTAGTGTCGAAAATCCTGCCGCCGTCAGGATTGGAACCTAGGACCTCCCGGTCAGAGGCGCTGCAATGACATCAGTTGATGCACTGAGCTACCGCTCCCGGCCCACTGTAGTGCCACTGTAATTAAATGTTATAACTGAAGAACTCCGCTGGATTTTGCTGGATTGTCCTGGATTGTGCCTTTGTCCGCTGGATTTTGCCTGGCAGTTCGATGTACTTGCGACGCTTTCGCGTTGCAATTGGGATGAATAGTGTGGCGACAGCCGACAACGACGGCCTCGAGCCCGAGACCCTCCTCCTATTCTCCAGTATTCTTAGGCATATTTCAATCGTACTGTTAAGGGACCAAAAAATTGAGAAAATGTGAAAAATATCTTTCAGACGTCAATGGATGGCAGCTGGGAAGAAGGTGGAGCAAAAACGAATAGCTAGCCCAGATTAAAGATAAAAGACAACTAATTAGGACGAGAAAGTCTGTGCCATTTTGTAGCACCACTAGTTATTTATTTGTTTTTCGAATTTTAGTGTGAACTTCTTAGTATTTCCATATGACATGCATCAAAAGCTTCAATGCTGTTTTTTCTAACAACAGAGGTAATGATACAATTCCTTCACTTGCGGTTTACGGATAATTTCGGGTAAAGTCTGAAGTTTCTCGTAGGTTTGTGTTATCGTGTGCCATATCAAAAAAAATAGTTATATATTTTTGCCAACTTCCTTTGGTATTTAATATGAACCTAGGTTTACTTGAAATATTAATCAGTGACAAATATTATATTTCCACCACTAATGACAACACATAGACTATTCGATTTTCATTTCTTATGAAATGGATATGCTAACTCACGGGACTTAATTAGTATTCATCTAATTGAGTCACGTGAATGGCCTTTTTGATCGCGTTAGTATCATATTTTATTATTAATTTTCAATTATTTACAATTTATATTCATTAAATTTTGCATATTTGCATTAAACGATTATAATTTTTTTTTTATTCCAATTACATTGGTTTCTTTTATCCACAAGCACATCTTTCAGCTGGTTCCAATTAAACGCGGAGCACAGTAATCGTTCTCAATTCGCATGACAGTTTTTTTGAGCAGGAACGTTTTAGCCACAAAAAGTGAGAGGACTCCCGCCACACAGCACATCAGCAGTAAGAACATTTAACTCAGACGCAGTACTACACGTAAGCCTCCACAATCTTTGCTGTGAATGGCGGCTTCGAAAACAAATTTCCCACAAAGAAATCACAAAGTCCTAACCTACTTCAAATGTCTAAAAGTCAATTTTCATGCTTATTACTGTCTAATTTCGTAATTTTGTTACCTATTTTAGGTGTCTAAATCATCACTTTTTTGTGCTTCGCCTCGCCTCGCCTTGCCCCGCCCCGCCCCGCCCCGCCCCAACCCGCCTCACCACGCCCCGCCCCGCCTCGCCCCGCCCCGCCCCGCCTCGCCCCGCCACGCCCTGCCTCGCCTCGCCCCATCACGCCCGCCCCGCCTCTGCCTGCCCCGTCTCGCCCTGCCCCGCCTCCCGCCAGTCCGCTCCGAGCGGGGGCGTGGCGGAGGCGGGGCGAGGCGGGGCGAGGGCAGCGAGGCGGGGAGAGGCAGGGGAGCGAGGGGCAGGGGCGGGACGGCGGGCGGGGCGAGGCGGGAGGAGGCGGGGCGAGGCGGGGCGAGGCGGGGCGAGGCGGGGCGAGGCGGGGGCGAGGCGGGGCAGAGGCGGGGCGAGGTGGGGCGAGGCGGAGCAGGCGGGTCGGCGCGGGGCGATGGGGGGTGAGGCGGGGTAAGGCGGGCTGAGGCGAGGAGAGGCGGGGCGGCGCAGGACGGCGCGAGGCGGCGGGGGGCGGCGCGGGGTTAGGCGGGATGAGGCGGGGACAGGCAAGGACAGGAGGTGAGAGGTGGAGAGGCGGGGCAGCGCAGGACGAGAGGGGTGAAACGGGGTAGGGCGGGGTGAGGCGAGGAGAGGCGGGGCGGCGCGGGGTGAGGCGGGGCGAGGCGGGGTAGGGCCGAGAGAGGCGGGGCGGCGCGGGTGGAGCTCGATCCACATCGACCGCGGCGAGGCGCTGCGTCGGCTGAAGCGTCGTTCCAGGCAGCGAGGGGCTGTGACAAAGCCGCGCAGCAAACCGGCGCTGGCTTGAAATGTTCATCTGAATATCGGAGTAATCATTAGCCGTTACATACGTTGGTTCGATAATATTTTGAGAATGTCGTAATAAATATAGATAAAAATAATTAAATAATGGCCTCTGGAAGAAGAAAATAATTTAATATAGCAATAATATTAGGGTCACTGTTAAGTATTTGAAAATATGTTTATTTTCATCATTTCATACTTCTTTGTTAATTCCATCCAACTATTTACAATGTTTGTTTCTGCTCATCCTACTTCCACACGTCCCGTCAGCTTCGGTGTGGAGCAACCATCATTTACTTTAACACCGGCCTCACCTCCGATTGAACCACAGGCATATAACAGCTAAGCACGATTTTAGATGAAGATTCGAACCGACGCGAGTTATGAAAACGCCATGGCCAGTAGTGTACAATGCTCTAGCTATCTCGGTTAAATCGTCATGAGCTTGCTTACTTTTGCTTGTTGCTTTGTACTTGCTTATTGTTTTCATTTAGGATGTATACGTCTGTTGACGAAGTAAAATTCGTTAATTATTGCAAAAGAAGCAAATTTGAGTTCGCCAGAAATGTGCGTTCTCAAATGAGGATGTTGGGCGTTATTGGATTTGGTGTGCACTCAAAAGTTATTCGCGAATGCCGCGAAAATGAATTAGAAAACCACCAAAGTGAATTAAAGTTTTCTGAAAACACACGAAATATCTTTCTTAATATATGTTGCTTCATCTCAAAAGCGCCCAACATTACAGGGCTGGCAATTGTGAGCATATCTGTGTTGTTCGTTAGCCAATGAAGTATATGGCTGCCTCTTCTTTGCGTCTGATGTCAACAGTTTCATATGAAACAGTTTCAAAGGAGAAAGCAGAGGCAGGATGGTTAATCACATTGGATGATGAGCGTTTCTAAGCAAGTATTTTTGTAGATCTTCATTGATAAATATTACAAAGTGAGCTATACTTTTTATCGACTAAAATTGTATTGCTTATGAAACGTAACTAGAAACACCGCTTTACTTCAGAGGTATTTGTATTAGTAAAACAAGTTTTCCAAGATAATGTAAAAATAAGTGTATTCAATAAAATAAAAGTATAAGTGTGTCTTTCAAATTTTTCTCTTGTATTTTATCGTGTGAAGCAATACACTCAGAAACAAATTTGATATTTTGTGGTAGTTTACCCTTTACAATACTGAATAGGGGTTAGATGGATTTTTAATTTGCCTTCAATTTTTTACAAAATACATTGTTTTTGGACGGAAAAATAATAATAAATGGGCTACTGTTACTGTCTGCATGCTTTGATTATTAATTGATCTTCAGATTTTTCGCTAAATATCCACTTTCTATCTCATTAATTATTCCAAAAACAAAATAATAGTTTTAGTCAAAAAATTAAATATTTTTGTGCACATATTAATTAAAGAAATAGTAATTAATAAACAATTGGGAAATATTTTTTGATAAAGGAAACACAGGTGCATGATAAGGGAGAATGCATTTTTCATTGGCTGTTTTGCAACGTAGTACGAATGGATTAGAATATTGCTACAGAGTAAATCGCAGTGGCCACTGAGATACGGGAAAGGATCAACACCTTTGTTATTCAGTTTCTAGAATTAGCATTTGGAGATGTATGATTGCTGTAGAGAAATTGCGTAAAGAGTGAAATTTAAATCGTGATTTGATATTTCTCCAAAATGTTAAAAACATAATTTGTGGTGAAAAATTATAAAACGCAAAAATTGACTTCACATTGCCTCATATTTCTTCTTCGAAATTCCTGCAATTGTCTCTTGTGACGTAGACGGCATGTTCTGCATTCAAAAACATTTGTTTCTGACAAAAGGATGAATTTGACACAGTAAAATTAAGAAACTTTCTTAATTGTTCACGGTTTCAAAAGTTAATAAAACAAAAAATATACTTAACTAAAATTTGATTTTTTTTCCCTTTTTTCAGTTCTTATCCTTCATTGTGTATGTTTGACTGATAGCGCAAGTTTGCATGCACATTTTAGCATTTGACACAGCGTGGAACCCCCCTCTCTAGTGATTATGAAGATTTGATACGCATATTAAAGTAGCAAAGATGGAGTGACGAGCAGGGGAAATGGGAAACCCCGTGAAAATCTGCTGTGAGTCCGTTTTGCCCATTACAAATTCCACATAAACCGACAATGAATTTAACTTCCGTACCACATACCGTGGGTTGATTCAAACCGGATCTCTAGAGAATTCACCCCGTGGCGGGCACCTAGGCGCCAGCCCTCTATCCGCACCCCCCGCCGACGTAAAAGTACGTCTTTGGGCTGGTATCTGGGAACGCAGTTGACCCTCGCGGTAACCCCATACAATGCCTGCGTGGGGCCGCCCTGCCAGCTCCTAGCTATCCAGGCTAGTACCGGAGTCAAAACAATGCGCTACCCACATGCGCCGGGAACAAGTCCCTCCTGTTTACTCAGAGTATCGGGCCACTGCCATGACGAATCCGAGAACCCAACTGAGGGCCACCCGAACTAAGGTTCGAGCAGCTCAGAGCCCCATCCCGTCTCCTCAGTGCCTACACCTTCAGGCTAAGCACGTGAGTATCGCCGTTGGGATAAATAATAGTATTTGATGTAATAATGTGTTTTGTAATTATGTAATAATGTATTTCTTATAGGTTGATTATATCTTAAACATGTGTATTTTTGCACATATTTCGGCGAAATGAAAAGTACTTTTAAAACCTGTAGCTAACTTGGTAAATAATTTCGGAATAAAAATATTTCATACAAAAGTTGTAGAAAATTTGATCCTCTCTAAAATGAATTTAATCATTTTTCTACAGGACTTAAGAGTCATAGAAGAAAAAACGGAGAAAAGAAAAAAGTTTTGGGGGCTTTTCGGAGTTAGAACAGGGTCTCGGAGGTCGAAAACTTGGGGTTTCAACTAATACCTGAACACACAACAAATTCAAAGAAAATTTTTCATGACCTTTTTTTAGGTAAGCCTCCACTTTAGTACCTACCGACTGGACTATTAAGATACTTTTTAATATCTTATTTGGCTAAGAATTAGATGCTTCAGGGCAGAAGTATCAGGGAACCGGTGGGAAAATAGATTCGGGTGACAGGGAGCACCGTGAAAAAGTAATATACTAATCTTTATATTTCCATACAAATAGTTTTATAATAATTCTAACGAATCATTATCCCTTCAAAATTTCTTGTTAATATTCCAATACTCGTAAATGTGAATTCAGTTTGTCAAAACTGACTTACTTAACGGTGGGAACTTATTTTCATGTAATACTGATATTTATAGTTACAACACGACGTAGAAATCATGTTCATCAAGTGTCAGTATCAACAGCTCACTACAAGAAATCCACATACAATACATGTACGTTACTTTACAACGCATTGCCAGATGAAATTAAACAAATAAAATTGGTACACAAATTTAAGTTAAAAGTAAAATCTTTTCTGCTGCAAAACTGTTTCTATACAGTTAGAGACTATATTGATCGTCAAAAAGAAAAATAATGTTTATTTTAACAAAACCAAGATATAGGTTAATGAATTAGTCTACATTTGCATTGTATAATTTTTTCAAAAAAACTCAATATGCCTGTAACAAGTAATGTACTTCAGCTTCCGGGTCAATGACCTCCATCTCGATCGGGTTTTTGTCCAGTTTCCCTGATCCATTGAGCAAATGCTCAGTGGATGGCCCCTTGATTTGCTTCTGGACGTAAATGTAGCTTCACTATGCGCACGTTTTGTTGAACTTTCCTTTGCTTGTAGTGGTAGTAGAGCTTAGGGTGAGTTCCTATTTTGTTAACAATACAGAAAAGTCAAATCTGTTCGTTCCTTTACCGTTAAAAATAAGTTTTCTATAATTCGGCAACGAAAATATCTAATTTTTGAAATGTTAATCTCTCGCTTTTTTTAAATTTATTATTATTATTATTATTATTATTATTATTATTATTATTATTATTATTATTAATTATTATTATTTTCCATCTTTCAACTATTAATAGTTAAATTATTGGGAAGGGATTCTGAAACTCAAGAAAGCGTGCGCAGATGATTTTCTCCCCCATACGTCACATACAGTTTTTGACTAAATAAATCAATCCAGTTTGCAGTGGTCGATAGGCTAATACCTAGTTGTGCTCTCTGGGCTAGCCCGAGAGAGCCCGTCCGCAGGAATAGGAGCGGGTTACGTCACAGGCGCTGGCGCCCAGCCCTGGCCCGCGACGCGAACGGAAGCCCCGTTCAGAAGAGACGCTGCTCTTTACCGCTGACTGCGCTTTATGCAGGTGCCGTGAGGTGTGATGTAACACGTTGCGAGGGGGCTGACATGCCCATTGCATGCCATGGACCCCGATAGGAACATTAATCGACAAAGAGGTCCAATTCGTGGTAAGACTATATACAGAGTTCAGCAAGTACAATTACTTATATAATAAGTTAACTAGTGATAAGAGAAACAGTTATTATCACGATTATTGAACGAAACTGCAAGAACGAAAAACATTTACGCTCGATGAATGATGTTTCACTTATTATACAATTATTAACAAATACGCTCCGCGCCCGGCTAGCTCAGTCGGTAGAGCATGAGACTCTTAATCTCAGGGTCGTGGGTTCGAGCCCCACGCTGGGCGATTTATTTTTGTTTCCTTGTCGTGAGAGAGGAAATGCATTTACCATTTTACTCACATTAATGAAACACCTACAAGGTAAAAGTGAATAAAAAAAAATCATGAAAAACACAAATGTCTTGAAAACCTTGTCAGACATGAACAAACGTATGAGAAAATTCTTTCATCACTTACATTTCAGTTGTAAACAATCACTTATAACAATGTCAAGCACTGTCTCCTCAAGAAATAGAATGAAAAGTTTAGCTCTTCCAATATTCATTTAGCTTTATTGCTTCAGTCTCCCAAAAATGTTAATGGGTTTTGTTATATTCATAACTTAATAAGTCTCATAGAGGCAATAATATTAATTTTCTGAAAAGAAAATATACTTGCAATATATCACGAACAATTTTTAAAAAATTATTAAAAATAATGTTAAAAAGAGTTTATTCAGAATTAATCCTTGGTCAAGTGTCAAGATGGAATTTAGATAAGCTCTAAGAAACATTGTTCCTCACATTATTCTGAATTTCAACATTTTTCAACGCAACACTTAACTTTTATCAAATTATCACAATAAGCTGCAAAAACATTTATTTAGGATCAAAATTTAATATGAAAAATGCAACTTTCCTAACTTCGTCAATATTGTCTTCTTTACTTAAAAAAAATTATGTTTTTCTGTTTCTATAAATTTAAATAATATTCACATGAACAATCTACTGATCTTATTATTATATGTTGATATGCATAATAGATATCAATGTATGTTTACAAATAAAAGCAATGAATAAACAATGACTAAATCATGTTGTTGCGTATGACTTACCAAAGCTTCCCTTTTGGAAAAATATCATTCTACAACTGATTTACTGCAAATTCTTGAAAAATTTAGAAGCACCAAAAACATTATTCTGTTAATAAACTCTAATATGTCTCTAAGAAGGCTGAGAGGAGCAGAGATCTTGAGACGTAAAAACTTTTGCCCATCATTGTTTGTATTAGGGTTGCCATAAACGCTGGAAGTAAAAACAGGAGTAATCTAGTCAGTCTTTACTAGGGAGAGGATTTTCATGCCCTAAAAAATCATGAAATATGCTTTTAAAAATATGCATTTATGACCAAAAATGTCTTAAATATGCACTTTACATAAATATTTGCACAAGTATTTAATCATCTATAGAAAAAAAGATGAAAAAAAACAAACCCAAACTGTGACAAGCTCTTTTGAATTAATGAACGCTTGCAAATAAAAAGATCCTAAGAAAAGATGAAATGTTTTAGAGATAAGTCCATTTTAAATAAAGATGCACTTATAATTACACGAATATGTAGCAAAATGAAAAATCAGCCAAATATGCACTTATATATTAATATGCATAGCATCCAATTCTAACCAAATGTAAAGAAATTTCACTTAGCTATGCTCTGAAGCAACTGACAAAAATGTGCAAAATCATAAAAATCCACTCCCCAGTCATTACCAAGAAAACATGTCTTTCCCCATAGTATTTCACAAATGTTATCGTTGAATTGGGTGATGTAATTGGAAAGATATATTGACATACTGTTCACAATTCTGAATAACTTATGGATTCCATAATTTAAAAAATTCTAGCCATTTGTCTTGTATTTGTTTTCTGTCTTCCTGTTTTCCTTCAAAACTGTTGAATATTTTTTCAAATGGTAAATACTGATCACAAGCCACTAGATAGCACTCCACTCCATGTATCTTCTCTATTCTCTTGCTATGTCATAAAATATCTCTTTCCTCCTATCAGTTACCCAACAAGCAATTTTAAGAAATAAGAACATTTGGCTTCCTGGCTTAATCTTTTAGACACATGGAGATAAAGAGTATAAAAAACAAAAACGAAAGAAAAAAGAGAGAAAAAAGAAAGAAGAAAAAAAGGCATTCCCAATTAATTACGACATATTGCAACCATGAGTTTGCTTGCAATGATTATTGCAAATAGAAGGCAACCACCATGAGCAATATAATTAAAAACGAATTATTCCACACCTGGCAATTTATAAAATTAATTAGAAAAATCAAGATTTTTCTGACAAAATTAAATAAAGTATTTTAACAGAAATTTAACATAAACTAGATCATGTTCAATATCAATTGACTTTCCTTTTTAATAAATTGTTCAAAATATTATACATTCAATTACTGTCTAACATACCATACAAAACAAATTCACAGGAATGTCATATTGGTCTCAAAACTGACCAATTTTTACACTGGGACAAAGTACAAAACATTCAGACCCATAAGTATAAAAACTTATGGTGGGCAGGTAGGCATTCAATAGGCATTACAGAGATTAAGATAAATTTGAAAACATAAAAATGTATGTAAATAAATATGTGAAATTTATACGATTCATTCTTATCAGTTTTAACTTTTTAAAATTGAAAAAGGAACTGATTTTATGGTAAACAGCACTACTTTTAAATACTTATTTTATCTTATTCACAGAGTAATAGACCAAATGTTTTCTCTTGTATATGATGACAGTTAACTATTAACATGGTAACTACAAAATGATTTTCAGCTTAATTTTAGCAAAATCTGGCGAAACATTTAATATGCAACTATTAGTGGATATCAAGTATTGTCCAACAATTGTTAACTTTCAATTTTTATATCATTACTTGAAGTCAAGAAACATAACCATTTAACATACACACTGTACAACATTTGACCAGAAACAAAACTTGAGAAGCCACAACAATTTCTTTTTTGGGCAATTATTTTAACTAAAAAAACATTCCTATATACACTTATGTGACCGTGGTAAATAGCAGGACCTGATAGATAAGTTACACACAACCCGGCGAAATTTCAAATACCAGGCCCCATTGCACTTTAAAATACAAATAATTTATATGCACATGGTTCAATTGAAGATGTGTTCACCAACACACAATCATCACAGTTGTCAAGTGCTACTCTAGCACCATTAATATATATATACAACACTACCAGTGCTGTATATCCCCATCTCATACTGTTGTTCGACTTGAATCTCCTGCTAAACGATCTATAATCTGAAACAATCAGCCAAATATGAAAATAATTCATTTCCCTGAAAGCGATTTTCACTTTATTCTTTCAACAAATAAAATAAGAACTGTAATGAGACACACATACCCCTCGAATACCAGGCAGATTTAACAATGTTCCAAGAACTGGCACTCGTCTTAGAAAATTTATTGCCACGGGAAAGAAGCCACTAGAACAAGAAAAATAATTTACAAGTAGAAGAAAATGTATAACAAAGAACAGTTTTGATGATTTACTATTTGTGTAACGTTGTTTTCTTTCAATGCACATTTAATTAATTATATTTTCTTTTATCAATTTTTAGGATATATACTCATTCACAAGTAGTATACACTCACTATTAATGTATATACTAACCTGAACAACAAAACAAAACCATACGTTTCAAGCAACATGCCTATTAAAGGCCATCCTAATAATACAAGAAATATTCCTCCGAAGAATCCAGCAGAACCTCTCAGTTTGTGTGTTTGGAAAAAGAAGCGGAAGGTTCTTTCCAAACCAATTACACATGCCAACCCACATATAAATAATATCTACAAAATTTAAAACACAATTGTAATTCCAATGACAAACAGAAAAAAACAAATTTTAAATATTTTGTCAAACTTACATTTCCGAGAGCCAAAAGTGCTTTGTCCAGTAACAATAATACCCCTAAGAAGAGAAAAAATACGCCAAAACCAGCGAGACCTACTCCAATTTCTGAAATTGAAAACAGTAAAAATTTGTATACATACACTCACACGTTGACAGTTATAAATAATTTATGCTATTAAACTTAACGGAAATTACTCACTTTGAACATCAGTAATTTCAAACATTTTTGTGCTAAAATTATAAAAAGTTTATTTATACAGAACAGATGTGCGTTACACGTCTCCTAACCTAAATCAGGTCCACGTCATAACACGCAACAAACTCTCCTATCACTCATTGTGTTATAAATTAGATGTCATAATGAATTTTCAATGAACAAAACTATTTTGACAATGGAAATACACTGTAGCTTCGTTTCTATCAATAAGAAATTTACTAACTTATTTTCATACCATCAACCGAAGGTAAACTACCTCCAAAGCATAATTATACACTATAAACAGCGCGCCATAACTGTGCCTGTTTGAAACGTTCCTTCGCAAAAATAATGTATTTTATTAACATATTATCGTTTAAACAAACCATAATATTTTTATCTCACTTCTTGATGAACCGAAAGTTTCTGATGGTGTATCTACAAGGAGAAATTTGCTACAATGAGACTACAACAGAATTATGAAAATTACGGAACTGAAAGATTTACAGAAAGATTGAATAGCGCGTAGCGTAATGACTTTCGAGTAGGATCAGAACTCTTTGGATTAGAACTCTTTGACGGGTGTGGGGGCGCGTACAGTCCAGGGAGTCTATATACTCTCTGGTCCAGGGTCTCTGAGGCGAAGGCTGGGCGAAGGCGAAGAGAGGTTAAAGGTCTCTCGCTAATCATTTCCAGTCGTGGAGCCCGGTTTTCAAAGTCATCTCTCACGGTTTTGATCTTAAACTAGATTTGTTTATTTAACGTTTAGTCATGGCACGTGTTCTTGTTGGAGTTAAGCGAGTAATTGATTATGCAGTAAAGGTAATGTATTTGAGATATACAACTTTATTATCTAATTGATGCAGTATTGTAGGTATGAGTCTTATTGCATTCCGAAATATTTCGAAATTTGATATAATTTAATATAATTGATGTAATTAACAATATCCTCCTAATATGAATAATTTTGGAGATGTTAACAATATTATATAATGAGGCTGGAATACTTTTTTATGTTTTATAATCTGTTTTAGATACGTGTAAAGCCTGACAAGACAGGTGTTGTGACTGATGGAGTAAAACATTCAATGAACCCTTTTGATGAAATTGCTGTTGAAGAAGCTGTAAGAATGAAAGAAAAGAAAATTGCCAATGAAATTATTGCAGTGTCATGTGGACCGCAGCAAGCCCAGGTGTGTATTATGATCTTTGGAGATTAAATTTTCATTAATTCTCATGCTTCATTATGTTAACTTTTGGGTTCTGTGTAGGAGACACTTCGTACTGCACTTGCTATGGGGGTGGACAGAGGTATCCATGTTGAAGTGTCAGGAAAGGATTATGAAACATTACAACCAATTCATGTTTCTAAGATACTGGCTAAACTAGCTCAAGATGAAAAAGCTGATCTTGTTATAGTTGGTAAACAGGTAATGCATTGAAAATTTATCTTGATTAAAATTATTATTTGTAGTTTGTTTAATAGAATTTTCTTTTAAGGCTATTGATGATGACTCCAATCAAACTGCTCAGATGACAGCAGCGGTTTTGGATTGGCCTCAGGGTACTTTTGCTTCAAAGGTAAATTCATTTTATGTTTATCATGGTTTCTGAATTTTAATGACAACAAGAAATCTAAAGATCAGTAACTGCATATCTTCATGTCTGGTAATTCTTTCAGATCGAGAAAGGAGATGGAAATTTGACAATTGTAAGAGAAATTGACGGAGGATTGGAAACCGTGAAAGTAAAGCTTCCAGCTGTTGTCAGTGCTGACCTCAGATTGAATGAGCCTCGGTATGCTACACTGCCAAATATAATGGTAGGTTTCAATTTCAGTGCAAAGCGGAGTTCCCTTATCTTTTTGTTTGCTAACCAAGTATAATTCCAGGAAAGTATTTTCCTTTGCTGTTACCTATTGCCCCTTTTCTCTCCCTCTTCATGTATATCATTAATTTTTTTTCCAGTAAAGATGGGTCAAGAGTTTGGAAATGTACAAGAGTTATTTGTATGAATTGAACTTATAACTGATCCTAATATTTCAGAAAGCCAAGAAAAAGCCTATTAAGAAAGTTACTCCTAAAGACTTGGGAATAGATACAGCTGCTCGTATTGAAGTTGTCAGTGTTGAAGATCCTCCAGTGCGCCAGGCAGGTTCAGTTTTAGCTGATGTGGATGAGCTGATTGGAAAACTGAAGGAAGGAGGTCATGTGTGAAAGGGTGAGTTATCATTAGTCAAGTGACACTTAATGAGGAAGAATGGATGAATCATTGGGCAGTAGAATTTGAAATCGTTACTCAAAATGTTAAGGTAAAAGTAATTGAAATAATTTAATTTTTAACTCGTGAAAGTACTATTACTTATGATTTTTTAGTAGAGGAAATAATATGAATTGGAGTGATAGATTGGTAAACATTCCTAAAAGATTGTGTGTCCCACATAAGGTTCATTGGGCAGAAAAGAGAATGGAAAATACTTCTTTATAAACTGTCCCATGGTAATTGATGGTTATATTCATTGGCTTGTTATCATTGATTAATCATGTTGTATTTTTGCAGATAATTCAACATGATCCTGATGGGCCAGAATTCGTGAAACACATTGCTAGATCACCTCAATTACTAAGCTTCTAGATTACAAATTTTATACTACCCAGAAAATGATTTCTTAATCAATGCAAGCTTTGTTATACTTTGTACAGATTTGAGAATTATATTTTCTTTACGTTAAATGCATTCTGACTTTTTTTTGAGAGATCCATTTTACTTTTACACATTTTAATGCATACTCATTACATTTTTCATTTATTTGTATGTTGAATTAGATTCTACTGCTGTAAGAAATTTGTTAATTCAGAAAGAATTTCTGGGACTGCTGTGTTTCCTTTGAAACACACTGTATTATGCTTTATCAAAAAAACAAATGAGGACAAGTTGCTTATGCAAAAACTCCAGGATGAATTTGAAATGTAGGGGTGCAGCAGTGATTTACTTACAGGAAAAATAAAAAAGGTCACGTGGATCTCACTGGAGATCTCACTGCTTTGACAAAACAATAGGTGCTTTGATTTAAATGTGATAGGGCTTCCACTTTCATTTTATTTTGCTCACAAGAATCTCATCTTTCAATAGAATAATTAGTCAGTGAGGTCTTGTTGTATGGTTCAATTGGGCCTACAATGAGAATTACCCATTGACTTCTGTGGTCATCTGAGCTGGGGTACCCAGAAAAAACAAAGAGGTGTAGGATAATAGATCCATGGGGGTGCCTTAATTCAAATAAATTCAAATTGATCCCAACCCTGAATATGTAAACAGAATTCATTTCTCCTTACAGCAGAAATAACTTACTGGTTATTTCAAATTAGAAGTAAGTACATTTTTATTTGTTTTGAATGAAAAAATAATTCAGGTCCCCAATGGTACTTGTGGCATAGAGCGAAGTCGCTTGTCTTTCACAACGGAGGTCTGGGTTTGATTCCCAATCTCATGTGAAATTTGTTCCAACAAAGTGAGTTTGCCTGCTTCACAGGGGCTAATCCAACCCCTGTGAAGTGTCCTAAAACCTACTCCTATCCTAATTCCTTGCCAATTCTGGCTGCTGGTTAGTGACACAGCAGAATGCGGTATAAACAGTATGTATATGGAAACTCTGCCTAGCAGTCCTCTTGACAAAATGACTGCGATGAGACAAGACAGATAATTTTCATGGAGTATTACTCCTAAGTGCAAAGTGGTCAATGTTCGACAAGAGGCTTGGAGATGTGTAGCATCAATCTAGACAAAAAAAATTAAAAACAAACAATCAAGTTGGAGTGTGGAACAAGTTGCCCCAGGCTGAGCGCCCCTGCATTTGAGAAGAAAATGCTTGCTAACCTGTTAAGAATGTGTTGACTTGGGAAGGAGTGCATGCAGAATGCAAATAAAGTATAAAATAAAACTACAATGTAGTATGGGAAATCTCAGAAGATATTTAGAACATCTAATCCTCAATTAAAACGAAGTAAATTTCATCTTGTGGCAACTAATGAAATATCCTGTTGTTGAATTTTCAGGTGGGCAAATTTCCAGGTATATTTATGAACTTGTTTTCTGCCTTAAATCATCTGAAATCTGTATTTCTTGAACTACTATCCAATGCATGCAGAAATTGAAAGAAATCTATGCATCTTCTGCCCATGTGAGAAGTGCCTATGTTTTTGTTAGATACCCAGGAACTCAGGAAAAATACAAAAACAATGAAAGAGTTTCAATTTGGACTGAAAAATGCAAATATTTGATTGTATTATTCCAACTGTTCTCGTACTGCACATGCAGACTGAATTCTTGTATTTACTGCTTACAATATAGATAACATCATACAACAGCAAGTCCGTAAATAAAAGACTGCCCACCATTAAATATTTGCTATACTTGTGTTATGTTATGGAACAACTTTTTTGATATTCTTGATATGTAAAACTTCTATACTGTTCTTCCAAATGTATATAAAAAATAAATACTATACTCTGATATTGTAACATTTGTGAAGACTCTTATTTGTTAAAATATTTAATTTATTGTAGTGTAATACAAGAGTTATTTTATTTGTTATTCTTGAGCAGTGTTTGTGCTACATTTTGGAAAACCATTTGTATGATTTTTTCAGCAGCATTTTTACTGCTGCGGGCTACTAGTTTATGAATATAAGTATACTTAAATGAAAGCCTTGGGAGAGAAGACCCCCCACAACACATTCATGCCTTGTATGTTGACTTATCATAGCCATCTAATTTAATGATGAAAAGGATATCATTTAATGATAATAGGATGAAATGGTTTGCAAAATATAATAAAAATGTGTTTGCTGATGCAAATCAATTTATTTCTGCACATTTCAAGTCTCTCAAAGATTTTTTTTTAATAGTCACTTAATTTATTGTGGTGATATTATAATTGTGTAACACTTGTCGTTTCAAAGGTGTCAGGAATTTGACCAGCCACAGATTTTATCCTTAAAAACCTCTGAAAATTAGACTTTGTGTTTATCTAATGAATTTAATTAATGGGGGCTTGTGGAATACTGACAAGGGCTTACAGCTCATATACTGCTGGGTCTTGGGTTCAAAACTCCAGCCGATCTATGTAGAACGTGTCGTGGACAAAACAAGCTGTTGGCAGGTTTTCTGAGGATACTTGTTTCCCTTGCTTCTCATTATACCATTTCTCAATCATCAACCATTGCTATAATTACTTATTAGATCATCAATCATGAGCTTCCAAGACTTAGTAGTTGAATGACCCTGAACCTCAGGAAATAAATGAAAAATATTTTTCACTAAATAGATTTGTAGCTAGTATATTTGCCTTTAATAAATGGTGTCAGGTTACATTGAATTGGAAGCTCAAACTTTTTGCCATGTTCAAAACTCGGGTGTTTTCTGAATTCAAAAATATGGCAAAGTTTAGATAACTTTTTTTCAGCTTTTTCCTGGTTTAGGTATCATGTGGGTTGTACATCAGCCTAGAGAAATTTCAAACATTTAGAAGATGACCTTTTTTTTCCAGAGGTTAAATAGAGTATACAAAAAGAAGAAAAAGTCTATCCTAAGTGGCACCATCAAAAGGATTAATAGCAATAAAATGAGTCAGGCACAAAGAAATTGGAGCGATTTTTGAGATAATTTTGGAAAGAGCCTTTGGGGTTCATCTAAAAGTTTCCTCCCTCCCCTGAATGAAAGTTTCATTCCGCAGTCACAGGACCTCAAAATGGGCTGAATCAGTCATGGAATATTTATTTTGGGAAAAATCCTAAGTAGAGTTAAAATACTAGGGTTGTTCATGGACAGACAGATGCATTAGAATAAAATATTTTTTTCAGGATCAGGGACCCCTGAAATGTGTATTTCTATCAAAATCTCAAGATAGATTTTTAGTAGCATGAGTATTATATAACTTCCTCTATTCATTGAGTCCAAAAAAGTGAAAATAAATTATAAAAATGATTAAAAAATTTAATTGAAGTTTAAAATACAGGGTAAAAAGTTGAATGGCTAATAATTTACACATTTTGTAATATTATTTTCTAGATATCACTTGTAATGTCTCTGATGAAATTTAAGTAGAAAAAAATGAACCAACATTTTAAGAAGTGTTGTTTACAGAACTCTCACCAAAAAACAATCAAAAGGTTGGGAAAAGAGAAAAAGAATTTGAGAAAATTGAAACAGGTAATAATGAGTTATATGAAGCCATTCAATTATAATGGGGATATTTTTCTTACTGTTTGAAAACTCAATGCGAGATCAATTAATTTCAAAACGATTCAGCACTGTTCATAATTCTTTGTTCAACCATTCATGAGGAGATGTTAACAATCACGTAAAGACAACAGAAATGTATTTGGAGGGGCTGTAATGTAATGTGAGAATCACCAACCTCTCCTCGCAAAATAATAAACACTTTTGTAGACTGTAAACAAATACATATGTGTACCAATGATACAAAAGTCCCCTGATTTAAGTATTATTAAAATTCATTGAAAAAATAAAAGTTTTAATTGAGAAATGGAGCTTCACTACAGGCTAAATATATAAGGAAAAATATAGTATTAATGAATACAACTAAGTATGGTCTTTGATCATTTGCTTATGTATGTTCAGATCTACAAAGTAGTAAAAAAATCCATCAATGGAGATTCAACAATTTGTCACACCGGGAGGTGTGGCCTTCTAAATACAGATTTATTTTCTTGAGTATTGTGAACTTAACAATGTTTTTATTTATAATTCATAATGATGTTATGAAGAACTTTCTTTTTTTTTTAATTTTGGTTATTCATAACAACATAAATGAAGCCCTCACATGTAGATCTTTTCTGCCTTCTTATGCAGATATTAATCAAATATTTATCCAGATTTTCTATCAAATTCAATCAGTTAACACGAACTGACTAATCTGCGTTACTCTGCTTAGAAGAGATGACTCATATTTTGGATTAGTAAGTAATGATTATTCATTCACATTTATGATTTGTTCAAAACAGAGACTTGGTTGTATATCATATATTTCTTTACAGATTTCCTTGATATGTTTAATAATTGAAATATTCTGTCTTACTGCTTGCAATCAAAGTAGCCAAAGATAAAGTACATTTTAGTACTATTAATTTGGGAATAGAAAAATGCATTACAATATGTACAGTAATGTGATATTCTTGATCATTTCCCTTTTCATTTTGAACTTGGTATGAAATAATTCTTTTAATTTTATATTATTGGTCTAAAGTTGACTATAAAATAAAATGTGATTGGATTTTTTTTAAAATCAACTCTAGATCGAACAACTTAAAATTTTACTAAATTGAATATTCTAACCTAGTCATTCATTTATAATTATTCTGTCACAAATGCATTTTTGTCTGAAACTAAAAATTCAACTTTATAATAATTGATTAAATTGCTTGAATTAAAAATCATTAGTTGTTTCAATTGCAGAAGTTAAAAGAAAATGAAATTTTATTGTATTCCTATTTTCAATTGTGAATTTTGCTTCCCATTTTTCTTACATTTAATTGCTTTTGGTTCATATCAATTACATTGCATTTTTGCATACATACAAAATAGTCCCATCTTTTGATATTTTGTGAACAGTCAGTGACATGATTTTGAAGGAATTTAATACTCCACCATTTAACATGGCAGTGATGTAAATAGTTGTACTGTGTTTTAAGTTTAGTATTATTTACCAAGTAAACATGATTGAAGTGTCAAAAACTCAATTACAGAGTCAATATTAGGCAATAATTTTAGACACTTTTAATTAAATTAATCAACTGTAGTTAAGATTCTTTAGGCAAATGTTAATATTATTTTATTCATGAAAAAAGAAAAATAAAATAGCCATATTGAGTGAACAACACAAACATTGATGACTAATATTAGAAAAGAATTCAATTCAATACTTATTACAAGCATTGCAACTTACTGCTATTCAAACTAGTATCTCATGCATTTTTATCTCCTTCTTCTTTTTTTAATTTTTTTTAATGTTATGTAATATTATGTAATCCTACAAAAGAATTAAAAATTGAGGAATATTTCAAAGCCAAAAATGAAAGTGGTGATAGAGTGAAGTGGAGTATCCTGAAAATAATAGGTTTACTCTATTACAAGTTCCCATCTACAAGTTTTTCTCCAAACTTATTTGCCTAAGGAACATAAAATTGTTAGACAGTTAGTTTCCTTTAGGCTGTTCACTACACTTATCTTGAAGTGCACTCTGGTTTTAATTAGTAGTATCATTGGAAAAGGATTTAAACTTTTTTTCTTTCCTGAATTTCTCTTCCCTTGAGTATAGAATTTGAAAGTTTTATTCTAAGCAAATAAATTTTGTCATCACTAGAATTCTGTTATTTAGGGTCAAAATCTCCTCTTTTAGATACATAGTCTCTTGAAATGTGAAAATAGGCAGAGCAATTTTTTAATGAGACATAATTTTTTAATAAATATAAATAGTTACATAAATACATTTTTCACAAATATTTTATTTTACTTCAATTTTTTATTAAAAACATGAAAATAAAATTTAGAAAGGATTTCAACACTTGTAACTGACATGGGTTTAATGATGGATTGGTTGACAGTACAATATTCTCTTTCTCTTTTGATGAAGAGTGCTGCTGGTGTAATCTAAGAATTTAATTAAAACAAATTTCAACTTCAGTCAGATATTCTGGTTAGGAACACTAAATAGCAAATTTTAGGCTTTTACAGGATGACTAGGCATTTTTAGACATTATAAGTAAAGAGGTTGGAGATTGGAGAAGGTTGGAAATTGCTAACCCATAATTCATATATCAAAATAGAGATCTTAGAATTTATCCCAAAACATTGTTACCCAAATGCTGTAAAAACACATTCATAGAAGTACAGTAAGAGTATAAAAACCAGAAGAGCATGTATTTAAAGACTGAAATAAGTCTGGACTTACATAAAAAACATTGTTTTTCCTCTGGCTGACCAAAAATTACAGAAATGTTAGAGCTATGTGTCCCTGACCCCTTGAAATATTGTTCTTTGATTTTGTAAAGTCAGAAAATGTATTCCTACTTAATTTCTAGTGTGTAAGTCGAAAAAAGGAATATAGGCCTTTGCTTAAAAATCTGAAGTCGAGTTATAACAGAAGGAATTATTCATGGTGATTTACAAATTAATGAAATATCAAGAGAAACAAATATACTCTTGATTTCGTTTCTTTTTTGCACCATTTAATTTTGCTGTTCTACTCTATTAGCCAATTCAATGTTATTTAAAATATTATAATTCCCCTAGTTCACGACTGAAGATGTTATGAGTCGGTTGATTACAAAGTCTACTCCGATTTGCCACCAGCTTCCTAAGGACATATCTAGGGACTCTACAATACTTGGCGCAAAATGTGAGCTGTTCCCAATAAAACAGTCTTGCACTTTCCACTCTTTTGAATGACCTGGGAGTTAAGTCAAGTTCTTTCACAAATTTTGCGGAACAAATCCCAGAGCTCCGATAACTATCGGGGCGACCTGTGCTTTTACGCCCCACATTCGGCTAATCTCGATTTCCAAACTCTTGTTATTAAGACATTTCTCTGCCTCGGTTACGATGACGTTTTCATCGCACGACACAACAATATTTACAAGAAGACGTGTTTTTTTCCTCTAAATGCCAGATAATAATATCTGGTTTGTTTGCCGCTATCGCGCGATCAGCTTCAATTTGTTGGTAGTACAATATTGTACACAGTCTAACAGACGTTACCGGTTTCGGTGAGTGTTCGTACCTCTTGGAACATGTGTTAGGAACTTCAAGGGCGTTACAGATCTCCCAATGGAGGTAACTACACCCCCTATCGTGTCTATTCAAGTATTCGGTCTTTGCTAGAATTGGACAATTTGAGTCGATATGATCAATGGTTTCTTCTTGTTCATGGGAAATGCGGCATTTATCATCTTGGGAAATTTTGAGATCTGCTTTATCATAATGTGTTTTGAACGCTTGATCTTAGGCAGCTATTAAAAGGGCTTCATTCTTCCTCTTTCAACCCACACAAATTATTGGTCATTATTGATATCCAATTTGTCCATTCTTTTTAGATATTCCCCGTGGAGTGATATGTCTCTCCATGAATTCTTTTTTCTATTTTTGTGTCTCATATTTCATGTTCAGTAGCTTCAGAAGTTTAGTGGCTGTGTTATTATGCGTGCCTTGCATAGTTTTCTTCGCAATGCTTCTTGCTACATTTACGATGCCCCTGTTTCCTATTCTTCGGTCAGATTTAGTGACCAGCCTCATTAGTGGGTCATCTTATGACTACGTACTTCCCTAACCCGACTATTGTACTGTGTCACGAGGCTTCAGTTTGTCTGAGGTCTCTTCCTCCTTCCTTACGTGACACCTAAAGTTTATTTACATCAGATTGTAATTGTAATTGTGATTGCGACATGATTGGCTTTGTAAGCAGTTTTCTACTTTTTCGATCCACTGTTTCGAATTTCTTGCTCAGTTCAGTCCACTAGACCGAAACTGTACTCGTCCGCCAAACTACCTGTAGCAGATATTTTATCCCTGGAGATCAGAGCGGACTTCAAGGACAAGTCTTACTCTTCTGTAATACTACCTGCAAAATCTCTTTCATTTTGTCATTTGAGATATTCTCACATTCTTCAATGCGTAGAGATTGAAGTTTTACCTGAATCAAGATCTTAAATCACAGTGTTTATATCAACTTCAATGCTCTCTGACGTCACTTTGATGCTATTATTATTATTATTATTATTATTATTATTATTATTATTATTATTATTATTATTATTATTATTATTATTATTATTATTATTTTAAATTTCTAGGATATACAAAAGAATCGAAAATGTTCACTTTTTGACAATGAACATGTGTGAGGTTTAATAAAATGAAGTTTAACATACGACACGCGCTCTAATTGTTAGATATCTTATGAACTGATATTCAGCAGGTAAATGAGACCTCTTTGACTGTGTCAGAACTTGACCTGTTGAACACCAGTGCTTGGCGGGTAGCCTAACAATGAGGGGCAAATGTCACACGTGCAATTACGTTGACACGTCTTCCTCGAGTTTATTGGCAATAAGTAATCATCTTCGGCCCTCTACGTGCGCTTGAAGTTCGTAACTTTTGAACTATGGCGTAAGCTGCAGTTTTCGATATTCAGTGACATCTATTATGCATCCTCAATTAAACGGTCACCTTTATTAACTGATTTCTGTTCGTTGAATCGATTGGTGTTGGGTGTTTTTTTCTATCTCTCTTTTTTTCCTTTAAGCAGTGTAAATATTTCCTCTTCTAAGCGGTCACCTGATTTTGACGGCCAGCGGCCACATTTCTTAGATTATCCTGGATTTAACAGTCACAACTTCCTGCCGAATTTGGGATGTTGATTCGTGACGCTAGATTAGATGCAAAAGACTGATATATGTTATTGTTTATATTGTTTATGTTTATATGTCTAATGGTTCTTGAGTTTGGGTCACAGAAAAAAAACAGACACTTTACATTGCCGACATTTGGCTATATATTTGACCTTCATCAGGGCTACAGAACAGATAAAACATTTATATACAAGAATATGTATAGTGCACCATTTCCTTAGTGCTTATATTACACTTGGTTTGTCAACAATATAGTTTGTTTGTTTTTTACCTGTAATGTTATGAATAATGTACGTCATACATTCTACATGCCCCTATTGCCTACGTAGTTCCATCTCTCATAAATCATATTGGATTCAACTGTGATAGACATTTTGCACGTGTTGTGGATCTGCGTCTGTTAGCGTGTGTTAGACTACAATAGTGATGTCAACTTATCAAACATGAAAATACGAAATTGTCTATTTACATGTCCACCATACTTAGTACACACCGAAAAATACAATTTGGATAGAGAAAAACATAAACAAATAATTTACCAATAATTATGTACAAAATAATTTGTTATATGGATTTCATAATAGTAAGTTATTAATTCATGAGTTGAACTAGTATGAATTGGTAATAGTACAACAGTTACCAAACATGTATTATTTTTTGATATATTATGTGTACAATCAAAGTACACCCTAACTTATCTGAATAAACTTAGTTAATTAGTTATTATACAATTTTTAAGACTTATAACATAACTATGAGTAATATATAGAATAGCAAATATGTGTCAGTCAATTAAACAATAAATTTATGCAAAACAAGAGGGTACAATTTAATTATGAGGCAAGGTTGTTATTCGTAGATGATATTAGATACAGAGCAAAAAACGCTTAAAGAAATGTTGTGGGTCACATTTTCATTGAATTCCCTGAATTATCGAAAATTGCAAATGTTCAGAACTTCGGCGTCTTGGCATCTTCGTACAACTACAATAATGAAGATAATTTTCCCCTTAATGATATCTGATAATTAATAACAGCTTTTGAAATAAAGTCATGAACAATTTTTTGAAAATATGAGTAGGCTTTGCGTAAAACGTAGGCAAATTTTAAACAATTATTTTCTCAAAAACGGTTCCAAATTTTTCTTGAAATTTTTTCCTCTTCGTAAAATAGGAAGCAATAAATCCGTAAGGTTTGATGGTATCGCCGGAGAACAGGGGAACCGATTATTACGTACTTAACGCGATTATTTGTAATAAGCATAACAAATTGTAGCGTGCCTCACGATTGGAAAAGGGCGATAGTGGTTCCAGTATTTAAAACCGGAAGTCGCTGTTGCATTTCTAATTACAGGCAAGTAAGCCTAATGTCAGTTCAACAGATTGAACATCTGGTAGCTGAGTTCTTGCGATGGGAATGGGAGAAATTAGGGTAATTATACGAAGGGCAACATGGATTTAAAGAACCCTTCTCTTGTGAAAGTCAAATTATTACAACGTGTCAAAATATTGCTGAAGCATTAGATTCGGTAAAGAGAACAGACGCAGTTGTTATAGATTTTTCAAAAGTATTCAATCTTGTTTAGCACGATGTAGTATTTACGAAATTTGCTTCAACTGGAGTTGACAAGCGTGTAGTAGCATGAATACGGAAATTCCTGATAAATCGGATTCAGGAAGTTCGAGTTGGACATGAATTATCAGGACAAATTATAATTAAGGTATAACGTATATGTCCGGAGTCTCTCAGGGAAGTGTCTTAGGACCGCTGTTATTTTTGACATTCATCAACGACCTGCCATCTTTTATTAAGTCAGTAATGCGCTATTTTGCGGATGATTGCATAATTTATCGGCGAATAGATTCGGATGAAGATATTTTCATACTTTATAACGATCTAAATAACATTCATTCCTTGGCCACCATAAATAAAATGAAGGTAAATGCCGTAAGTAATTCCACAAGGAAGGTGTAGCCATTCCACATGTATCGTGTTGTATCTAAGTGTTATATTACGCCAGGACCTGGGGTTGGAGGACGTTACTTCTATTGCCCGAAAAGCGTGGAACTCACTACACTTTGTAATGAGAATACTTAAAAATGGGAACATTGAGAGTCAAAAATGAGAACACAGAGAGAAAAATAGGATACACATCGTTAGTTAGGCCGATACTTGAATATGCTTCAGCTGGATGGGATCTCTACAGATTAGGTCAGATTGACGAGTTAGAAATTCAAAAGAAAGCACACAAATTCATAAATAATGGATAATCCATAAATAGTGGATAATTCATAAATTCATAATCCACCAAAACCTACAAAGACCCTCACCCTATGTTACAACGAAGTCGAGCTGCCCTCTTATAGTGTCAAATCTTTGAATGACTTTCCCTTCAATGAACTCCAAGAATATTTTCTCAACACTTACAAAGAACACGCTGCACATTCGCTCTTCTTCTTGTGGTTATCCTTTATAATTATGTATTATTTTTAATGAAGAAAAACTCATTCTATGGATGCTGTTGGAGCTGATATTGTAAATAGTAATTATGCAAAACTGAAAATTTCCTTAAATACAGAATTAAAATTTTCTTATTCCAAAAACTGAACAAATTTTCATGGAGATTAGTCTTAAAATGTAATTCTTTTCAAAACTATTGATAGTTCATTTTTTTAATCCCAATGATTAAAACGCGTAGAAAGTTTAGGTTTAGTTATATTATTAGTTTTATCAGATTATTATTGTGTTGCATAAAAGTAACACGTTTACGAGTAGTTCTACCAAGAGAGTCGGCCTCGTGAGACAGGGAGTGAGTTGGAGCAGGTGAAGCCCAGGTATGTGGACACACAGGCTCTGAGTTCGAGACCCGCGTAAGACATTAATTAGGGTTCTAAGCGAGGGGGATTCTTTCGTGAATTACACCCACTCCCTAATCTTCTTGGCCTAACAAACAACTTTGTGTTCAATCTGTGTGAGGAAATGAATTCCTATGCCCGGAATAATGGTACAAGCACCGAGATGGGGCAAAGGGAGCATGGGGCACGGAACAAATATACAGAACCGCGATGTTCAAGGAAGGGATGTCCCCTTAACAGCTAAACTGTTATTTCTCAACAGTTAACGTTTCGTAACTGTTACGCAAAATAACAGTTATTTCGTTTATCCTGTTATTGACTGTTATCGGTTGAAATGCATAGAACTGCAATCTACTGGGCCTAATCCGAACTACTGCAAGCTTTCGTGGCAACCATTTTAAATGATAACAGCTTCACTGCAGCTAATCAATCATGATTCGCCAGTGATCAAATTATATTCATTAACACATAATTCGTCATTATTATACACCATGTGCCACAATATTTTTATATTTTATTGTATGCACTACAATAAGAAGTTTGTTCTTTAAATTAAGTCCGTTCAATATGTTTGTTAACTTATTTCTGACCCGTTGCTGCTTATGTGAGATTAATATTTTCCTGGGTCCGATAAAATAAAATTAGTTAGGTCAAATAACTCGCATTATAATACTTGATATACGAACAGTCATTACCACTTTAACTCTAGGTAAGCAAAAACACATTTTCTCATTATTTTTGGCACTCGTCACTTCACTATGCACAAGTAGCATATTTGAAAGAATATTCGCGATCTGAACCCGAATCCCTTTTATTTTAGTAATGTTCTATACACATTATATAAATGACTATTCATCCTTGGCAGTTCATTCAGTCTCGTTCATTATCAGCTGCTTCTCTGTTCAACCATGTTTCGGAAAGTAGTGCAAGGAAGCGCCGTAAGGTAGCTGTGCAAGCTTTACGGTGCTACCACCGTAAATTATTAAAAATTATTCGTTTTGCGTGGTTTAACTCTTAGCAGTCGCCACAACTGACTTAACTCCTAGCAGTCGGCCATATTAGTTTGCTGGTCATGGACCTGTTATTTTTCAACTGTTATCAATAACAGCTATTGCGAGTCAACTGTTACTGTGATAACAGTTATTGAAGAAAAGCTGTTAAGCCCATCTCTAGTTCAAGGAGCTAGTATGCCCTTCATTCAGAATGTCCTTAGAGGAGTGGAAGGTACCGCAAGAGGGTCTGGTAGATTCTCTTGGTACCTCGGAGGAAGGAACGGCAAAACAGAAAAGCTAGCCCAGACTAAAGAGAGCAGAAAATTAGCTAGCACGAGAAATAATGTGCCGTACTGTAGCTCCACTAATTACTAGCTCGCCTACTACGTCCTTATGTAGTAAAGAGAAAATATTGAAACGCTGCAGCGGGAAGTAACGATTTTTTGTCAGAAAAACTGTTATTGTTAGTCCCTGACATTGGAGAAGTGGAAAAATTATGTTCTTAAGAGTAGTAAAATTCTGACACGTTGCGTAGTCAGAATGCACGTTTTGTGCGACCTTTGGAACCTAACCTTTTTTTCCCTCCCCTCTCTCCCTTTTCCCTCTCTTGTTGCCTCTTTCACTCTCGTTTCTCTTTCTCTCTAGTTTTCTTCTTACTCTCTTTTCCCTCTCTCCTCTCTCTAGCAGACTCCAGTAGACGTTCTGCTCTCTCTCCCTTCGCCCTCTCTTTTCTCTTTCTCTCTCTCCCCTTCTTTCCCTCTCTTTTCCATTTCTTTCTCTCTCTTCCCCCTCTCTTTTCCTCCCTCTTTCTACCTCTCTCTTTTACCTTCCTCTTGTTCCCTATCTCTTTCTTTTTCCCTCTCACTCTCTTTTTCCTTCTCTCTCCTGCCTCCATCCCGCGCCACCCGCACCTCCAGTCTTCCTCGTCCTTGCCCTGCATCACACGGCAACAACGAAGCCCAGGTGGATTGGGAATCGCATTTAACTGATGCGCCATCTTGCACTGCAGTGCCATCTAGTGGAGTTACAAATTAGCTGAGCTGAAACAGCACAAACCTTCTCGCATTTCTTGTAACTGCTCACATTATTCCCAGCGTATCATACAGCCAAGCAAGGATAATATCACATAAATTGAACATCCAGAACGAAAGGCCTTTCAATTGTGATAAGCCAAGGACCCTGTGTTTAGTTTAAATGATAAAATCAGCATCCAGTGTTGGAATAATGACAGTGTTTCAAATTCTTAAGTCAAAGAATACGCGTTGTTAGGATAACCGATCAACAAAGTTTAATATTCCATGCTTGGTGTCATAACGCAGTGCAGATGGACACGGCCCCGAACACACGAGCAGAAGGTGTAAAGAGGGCATTGGATGGCCGTGATTTTTTAGAAAGACGCAAGGAATCATTCTCTAGAAAAACAATGAAGCGAACGCTCGTAAGCGGTTGCTGAGGTGCGAACGGATTTTCAGTATAGGCTGGGTATTGTGTAAATGATAGTAAGGTGGAAATTTATGATTAGTTTGAGATTTGAGAACTTGTTATTGTTTAAGTTGTATTAAATTGTAATGATAATTTTTATTAATGTAGTAGTTGAAGTTTCGAAAATATAGACTCCGTGTTTCGAAGGGATGTACATTAGGGTAGCTCCGTAGATGGAGAATTTTCAATGAGTAGCTGCATATAGTCAGTTACGAGTAGGTGTTTTATACGAAACATAGGTAGGGAAAGTCGTGACTGCATATTAATTTTGTGGGAAATATTAAGTCCTATTAAGAGCAAATCGTTGAGAATATTTGGAACATTTTTAATTTTGTAAATTTACAAATTTAATTGGTGCAACAAGGATTCCATGGACAACATTCTGCTAGTCAGCCGAGAAGCCATCTAACAACATATTATAGTAACCTTACAGACTTATATTCAAACCCGTACGGCGTTTTAATGTTCTATATCAAAATGTAATTCTCATGAGATTTATTTATTTACAATATCAAATTATATTTTATCAAAAACAGTCAAAAGAGATAGAATGAAATTGTAATATACATAAAAAAATAAATGTAAAATTGTTATTGTTGAAAAAGGCTGATAATTCGTAGTAGTTTGCCACCAATCTAATAATTGGTTTCAATCAATAGAACTTTCAGGAATTGTGATTATATATAGAATTGCGCGTCCACATGCAACAGGTAAGGAGTAATATGTTGTCTGTCGAACCCATGGTTAAGTTGGAAGGAAATTTAATAAACTAGTGATTAGAATTTCACACACATCGCATTATGAATGCATTCAAAACGTCGATATCATTACCTTATGCATATCTGCATAAATATTCTTCCCGACTTAATAATGTTGAATATATCATTTTATTGAGCGTAGAGAACATTGTAACACCAACGTGAAATAAATTAAACCGTCTTGTATTATTTATCTTATCATGTCGCCGATCAACAATGGACTTCTCAAATATCGATCGCTGCATTGTTGCCCAATAATATAAATGTTGCTAATAATATAATATTATCATAAGTAATATCATAGCTCTTCGAATGATATTTAGTGTGACTATTTCACGAATTAACCCATTACATGAATGGAATGGATAATTAAAATCACTTATTGGAACAAGAATTACGAAAAAGAGAAATATTACACAAAACCGCTATCGGATTATGTGATGTGTGGATTATTCAGCTCCAAGTTATCATTGCCTCTTGGAATAATATATATCCCAGGAAAATATGAATAACCGTTTAATGTAGTAAATGATTTCAACTGTTTCAATTTTATGGTTATAAAACTTTCTAAAGATTAGCCATATTTTCGAAAAATTGAATATGATCTTATTGCAAGATCTGACATTAGGAAACTAATTTTACTAAGGAGAAAATCTCTATCTTCAGTATTTTAATTGTAGGAAAACGCGGAACAAATTTTGCAATTTTGCAATTCTCCCTTTATGAGGAAGAAGACGAATTTTCTGAATCCTCATCGGAAGGTATCCAAAAATAAATTGGTCTGCGTACAAAGGACCGGGACCACTTCAGCAAGGTGGAACGAATGCAAAGCTACCAAAAGCTACTGAAGTTATTTATCGTCACATTCACGGGGTTGTGTTTGTTTTCATACATTATTCTACTCGGACTCTTATCTGTGTCACTTAGTAAGATTGCTTTTATTTCATTTAGTTGGAAGCTTTTATCAATGATGAAAGCACATCATTGTTGTGAACAAGCACAGCAATGTTGAAATGCACATCAATTTCAGCACAGACGTGACTACAAACTACCACGGTTCCTTTTAATCTACATCAATTATCGTTTCATTCTTGCCCAGAAAAAGTAACCAATTGTCTGTATTTGTTAGGCAATATCATGGTATGAATGTGGAACTCTAAGAGTAAACTGCCCGTCGGCACAAATTTGTTTTGTTCTAAGTGCATTTTCCGTCAATTGAACCGTTTACGAATGAGAATCACTACCAGTTTTTCTTAATAAAGAGAAAGACAAGCAATTAGGAATATGAATGTATCCATTGCCGGTTTTTACACTTCGGCTCAATGGGCCGGAGCCAGAGTACCGAAGTTACTCGCGCAAGATTTGCAAACGGTATTTCTAATTTTTTACGTAATAATTTTGCCTTGACTGGTTTTTAATTTGTTACATAATAAGTTTGTTTTTCTGTCCATTAATACTGTGGCGTTTTTAGGCTTTAGTTATTAATAGAAGTATGTGAAAAAATGAGATGTACCTTTGAGGAATCCTGTGCCTAGACCTGTAAGCTCCAATGTCAGTGCCAATGACAGACGTGAATTGGCCAAAGTAAAATTTCAAATAAACTTTGTCAGACCGAAGGAACAAGCGGGTCATATTTCATGAATGAGAGGGAAGGGCTGCAAGAAGCCTTACATCTGCAGAAGCCCCGTACATCCACTTTCGTTTCGAGGACACAGTTCGATCAGAAACCAGGGAAAACTGCTGCGAATTGTCACAGAAGGATGCGACAGGCGGAATTATATGCGTGAATATATTATATCTCAGGATCTCAAACTTTTTAATAATTCACATTCGTTTCTTAAAGTTAACTATATTCCCATCAAATTGCCCTGTTGTAAAGATTATGTAGCTAAATTATCAAGATTTTTTAAAAATTTATAGCAAGAATTTAAAAATAATAATGTAGCAATTATTTATGTTATTTATTTATTTATTTTACGTCAAAAAACAGTTAAAAACTGCGTATGACGTGCTATGGGGAAAAGTGAATTGTGTGCACATTTTCAAAATTCTGTGATCCCTACACTAAGTCACATACTACTTAAATTTTGAATTTTGAAAGGGAGAAAAAAAACAAAAAAACTCCCATGTAATAAAATCTATTTTCAAGGATAAATAAGCAATAAATTTTGGCTCTTATTACTTCCTGCCGCGACAACATGGAAACGATAATTTGAATAATCGTATTTCCCACTGAATTCTAGAAGACGTGCACAGAAAATGAAGTTACATTTATGTCCAGAAGCAAAACAAGGGGCCATCTCAGCATTTGCTCAATGGATCAGGGAAACTGGACGAAAAACCTGATCGAGATGGGATGATGTTCTGAAAACACTAGGTTTTAGTCGCAATTTGAATAGTCGTAATAAGGTTCAAGTATAGCCAATAAGCTAGTATAATAGCATTAAATCTGGAGCTATGATATTATGAATACATACAATGAATTTACTTGGCCATCCTCAGGCAAATGCGGGTATCGGTATAACCCTTCACAATTTGTAAAATTTCATACTTGTATAACTTGACTAAGGGAAGTTTGCATTTATTGTTTAGAAGTGGAGTGGTGTGTTTTGTGGGAAATTGTGGCGAATGATTTTTATGAATTAAGGAGGACGAAAGAGGTCTTTGGGGAATCTGGATCTAATGCGTGAAGGATGATGAGCGTTTTGACCGAGATTGAATATTGGAGTGTTGGGACATGCTGGGAGGAGAGAGTAATATTTTTGAGAAGTTTGTGAGATGAATTCTGAATTGATAAGGATCGAGTACAAGTATCTGGTGAAGCATTGTGTATACTGTCAACAGATAAATTACATAAAACAATATAAATTGAATAGTCACGTTTATCGTGTAAATTCAGCGACAACTAAAACAGAGTGTCAATGACGAACGACACACACACACACACACACACTAACACATACACTGTTTGACGAAGGGATCCAATTATTACGGAATTTGGGAAAGCCCCAATATTTCTAAAATCCCTAACGGCATCGACCGTTTTGCAACGAATTATTCTGACGCTTTTTCTAATGAGTGCCTCGGTTAATCAGGATTCCGTTAAACCCAAGCCTTCTCTAGTGTTAAATGTTATTTTACAATTTTCATGATTTTATAAATACGCTGAAAATCGATAATGGATTGAAATTTCCTACAAAAAAGTCCTATAAATGTTAGTAATAGAATGAATACTTTTAAGCGACAGACTGAATGAATATTGGTATTTTAAAAAATATTTAATTTTTGGAGAGTAATCATTTCATTTAAAAAAGTTAAGCGTTATTATAAGAATGTTATGTATTTAAATCACCGACACAGAATTCCTGTTGTTTGTTCATCTCCTCATCAAAGTCCTCATCTTCTGGGAGAGGAACATTCTTGCAAGTTCCCTAACAATTGGCAGAGACTGAAGTGCATCTTATACTAGCCTTACGACATCCTCATCGTAACCTATATCCAGTACTGAGTAATACATTTGCAAACCATTGGTGCTACAATACATACAATTGAAGATATTTTAAAACTGGAGACCGTGAGAAATGCAAAACAAATGAAGCCATGACTGGACTATTATAAAGCAAGCAATATTCATAAATCTATGAATAGTTTTTATTCATTAGCCACTCATACAAAATTCCGACGCAGGGAAGAAGTAGTCCTTTCAAGGATACGACATTGCAATAAATCAAAAAATCATCTCCCCCATTTGTGGAAAGTGCAATACACCTCTATATCTTGATCATATTTTCAAAGTATGTCTCAAATACAAGATTCAAAGAGAATTAACTGAATATAATCATGAATCAATAGTCCATTTTAAAGAATTCTAAGAAAGAATAATTAAATCTTGTAAAACCATTGATATATTTCCGGATATTTAAGTGCAATGGACACATGAATTTTCACTGTTGTTTTGAATTGTTGTTACTACTGTAAGATGATTGCAAATGTTACTGTTGTATTGAGAATTTTCCTTTATGAACATATAAGGTTTATGAGCAAACGAAAATATGAGCAAGAACCATTTAGTCCATTGGAAAAGACTGGGGAAATACAATTTGTGAATATTGATTTTTATAATTTTAATAATACATTTCTTAAGTTCTCATAATTTTCTTGGATACGAATTGTTCAGTATTTATAAAACTATAATTCCCTTTGCATTTTCAAGATCGTTTCCTCCATATTCGGTATATAGGAAAACTAGAGGTGCTACATCAGCACATACTTTCTCGCGGTATTCGGAACGGTTACGTAATGTTATAAATATTGCAATTTCTGCCTTCACTTCAGATATAACTTAAAAGAAGCCCAAACAAAGCGCCTGCGGAGCTTATCTGCAATTATTTTGAGAGGATCATTAAGCCTTCCTTACTATAAAAGAAACAAGCATGAATAGATTTCAACTGTCATAATATTTGCAGCACAATTTACAGACAAGCGAGGATAATTTCAGATAAAAATTTAACAGGCCATTCAAATATTGCCTTATGAGTTCATACAAAACTACGGTATCATTAAGTAATGTCCATCTTCGGCATATCTGTTTATGTTCTTCCCGACTTTAATATACCCTTACATAAGGGTAGTTAGTTCAGTTAGTTGAGGGTACCATATTACTGAACGTAGAGATATTGCAACATTCACGTTATATAAATCTTTTTTTATCTTATCCCTCTCCTATGCATGTCGCCGTCCAACAATAAAATCCTTCGAATAACTTTTCAAAGTGCCAAATCACATCATTGTATGGCAGCACCGGGTACAACGATAATAAAAGTTCGTACAAAAGTACCATACCCAATTATTTTAATTTTTCTTTCATATTACATTTGCATCGCAGTTTACCTTTCTGGCTACTGCTTATGCAGTACAGGGAAAGTACTGCGGGGAAAACGAATTTTCTAAAGAAAAAGTCTAATTGCCAGGTCCTGGTAACGAAAAAGGGGATAAATTTTGTCTACAGTAAATTACTTTTTCTAACACATTTTGTAATCAGAATACATGTTTTGTGGTACCTTGATATCGAAAAATCGATTGTCGGCAAAAATTCTGTCCGTTTGTGAACAACGCTAGCGGCTAAACCGCAAGTAGAATTTTCACCAAAATATTCCTCAATAGATCTGGCTGATGTCGTGGCCGCTTGAATTTGAAACCTATATTTTAATTTTGGGGGGTACTTTACATGAAGCCCCTGGGACATTTAAAAATATGGCACCAAATTTTTTGAATACATTTTGACCTCGCATAGAATACAGGACGCTTAAGAGAATGGCACAGGTCTCATTTTCGTTGAAAATGCTAATTTGTCGATAATTGGAAAAATTAGAATTTTTTTCGACATTTTTCTACCACTACGATTCTGAAGATGATTTGCTTTTCTCATTAATTAGAACTTTTTTCAGTTTTCATTGTTGTGGCTTTTATGAAAGTTCTTATATGGCGTTCTTCTTGAACACTATTGCTTCTGTCTCGAATAGATAGTTTTTTCAGTGATACATTATTGTCTTCGATACGGAGCTCGATATCGGGCCAAATGCCCTCGATTCGATCCTTGCCTCCGCTCGATCATTAGAAACAGTTAACGCCTGTGGTACATGCATGCGTTTATTTTTTATCTAATTTTAATGATTCATGTTTACTTGTGTTATAATTGTGTTAATTTGTGACAAGTCAAGCTAAAAAATGTTAATTTGACTGGGTTTGTCTTTTCATATGACCCTCCCATAATTCCCTTTTCAAGAGAACGTGTAGCATCATTCAACTGTTTTCATATTTCCCTCGTAACTCCGATCCTCTCGAACCAGGTAAGTTATGCGGTGTATTTAAACCTTCGTATCGAAGACAATAACATATCAGTAAAAAAATAAACTTATCTATTCGAAACAGAAGCAATAGCGTTCAAGAACAACGCCTTATAAGAACTGTCATAAAAGCCACAATGAAAACTGGAATAGTTCCATTTATTTTCAAGAATGACGTTTTGGCAAGAACTGATAAGAAAATGTGTGCCCGTTGTTGCCACCGCGCATTGACTGAGATGTGCTGATATGGACAGAAATTGCCGTGTAATTATATTAAATAACTGTTACTAGGGGAAAAAAAAGTATGTGAATCGCTAGTTTTCTTTCGTTCTCGCGAGTAATATATACTGTTAAAGATGTCATCATTGGATCAAAACGAGGCACCTATTGGATTATTTTTAGATCTTTCAAAAGCTTTTGATGTCATTGATCATGACATTTTACTTTCAAAATTACCTTCATATGGAATCCGTGGTATTGCTCTAGATTGGTTATGTTCGTACCTTAAACAACGATCTCAGAGAGTGGAAATACCTTACTGGATTGATGGAACATTACGTACGCACCTTTCCGACTCTTTGCCCATTGTTCCTCAAGGATCGATTTTAGGCCCTATTCTGTTCCTACTTTACGTAAACGATATGCCCTCGACGATTCCAAACGGAAGAACGGTTCACTTTGCGGATGATACGAACATCCTTTGCAATAAAGAAACCGTAAATAGTACAATATCAAATGTTTCAAATTGGTTCCGAAATAACAAATTAATAGTAAACGGAAAGAAAACGGTTTTAATGCAGTTTTCCATTTCAAATAAACAATTCTGTGCTCCATTGAAAATGAAGTATTATTGAAATTGAAGTATTATTCCTTGACGAAGGACATCATGGATAAGAGCCCAAAATGTATTGCTTATTTATCCTTGAAAATAGATTTTATTACATGAGAGCTTTTTTTAAATTCAAAATTCATGTAGTATATGATTTAGTGTAGGGATCACAGAATTTTGAAAATGTGCACAGAATTCACCTCTCCCCATAGCACGTCATACGCAGTTTTAGCTGTTCTTTTAACGTAAAATAAATAAACTGGAATTTATGATTTAGATATTATATCTCTTTTCGGTTCTATGATTATTTCTCTGGTTTACGAGATCACTGCTGTTCTAAGGACATTATTTCGTCTCATTCAGACCAAATGATTGATTCGGGGGTTGATCAGCTACCTGCTTAGTGCGTTTAGCATCAAATGAAAACGTTGCCACTGCGGAAAACATGGGATCAGAATTTTTTTTTTTTACTGTTGGGGTGACGGCATTTGGTGCCTATAACATCGCTGGCAGCATGGTTAGTTCCATTTCTTAAAGGACTGGACGTCTTATGCTATGATGCTCGTACATACGTTACTACAAGAGGAAGAAATGCATTTGAAACTTAAGTGATATTTACTTTGTGCTTTTCTCTTTCACGACCTCAACACATCTCTACGTTGTTCAAAATTATTTTATTAAACTTTAACATACATACCATGACCTTTCTATTGCAAGTTTTAGTTCTGACCTTACATTACAGTGGGAAAAAATGACAACTTTTATGGTAACCCTCGAAAATTTGTTCAATAATATAATATTTAATGACAAATATGCATTGAGATCAAATAACTTGTCTACGTGGCAAAATAATTCGATAGAAGTCTTCAGATAAAGTGCATCATTTTTAAACAACAATTACCTCTTTCTTTCTTTGTCCAAAAATAGTTTCCGTATTCTCTCACCTTTATTACCGCTAGTGTCGAAAATGTTGTGTATTGAGTTATTATACGTAATACCACGAGTGCTTTGGAAATTGTCGATAAATCCCCGACTCGCGAAGCAAGGAGGGGATTTATCTCAGAATTTTCAAAGCACGAGTGGTATTTAATAGGACTACTCCACAAATGAAATTATGTCCAACAGTTCCAACATACGCTAAATATTGAAAATAACTCAAAGACATGTTAAAATCAAAGAGGTTATGTTATAGTTCATATGCGGTATATTGGACATCGACATAGCGATCAATGTATACCGTTTCTTAAGATAGATGATTCACGTTGTGATTGGCTAGTAGGGAGAAGCGGTAAGAAAAATCGATAAACTCTTTGAGATACACCGCCCTGATTGAGGCATTTTGTGTGTGTTGTAACACACCATTGGTTTTAATTTCACGAGTGAAATAGTCAATATAAATTCATTCCATGATCACAAATGTCACTATGGCTGATATTTCGACAGAAAAAGATCTACACGTGTTTCAACATGTCTTTAAGTTAGGCTTGTGGTCTTCTCCCTTTTGCATGACTTCCTTTATTTGATAACGTATCATTGTTTTTACGACTATTCCAATCATGAAATTTACACCAATTCTTATACCTAGAAGCATACACTAATCAAGGCGGTTATCTGAAATTTACTTTCCGCTTTTCCTTAGTGCCTTCTCACTACTGGCCAATTATAAGCCGCAATTCATTAATCATTCTACTTATGAATATAAATCTACTCTTTTTGGACAACAAAAAATGAAAATTTGTAGCTTGAAAATTGGGATACATATTACGACAGTCACATATCGAACGCGGCTCGGCATTAGGAGTCACAATTGCAGTGTGCTTGCTGTTTGTAAATGACCTCCCAAGTCTACAATTGAGCTACTCGTTCGAGTATTGAGAATTCATTGATTGATTTTTACTTTCTACATATGAAGTAGAGAGAAAGTTATGTAATGCTGCGCGAAAAAGCGGCCAATTTTCGGCAGAAAAAATCTTATTACAGGGCTCAGGTAACGAAAATGTGGATAAATCCAGTTGTTAAATTTAGAAAAAAAATCTCTATCACGTGGTGTAGCCAAAATCCATGTTTTGTGGATACTTGATATCGAAAAATCGAATGAAGGCAAAAGTCTGTCCGTCTGTGAACAACGCTGGCGACTAAACCGTTCAGCCGATATTTTCCAAAAATTGATGTTCCTTAATCGATCTGACTGATGTTGCACTTCCTTGAGTTTAAAACCGACATTTCATTTTTGGGGTACTTTAAATAAAACCCCTGGAACATCTTCCAAATTTTCAAAATAATGGCTCCATCGTTTTTAATTAAATTTTGTTTTTTTATAGTGAGAAGGACGTTTAAAAGAATGGCACAGGTCTCATGTTCGTTGAAAACTCTTAATTTCTCGAAAATGCAAAAGTTCAAACTTTTTTGGAGTCTTCCCACAACTAAAATATTCAAGCTAGATATTTCTTCCCGTAATATAATCTGTTCCTTAAAGATGGATTTTGGAATAAAGTCATGTACAATTTTTCGAAAATTTGAGTACTTTCCGTGTAATTTTGCATGAAAATATGGGGGGAGAAAGTACGTTATGTTTTGGCCACCACTAGTTTGGCGTTTCCGGTCGCGTCAGCAGCTATGGTTAATGTAGTGCATGTTTTACCACGGGAGATGGCGTTCTTCCCCCGCCCAAGGAGATTCGGCGCTACTGGCGGGGTTTCCCTCACCAGGTATCTCCCACCATCGGAGAACCGCTCCAGTCGGGGGAAGCTCTAAGCTCGTGACTTGTCTCCCGACATGTGTGGTGGATTGTAAATATGTATAAGTAACGTGAAAATAGGATAAGGAAGATGAAGGAAAGATCGCGTGTGGTCTCTTCTAACATTCGCCAGATATTGATCGGGGAAACCATGGAAAGCAACCGATCAGAGCAGCCCGCCGCTAAAATTCTTCTCCAGCTACGGAAATTGGAAATACGCACTAATTTGACAAACTGCGACGAAATTGGAAACTTAGAAAAATACTTTCTACAGGAATCTTGCTCGTGAGGTCAAAACTGTAAAGCAATTATTTTTATTTTTACAAGGGACACATAGAGCGTTTTTCTACCGCATGAAATAACTCACCGTCTATAATTTGTATTATTTTGGCACATTCTGGAACTCTTCTGAAGATAAATTCATTTGTTGAACACTTATTAAATACCATTCATGCGTTGGACGTTTCCAGATAAATTCACCTGTTGATACGTGATTCATAAATTTATTAGAAATTTCCAATGTAATTTTAGTTTTACGTATGTTCCGAATTAATCACTTTCAAAAATAACTCTCGGTTCCTCGAATTGTGAATTCACTAAAAAAAAACTTCGCCAGTGATTTTGAATTAAGTGATTGCTGACCGATTCGATTGATACATAAAGCATATCTAGAATTCTTGCAATTACGCCTTTTTGAGGACTGCCTGTCCCAGAGCACCAGTCTTCTCCATTAGAGTTCCTCATCCAGTAGACTGAACCACCAATTTCCAACAACAAAGATATCTCTGTTCTTAAAAAAAATCATTCTCTGAAAAATAGGTTAATCCCACAAGGAATGTCTCAAAGTAACTACTCGTAGTTTGTTAAGTACATTAATTAAATTTGGAACACAGTGAAAACATGTCTTGATTAGTGCAAATTCCTGATCATGACAGTACTTCGTAATTACTACCATCGCAGATCGTTACCCTTAACACTCCTTATGAATAATCTTAGATGCACTAAACTAGAACACTGTGATGCTCTTGACGGTGAAGTCAGAACTCGGCGACAAAACAATCGAAAGATCACAGATAAACTTCTACGCCCAAGAGAGAGAGAAAGATCACAGATAAACTTCTACACCCTGAAGACCACGATTCTTCGGTCACATAAGCAGAGTTGATACACACTTAAACTTTGGGACGGAATCTTGAACAGTAACAATTTCGGAAATAATATTTAGTACGTGTTGTCCTAAAATGTCAGCGTGTCTGAATGCGAATATATTTATTATATGTCATTAGTTGAAGACTGGTAGTGAGAAACGTTTCTACTCGTACATGTAGCTTCACTATGCGCATGTTTTCTTGAGTTCTCCTTTTGCTAGATGTGGTACGGATTGATGCGAGGGTGTGGGTTGCAATTTTTTTTCTAAGAATACTGAAACACAAATCTCTCGTTCGTTTACCGATGAACGTAAGTTTTCTATAACAAGGGAAGTGAAAAGGACTATTTCCCAATTGATGCTAACCTCGCTTTATTGGCACTTTCATTCACGGCGTTGTTGGTGAATGGGTGAGAATTAATGTAAAAATGGAGGAATATCACAGAAAACCGTTAATATTTCCGTCATATTTTCAGGCATCATAAATGTAGTCTACCTTTTATAATTAATGATCCTAACGGTACACGAATGATATTCAATCATTATTGTGACAACTGAAAATATTGAATCAGACTTGTATTATTGTAAGAAAATAATTTGGGCCATGTTATGTGTTATTGAAACTCAACAAATCATCAAGCACCGTACAATGCACGTACGTACAAAAAAGCACCGTATCTTCTTGACTATACACAGATTTCCTTTGTTTATTAGAACTCACTTTACTTCTGCTGTTTGAGGCAATGGATTACTTCCGATCGAACCAATCAGTTATTATTCTGAAGACATACGTTCGGGATGGGATTGGAAGTAGATGAACAAACAATAACAACATATACAAAAACATCTTTATTGACTATTATTAAAAAAGAAAACCAAAGGCAGTGAGAAGGCTTTGTTGGAGCGGGCTGCTCAAAAGGCGAGCTTCTTCATCAGCAGGTAGATGTGCTGGTCCACCTCGAAGCCGTGCAGGTTGTTGGCATCGCCCTGCAGCCGCATCAGCAGCCCTCCGAACGACACGTACGCAGCCCTGCAACAGGCGCGCAGCCAGGTGAGTGTGGATGGCGCAAGGCGCGCGGGGCAAGAGATTAACTTTAGACGGCGCTCGGCACAAGCCTGTGTGCATACTTGCGCGCTGCATGTGCTTGCGTCCTGGCGTATACGAGTGTCAATCTCATACTTAATATAAAGAAATAAAAAACAAAATCGCGTAAGGTGGGATAAGCTCCTAATTTCCTTCACAGAATTCCCAGTCACTTTTTACAAATACCAGCCGTTTGAAAATTACGAAAATGAAATTATGAAAATAGGGAATAATACCAAGACACATAACACTAGGTTTGAATATTATTTATCCTCGAGTTATTAATGCGTATACCCCGTTATTATACTATTTCACCATATTGCACATAACATATAAATATTTTGTAAATAATTAAACTATTAGGATCAATCTCAAGAGTAAATTACTGTAGGTGAAACAGTTTTCGATTGCGTTTGCCGCTGAAATTACATCCTGACAAGTATCTTAAGGAATGAAACAGTGCTTATAAAAACAAGTTTAAACAATGGCCCTCCAAAGGGGTAGGTATCGTCCCTTGGGATAGATATTATTTTAAAGTGCTCAATGAAATTACATCCTGACAAGTATCTTAAGGAATGAAACAGTGTTTATACAAACAAGTTTAAACAATGGCCTTCCAAAGGGGTATGTATCGTCCCTAGGGGTAGATATTATTTTAAAGGGGTCAATGAAGATTGGACTGGAAATCAATATCCGAATATAAACCGGCGGCTGATCGGTAAAATCAAGATGAACTTCGAATTGATCCCAAAAAATATTAATGAAGTAGGTAAAACATTTCTGAGGCGAAGTTACAGAACACATAGTAGTAATTATTTCTTATTGCAATTGCAAATTCAATATAAAAGATAGTAAAATATTTGTATCAAACCCTTAAATTATCTTATCAAATTGTCTTTGTTCGTAAGTCCTGTAAGCCCGAAGAAAGACCAAATAAAAATGTTAAAAACATTTAGTTATAAATTACAAATTCGCTCCTCCTCTTTCGAATTTATCGTTCAACTTATGATGATTAGAGACCTCTAGTTATTATAACAAAATATTCACGTTTCTTTAACGCGCAAGAAAATATTATTCGCAATACGCCCTGTGGAAATGTAATGGCCAGTTATTAAAAACCGCTCAACGCAGGATGTATTTTGTAATTATTGCGCAAGAAGGAAGATGAGAAATTAAGCTTCTCAGAAGCGGAAGTGTATTATTGGAAATTAGATATTTACAAAAACCTAATGTGCACAATTGTTATTTGTAAGTCGTTTTTGCGCATTTGGGGAGAGGTCTTATCCTGAATGGAAAAGGGGGGCAGGGAAAAGCAAGGAAAAGGGAGGGGGGAGGCAATGAAGGAAACAATTATTTTAAAAAGGAGGATGAAAAGGGTTGGAATCCCCTATTTAATGGGAAAACACGGCATACCGTAACTGTTCTTCCTTTTGGTGCGTTTATTACTCAATAACTTCTGGTTTTTTAAGGGCACGATACCATTTAAACATCTAAACTTGAGAGGTAATAAATATGAACGTTTGCAATTTTCAATATTTCAGAGGTTTTAAAGAAAATCGGAATTATACCAAATATATATGATCTATACTATATCTACCAAATATCTATATGATATAATATATTACCTACATTCAGCTCAAAAGCTTCTAATCTGTCAATTATGGCGATCCGCCATCCCGATTTTCGAGTAAAAAACTGCGCGCATCTTCTCGCCACCTGCATCAATTCTCACCATGGTCTTTGGAACATCACTGACAGTCCTTCATCCTGGCGTATGCGCAAAGTTCAGCTCAAACAGGTTTTTACCGCCGGAAATTAGAGATGGTATTGTTAAGGTTATGTCGATACTTTCCCCCTATACTAGTATACTACAGGGGGAAGTAGAAACATTACAGATCGTTCGGAACACTTCTACTTCCTTTCCATGTATCATGTCAGTCAAGTGTAGAGGGGGCCCTCTTCTGTTTAGACAAGAGCAACATCTTCCATGGCGTAGGGTGACTTAAGCATTCCGCAGAGATAAGTCACTTCAACTAATCAACCACTTTGGTTTTAATACGCAAACGATTATGTAGTTTAATTATCATCACGTGGATTACAAGAACTTTCAAAAGGGAACTGAATGGATCAATGAAATCTATAATTCAATTTCTTTGTCCAAGTTTAGCCTAACCGTACATCAAAATATCGTCAAAAATAGCGTATTTGTGACAGTTGAGGGAAACCCCCCACCACTATTTACTACTTACTATGGAACAGTTCACAAACGAGTCCATATACTGAACGATGGAAACTACCGTGCCATAAATTCCATTCAGATCAGCATTTCAGTAAGAATGGTCTTTCATGTTCGCGCTCGAAGACGCTACTCGAGTAGTCACTTGGACGACAATTGAGTCCTTGCAACGCCAATGGAGCTGAGTAATGTTCCAAATGAAGGTTTTGATATCTTATAATTCGGTGCCAATACACAGATAAAAGACCAAATGTTCCAAACACCTTCCAAGTAGTTGTAACATCTACATAGTGATGGTTCTGGTTGTATGTCAAGAATTCGAATGCATAGTTTTCTTTCATTTCCCGAAAAAACATTTTCGGCTCATGGCTCCTTTGATTTTGCAAGATGGCAATTGTAGTCCCTTAAAAAATGACTGCTTAAGACGATAAGTGATTCAAACACTAATTTAAACATGGAAAAACTAAAGATGTAAACAATTTGTAAATAATGTTAAAAATTGCTCATTTTAACTATAGTCATATCTTATTACACTGATTTATATTGCAAAATTTCATTTGGAATAACTCTCATATTTATTACTATTATTATTATTATTATTATTATTATTATTATTATTTAACTTTTGCTCAATCATCTTGTTCAGTGAATTCAGCAACGTGGGTCCTAAATTGTGTTGTTTCAAGTTTCTTGAAGAATAAATAATAACGAATAGTATAAAACGGCTCTTTTAAAAATTAACTTCAACATTTTTCTTTAAAATTGGGTTTAACTTCTTTAATGTTGCGCACACGTAGAACAGTACACCCTATGATAATTAACAAACCTAAGGTTTTATTTTTCATTGCAACATTGCAATCTCCTAAAAATAAAATGAAACTAGAGGTGCTACAGAATGGCAGAGAGGGACAGATTTCAATTTTGCCCCAACCTCATTCCAGCTGCTACCTATCGGCGCCTAAAAGCTAGTTCTTCACATTTTCTCAGTTTTTCGGTCCTCTAACAATAGAATTTAATATGAAGATATGAAGAGAAAAACCTGGTCACATATGCAAATTTGCATTGAAAAAATTGGAGCCGTCTTTCAACTATGTCGGTTGGGCGTTTCTGAAAATAAGCAAGATCATTTTCACAATACACTAAATTAGAATTAATTTAAACCACTTTTGCTTACAAATGCAATAATATGTAAAAACGTCCTTATTGTAAATGTTCAGAGTGAAAATCGAACCTAAGTCATCTCTATAAATGTATCTCACTCTAATTTTAAAATATTTTTTTTAAATTGAAGCCAATTTAAGACAACTTTTGGAGAAAATTTTGAAAATGTTCCATGGGCTTCATGTAAAGTACCCCCAAAATTTATGGAGAGACGAACACACGGACGGGCAGACGGACAGAAGTTTTGAAAACTATCTACACTACGATTAATACTCTGTATATAGGTACATGTATATGAGAAAGTAAAAATTGGTCAGTTTTCACCACACAATCTCCAATATAATTATCACTCTGGTTGAAACTATTTTATTTCTCGAGTGTATTAGGCATTTTGTTCGACCCTTATGTAATGTTTGCGTTTTCAGTAATATGTGGGAATATGAACATGAAAGCAGCCATGTTTGTTGCAGCAATAGCATCGGGATTTGTTGAATAGCAATGATTCTGCTGAATTAAGTAAAGATGTTTACTGTGGGTTTTGTTAATGTTTTATTGAAGATATCTGCAAAATCACATTTAATTTTCCCTGTGAACAATGATCGAACATATTGAGATTTAATATTGTGAACTCAACGTCAAGCTATTTGATTCTCAGATATATATTTAAATTTGGCTAGATGAATCTTTTCAAGATAATTTTATTTAATAAGGAAATTTGCTCTATTTGCTTGAGGTAGAAAAAGGTCATTGAAGAACCAATCAGTAATCTCCTCTTTTGTATAGTCCTAGATTGTCGAGAATTTTCTCCAGAATGATTCCTTTTCTGCCGTTTAGAAATTGCAAAACGTAATAGATGAAACTTGGAAGATTGTTACTGAAACATTTGAATGTATTCTCAAGTCTACATTAACTTTCTTATCAAACAGGCGGAGGAGGGGCCAGGTGATTCGCTATATTTCCTCTACACGAGAAGGTCGCTCTGAATTTCAGAGATAAGAAATGAAGCGAAGATCGAGGGTCTTCTTACGCAAGGTCTTACCATTCCTTGTGTGTGTCTCGTCAATTCCAAGACTGGTCTTAAAAGATGTCACTTCCTCGGTGATACAATGTCATTTATGAACCTCTAGTATCAAGAAATGCCGACCTGGATGGCCGAGGTGGCTAAGAGCGAGTACCGACTCAGCGCTTCGGTCCGAAGGGTCGCGGGTTCGAGTCCCGCCTTGGGCATGGCTGTTTGTCCCTTGACTTTGTGTGTGTTGTCGCGGAGGGCCTCGCGTTCTGCTGACCCCAGATCAGAGGAGCCCGCAAGTGTTTGTGTAGTGTTTGGTCGAATATGCGTCCCTTCGGGACGTGAAGGGCAACCGGCTGGATAAAAGCCCTAGGAAAAAAAAGTATCAAGAAATGTTCAAAGCGGAAGCGGCCTGATGACTAATTACCAACAATCTACAATCAAACGAGGCAAAACATTGGAGGAAAATGTAGTTTTCTTTCTTTAAAGCCACAGTTGCTTATCAGAAATTGAACTTTAATGACGAAAAAATAAAAATATTGCCACGGCGATAAAAAATACGTTGCCTTTTGGGCTAGGAAAATCATTGCTTTTTGAAAAAAGAATAATAATAAAAAATAAAACTGAAGTATTTTACTTGTAACAAATTGTCGCTAATAACCACGCTGATGCGACTAAAAATAAACTTTAAAAAAATAATAAAACCGGAGGTCTGGACGAAAAAGTTACTAGGATTAAGAGGGCATCCCATTTTATTTCTCGAACTACCAGCCAAATTCATTTATCACATTAGATGCCTACATCACAGACGGAGTTTGGTTTACTTATATTAATTTTAATTTTACTATCTCTAGTAGCAATTGTGTAGGTGGACGTGAGAGGTAACTTTCTTTCCTAGAAAGGTCCTTGTATCAACATTTATGATCAACCAAAAATTTCAGGAGAGTGAACAAATAATTGAAGGGTTTTCAACACGATTACGGCAATCAGACTCGTCGCCGCAAACAATTCAATTTTAAAACCAATCAAGTAGCAGTCACCCAAAAGAGCGCGGAAAACTCGTCACCGCGTATCCCGTCCTCTTCCTAACGAAAACTGAATATTAAAATTCACGAAAGCTGATTTCATCAGTTTAGTAAAAATTTCTTTAATAATTACCTCAATGCAGAAAAAAAACGCAAGTTTTGTCTATTACACTGCATAGAAAGTGTAAATACATTAACTTTAAAACTTTCAAAATGAAAATGAAAATACCATTTTGCGCACTGCATACGGAAGAGGTGAAATTTATAACAATTGCGAAAGTCGGAAATTATTTAGAATAACTCTCAGAAATGCAATTAAGACAAGCTGCCAAAAACGAAGGTTCTTTGTAGACGAAACTGATGGAGGCAAGATCACCAAAAATAGATGAAATTGCGCTAATAATAAGAAGTCTTAAAGGAAAAGAAAGCTGTTTTTATAAGTAGAAAGAAGATGAGAAATTCAACCACCGCCTTTAGATTGAAAAAAAAAGTGAAATTAAAAGTTGATAAATATAAAATATCACTTTCGTATAATACATGGCATTCTATTTATTCGTGAAACCTATTGTATTTTGATTTAACAATTCCACTGAAAGTTACAACATGCAGACCTCGCCTTTTACCACAGGGACTGCCAATTTCAATTATTGCATCTTGCTGTTTTCTTTTTATTTCGTTTAAATGAAAAAGATGTGATCATTTGATCAGTGTTGTAATGTAACGAATTTAAAGAATACTATAACTTACTTCATTAGATAGAGGAGCACGAACAAAATAGTAGGAAAAAGCATGCTGTTTATCTTTAGCAGGAAGTGGGATATGTTACCCACCATTGTCTTCAAAACAGTTATAATGAACTTATGCATGAACGGGGGGCTCTTCTACGGGAGTTGCTTTATCCTTGACAAGTGACTGGCAGACTTACTAACCAGCTCAAGCGAAAGAGTGGTAATTGGACTAACGAGCGCACTTTTCAACCCTAAGTGCTGCGAAGCTTGGCGACCAGAGTTTGGCTAGTAGTCAGACTTCCACAAAGCATCAACATAATCCCATTCGCATGCATTTTCTTGGTTACCGCCGTACTTGAATGCAACTCAAGTGTGTTTATGCGTGTATGTGAAATACTGCGTAAAATAGTTTGTGGGGAAATGAAAACTCAACCGGTCTTAATTTAAAAGAATGAACATGAGATAAGCTGAAGTTAATGTTTGACATGGATCTTCCTTCTCCCCGAAAAGTACACCACTGTGTAATTATTCTCCAAAAATAGGTGTTTTTTTTCTTATTTTTCCTTCTCTCTTTTCCTTTCGGGAAACAGTAAAAAGAGTAAGAATGGAATTTAATAACAAAATTTGTTTCACTACAATGAGAATTGTACTGACGATATATGAATTCAAATGTACATAAAATACTCTTTCGTGATAGTGTACACGTAGGCCTCAGCTCCACTGATAAAACTCTCAAAATTAGCTGAACAAAAATGATTGGATACGAACAATGTATTACGGCTATTATGTTGAAAATGGTTGTTACAATGGTGGGTATTCGGTTACTCAACATGGAGGACATTCCCAATATTTTGCAACCTGTCGGCGCATTGAAGTAGAGAAAACATTAGTACAACTCGCAGAGCGACAGCTAAAAACGCTCGAGTCCCCCATGCTGGAGGGGAGCGGAACATATGGTGAAGAGAAATTCATCTGCAGGGCCTGGCACGTGCAAAGGCGGCGGCGGCGGCTGGCGCAAGCGAGCCGGCCGGCCGGCCGTCTTGGCAGGGGGTGCGGAAGAGCGTCCAAGAGAGGGGCGCGGTGAAGGTCAGAGCGCGACGCGACTGCACTCGGAGACACCTCCGGGCGGTGCGCGCGCGCGCCCGCAGATGGCAGCAGCGGCGCTCAACGTCCTTTGAACCGGCGCGCCGTGACATAACAGGTTTTATGACCGAGTGAGTCCCTGAACACACGAGCAGCGGCGCTGTTTTGCCACGTCATGGTTCTCGATTAAAATCTGATTATGCGGCGGCGGCGCCGGCCTCGAGTGGGTGGGCGAGCACACGCGGGGGTGGGGTGGAGGGGCGGGGCGGGGGTGGCGGCAGCGGCTATCGCCGGGGAGGGCGGCTCTCTTTCGTTCCTCTTGCAGCGGCGGCGGCGGCGGCATCGCAGGCGGCCCGCTTGGCAGCGGTGGCTAGCGGGCGTGCCAACGCCGCGGATATATCGGGAGCCGCGCGGGGCGGGGCGGCGCGGCGCGGCCCGCCACCGCTGCCGCTACCCGGCGCTCGAGCGGGCGGGCGACGCTGCTACGGTCCCCCGTGGGCGGCGGCGGGGCGGGGGGCAGTGCAGATAGTGGCAGTGGACTAACGACACAACCAGCTAACCACACTGCCACCTCGCCCCGTCACTCCCTGTGCGTCGTGCGGCGCCGTGGTCGTCGTCAGCGTCGTCCTCTTCTGGTCGTAGTGGTAGCAAGAGCGATGGCGCGGCGGGGGGAAGGGGCGGGGGGGGGGGGCTGCCACCTGACGCCGCTCGGCGTTTCCGCTTGCTGACGCGGCGCGTGGCAGCGGAGCACGAGGGGCGGGGCGGGGCGGGGCGGGGGAGGGGGCGTCCGCTGGACGGCCGGAGGCGCCGCGAACCCCACCGCTACCTGGGCGATCGCGAGCGCCCCGGGCCGCACCGAGCGGCCGGGAGGGCGGCCGGGCGGGCAGGGCCGGTATTTCGGGCCGCGCGCCTGCCGGGGCCGGCGCGCGCTGGGCCGGGCCGGGCCGGGCCGGGCCAAGCGAGGGGCTCTGGCCGCTGCCCAGCTCAGCGCCACCCGCTCCGTTACGCAAACGGGTGCGCGACACCCCGAAATACGTCCCGGCTCCTAGCCGCACCCTCCCGTCTCACCCCGGCTTCAAAGCCAAGGCCTACTTGCGTTCGAAGCCTTTATGCTTCGCGCACACTAGTTTAACCTACGTCCATTCAGACAGGAGGGTGGAGGAATAAGGAATTCAAAATAAGGAAGGTGAGGAATTGACAAGAAAAACACAAAAGTAATAGACATAAAAAATTGCATTTATTGCATAATTTTCATCATAAACATACAATAAAAAATTAAGATGCTGAAAGAGCACAGTCGACATTTATCACAGACAGAACCAATTCCTGATGTCTCCTGTTCTTTGTTAGAAGGAGTTTTGATATCATTGAATAACACTGCTGAGCAAAGGAGACATCAGAAAGAGGAGTATTGACTCGTCGCCGAAGCAGCAGGTGCCCGCGGTGCGGGCGGGGCGCAGTCGAAGGGCGCGGGCGTGGGCGTGGGCGCGGGGGCGAGCGAGCGGGCGGGCGGCCGGTCGGGGAGGCGAGCGGGCGCGCGGGCGGGCGGCCTGATCGGGCGGGCGCACGGGCGGGCGGCGGGCGGTGCTGGGCGGGCAGTGGGGGACGCGACAGTGAGTGCCGGAATGTCGTACCAGATAGTGCATTTACAGATATCGAGCACAGCTGTGTAAACGCGCTTCTGGCACGCACTCCGGGACATGCTTCGGCGAGCGCGGCCCGGGGCGGCGGAGGCGGCGGCGGCTGCGGCACAGCCACGGCGCCTGCAACACGGGAGCGGAGAGGGACGGGGGCGGGTCCATGACGGCAAACGAGGAGAGGAGTCCCCTAGACCTTCACCTGGGACGGGCAGCAGGGAAGCATGCGGGTGCCATGCGAAGTGAGGTCCGGAAGCAATAGGTGGCGCGAGCATGCGAGAGGTGCATAGGCGAAGTGGGCATGCGGGAGTGGGGCGGGGGCAGTCGCGGGTCGCGCCGGGGCCGTCTCCCGAGAAGAGGGTCTTCCGCGTTATAAATACGCCGCGCGGGGACAGCGCGGCGCGGCCACGGCGGCAGCGGCCTCGCGCAATTGGGGCCCAATCTGCGCCCATCAGGCGCCGGCATTCCTGGGCCAGGGCTGCCAACGGGCGCGGGTTCGAGCCGCGCCGGCACCCGGAACGATTCGCGGGCGACGGTAACCGGCGGCGCGGGGGGGGCGAAGAGGGGAGGGGCAGGGGGGCGGGGGCGGTGAAGCTCTCGTACCAGCCGCGGCGCTCTGAAATACGACCGAGCCTATCTCTCGGTGCCGCCCGCGGCGGCGGCGGCAAACAAACGGGAGGCGCGCAAATACCGCGACGGGCGCTTGATAAGCGCGCGGGGGAGCGCGAGGCGACGGCGGCGGCGGCGGCGCCGCGCGGCCGGTGCAGCGCTGAAATAAAGCGAGCGGGGGTGGAAGGGGGCGGGGTGCACCGGGCGCGCTTGCATCACAGCGACCAGCGCAGCGCAGGACCGCGGAAATAGCCTGTGCCGCGCGTGTGCACAATGGGCGCGTTACGACATTCGCGGCGGGAACCTTGACGGCGTGCGCGTGGGGACGCGATGCTCTACTCGAGGGGGCGGGTGGGGGGGGAGGGGAGGAAGAATATCGAGCGCACGGGGAGGGCGCGGGGGGAAGGGGGTGCTCGAGGAGGCGGCGATGGCAACGGCGAGGCAGGCGCTTCCCCGGGTCTCGCGCGGGGCTCCGCCGCCGCCAATGCGACCGGACATGCCTACATTAGAATGGACTGGTGGAATAGAATATTAAGGCGCGCGCGGAGGGCAGAGCGCTGCTTATGCATGACGCCCGGGCGCCCTGTATCCTGCACGCGGCGGCGCTCCACGGCGCGGAGCGAAGGCGGAGGCAGAGGCGGAGGCGGAGGCAGAGGTGGCGACGGCGACGGCGGCGACGTTCAGGCACACACACACGAAAGGGCGGCGGGGACCAAGCCATGCACACACCAGCCCGCGCTCCGCCCAGCGAGCCCCGCGGCCCGCGGCGCCCTCTTCGCCCGCTGCTGCTGCTGCGCTGCTCTGCTGCTGGACGGCGGTGGCGGTAGAGCGGCTCGAAGGCGGCTGCTCCCTGGCGCCATCGTCTTCTGCTCGCCCCCGACGGCACCCACTGCCCGACGGCGTCTCCGAGGGCAGCCCTCGGCCCCCAGGCGGCGGCGCCGCACACGTCCCTCCTCGGCGGTGGCGGCGCAGGCAGGAGCGGTGGTGGCGGCGGGGAGGCGGGCGGCCCGGCCCGCGCTCGAAGGCACCCGCGGGCGCCTCGCTGCGACGACGACTGCGGCCGCGAGGCGCCGCCGCCGCCACCGCCGCCGGCGGCGCCGTCGCTCCCCGCGGCGACCGCAGCGCGCCTGGCGGCACCCCCCGCCTGCGCCGCAGCTGTCTCCGCCGCCGCCGCCATCGGATATAAATACGTGCCGCGGCACTCGCGGCGACGCGGCCTGTTCGAATGCGACGCCGACGCGCGCGCGCCCGCCCCATCGCTATGCGCTTGCTCCCCTGCAGCGACCGCCGCTCGCCGATCTGTGGCGACACGCGTCTCGCCTGCGTCTTCTGGCGCTGATTTGCACGTGCTTGCGAAGCTCGACGACATGCCTGAAGTGTAACTGAGATACCACCAGCTGTGTTCACTCATGTCCATATCCGAGTGAACTCAGAGTGGCTCCCCGCTCCACACCAGCAGTTCCTGCGATGTCCCACGAGGTAGCGCTGACGGTCGCTCGGCGCACGAAGTTGGACGAGACGCCACAGGAGAGCGCGGGCGTCGCAGCGCTCGAGGCAAAAAGGGAGCTGGCGGTGAGCAGTGGAGGAAATCGACCGTGTGGGCGTGGAAATGATTGCCAAGCGCGCGTCGAAAAACGTAGTTACGAAGCGCGGTCGAGGAAAAAGCCACATGACTAATAAAAGTACAGCATGGCCCCCTCGCAAAAACAGACATTACGTCCGACAAGAAAAATTAAGATAACCTTGCAAGAAAAAACGTAAGTATTTTAGAAGATAATAATATGTTATTTGCTTCTCACAGAACTTGAACTCCATACACCTCGCATTAAAATGCCGAAATTCGTTTGTTACAGTATTTCAAAAATGTAAAATACCACAAAATAGCGATGCTTAAAAAAATCTCATTCAAATTTCCACGATGCTGCTCATTATTATGCTACTGTGATATTTCTTAGGTGCTCAGTTAAGAGTGGAAACAAAACAAAATGTTCACAATTAATAAGCCCAACGAAGGTTGGCGATTCACGGTATATATACGCAGATTTACGTAATCAACCATATAAATCTCGAATCAGAACTTCAATGAATGTAAGCTGGAGGAATGCGTGTTCCGTTACCTGGGATAATTTCGCTAACTAAAAGTAAATTTGAGGCCTACTCCAAAAACACGGTGAGTGCATTTAATTGCTTACTCAAACTTATTTGTAAACGTATACACTGCAGCAGATGGAACGGTTGCGCCGAGAAATGGGCTTCGGAGAGTTACATGCGGTCTGATCTGCGCTCACTCGCGAGAGAATCCCAGCGGCTGCCTTACAGCTTCCCTTCCGACGCACGTTTTCTCCATTAATACGTCCGTTTTGTTCCCCGTTTTCACAAGTGAAGCACTGAGCTCTTTGCAAGATTCTGGCAATTTCCCTCACACGAGGTTTTGTTTCTCCTTCCAAGTTCCTCTGATTTCCACATAAATTGTCCCGGGTGGTAACCTTCAGCTACGATGTCTTTTCCGATATGGCTCCGCCCCTGCATTCCCACGAGCAGTTTCCAGCCGTGTATTGCTACCTGCGTAAAATATGGCGATCAATGTAAGCGCGTTGAGAGTAGCCCTTTTGTAATTCGTTGCCGGAAACAACAAACATGTGTTTTCTGTTATGGCTTCGTTATCGTCTTTTGGTAATTGCTTCAGGGCTGGAAAAGGCTACTTACTTTTCATATTAACTTTTATAAATATTGAAATGCGAAATGGTTAAATATAATCTGAACATAATTTGTAAATAATTAAAAGTATCTATTACGTACGTTCGTAAATTTCCTAAGTTACTCAGTTACTCCTTAATTCACTTTTGGAAATGGTCAGACTTCTTTCATAAATATTTCATATCAATGAGCTTGATATGAAGTCCAACGGAAAGAGATCTCATATCAAAAAGATTCGTGATTTATCGTCTCTCATCGCTAATGTAATTCGTTAATCGACACATGATTCTGACTACTAGCATTTTCTTCACTATCGACTCTTTTTTATTTACATAGATGCATTTACACTTTTTTTTCTACGTTTCATTTCATCGTATTTTTTTCTTATTTTTTATCGTATTTCAAGTAGAACTGTTGAACAAACACGTGAAAAGGACAACTGAATTGTCTTTTGATGAAATTCAGATGAATAAATGGAATTACATAATTTTAATATTAGAAATTTTAGCAAATATTGGAAGGTAATTTGGAAATTCCATCAGCCACTCTTATTACAAGTCACCTCGTAGTACGAAAGTCGATCATTTGACAAGATGACGTCACGAGATACAAGAGAAGTAGTAATATTTTATTCCTTGAACTCCTTACATGAGATACATAAATTACGAATTTGGATACATAACGAAAAAACAAAGGATCATGTCCCATACGCTAGGAAACTGTCTTACATTTAGAAAATTTCGATCAGGAATTCATAGGGAACCTGAACCTCAAAGAACTAAAAAAGTATCAAATTTAAAATTAAACGTAATTAGATCTTCGCAATCGTCATACAATCTCCCTACTCCAATGTCACACTACTGCTCTTATAATCCTTAAGTTACGCACACGTGTTCACGAAATGTTCGAGACACGCGCGCTGAGAAAAAAAAAAAAAAAAAAAAAGTGCGCGGCGCATTCTGAGCGACCTCCTGCAGGCCGCTGCACCTGTGGGGGTGGGCGCTTCCGGCGGTGCCGGCGCCGCCACCTCCGCAGCGGCGGAACCGGCCCCCGCGCCCCGATACGAATCCGCCCTCCCCGCCCCGCCCCCTCCCGCGCGGCCGCAACTGCAGTTCGTTCCCCTGCGCCAGCGCCAGCGCGGCGCGGCGCGGCGCACCTAACGAGGCCTCGTGAGGCGTCACGCCGCGCACCGCCGCCTCCCGGGCCTCCGCCCGCGCCCGCCCCCGCGCCCACGCTCCACTGCGGGTGCTCCCCCTCGCGACACCCCTTCAAACACACTCACACCCACCACCAACACATTCGTCGCCTACACTCGGAGGAATCGCTATTCAAAATAGAACACCGTACTTGAAGTACGGAAAGAAATAACGGTGGCATGGGCGTAATTAAGCCGATTAGGATGATACGCACGCACACCTCCGGCAGAATATGACACGCTGTTACCCGAGAAGTGTTTCATAATGCACTCCGAAGAATAAAGGGAGGATTGACGCAGAGGAGACAAAAAAAGCGAATTTGCAGACGAAGATTGAAAGCCATATGGTTAGATCCCGGTTCCTGAAATATCTAGACGTGATTTGCTGTTCAACTTATATTTAATAAACCCAATCTATAAATAATTTCATATTCTCACTCATCATTCTTTAGCTACAATAAACAACATTGCGTAATGTAGTTAATATAAAAAAATAGGAACGCTTAAAAATCAACTCCAGAATTGCTCACAGTGCAAAATGATTTCAAGCAGATGTGGAGCAGTCTGCGATATCTAGGTATCAGCAAAGACAGATCAACAGTCTCAGCCGTTATCATACCCTTAGGCGAAGTAAACAAATATTTCTTAAGTGTGACTCTTTCATTTGCCAGAGTACTTAAAGTAAGAGCATTTCATTTTAAACGTATTGACAACGTAGAGGGACATCTTTTGTACATTGCAAATCTACTGGGATTGAGCAGGGAATGAAATATCCCAGTATTGTTGCAAGGTACCATACAAAACGCAGTATTTACAAGGAAATCGAAGACTTGAAAAAACTCTCTATTATAAGAAAATAACAGTTATAACGTTTGTACATTTCCATAAGCCCTCTGATTTTCAAAACACTGACCTCTTAGTCAATAAATGTAGGATTAAAAAGGTATCATCATCCTCGACGCTGAGGGTAGAATATTACCTCAGGAATAGGTAGCAATATGGTAACGTCGGAGGGGAACACTCACTGATAAAAATTATAGCATCAGAGATATAACCTGAAGCATGTTAATTACTTTCCTAGCTCTTCCAATTTCTGCAACATCATATGTAAGCTGATTTTAGAATTTCTTAATAGCAAAGACCAAGTGCACTTAACCAATTAGTGTAAAGTAGCAATAAGGATTTCGAAACATTGCTCATCTGAAAAAAATTAACGGCTTTTTCTCCAATCCTGCATAATCACAGGCAACGGTAATCTGTGAAAATCGTTCAATCAACTTGACAAACTAGATACATCAAATGCCATTTGCGATACAATTATAATATTCTACTGTTCACAAGTAAAAAAACTTTAATAATAATTATAAACGTTACTCCCCAGTGAAATTCTTATGTAAACAAGTTACAAGGTTAATTTATTCTCAAATTAATTCTCTAAGAGTTGTTTGCAAATTGTTTCGGGTCCATATTTAAAAAAATGTAAAACAAATCCGCTTTTGTGCACTATTGCGACATTTTGTACAACGATTAAAACTCAACACTCACCATAAGACAACAAAGAACTATATATTATATTGATATTCTAAAAATACGACCACATATCAAATTACTATGAATGCAATCAAGCCTTTAGGCTAAGCGACGTAACAAAGCGGTCCCCACGTAACAAAGCGGTCAGGGCTTTTTGAGATCCACTTGACGCAACCAACTATTGTTAGAACAAATGCAAAAACTTTTCTCTAAATAATATCTTAAGCCATTCACAGTATGCCTAACGAGAGTTTGGTACGATGCCTCAAAGAGCATTAGGCAGTCTTTCAATCAGTTCTTTTAAGCACGAATTAGTAAATATGTTTTTATTTTCCGAGGCGTGAAACTTAGATATTTCTTTCACACAGTACTCAATCTCGTTCATTTATTGCAAAGTTATGATATTTAATGTGTCGGAAAATACATTATTAGTTCTACATGAAAATTGATTATCCACTTATCAATTTAATTACTTATATGTCACAATACGCAATTTTATACTTATTTTAATTATTGCAAAGTCGGAAGGAATTCAAATTGCAATGCGAGAGAAAGTACCAGACGTACCAAAAATTGCTACGCATCTATCAATTTACAACAAAACTCGCTGCTAAAGGAAGGAAAGGAAAGTTTGTTTTATAATTTACGTTCCTAAAATATTAGGCAGTTACATAATGTCGGGTTAGCTCTTCTCCAATAATAGAAGTGCCTTTCCTTCCGTATTATATTTTTGACTGAAAGACGTAATATTTTTGTTGATCATTACGTACGAAATACTTGGATTTCAGTGACCGACGTCCTATATGAAAAACGGTTAATAAGACCAAATGATTAGGAGAATGTATTACTAGATTTGGGCGGACAAGTTTCGCTTCAAATTAATGAAGTAACATCTTTATTCAATTGGAAAAGTAAACCAATGTTGCCTCAGGTTACATTATTTAGAAAACTAACTTACATCTCGATACCCTTACATCCTAATATCTTAGAATAATTCATCGCATCTGGTCACAGAAGTTGCATTGAATGAGGTCAAGACATCTTCGAGTAATCTTATTTCCTAATTTACTGGCCATTTTGCCAACTTTGTTCGATGAATTTACGACATAGTGCAATCCCTTGTTTTTAACGAGCGAGTTAAAAGCCGAGCAGTAGGTTTCTTTGCGTGACATTTGCAATGCCATCCAACTCGTCACGCGGAAGCCCCCTATTAGAACGGGTGCCAGCAAATACTCAACCCGCAGACCGCAGATACAGGAACGCCGCCGTCAATAGCTTCTCACGGGTTACTCAACCATTCATTAACAGCGTCTTTCTCCCTTCAGAGGGACAAGGAACGAAATATAACTTGAACGCACTCATCTGTGTCAAATTTGAGCCGTGCGAATTTTCAACGAGACAGAAAGTTCACTGTCATCAACCGAAGTAGTCCACGACATATTTTGGATATCCGCAGTAAAGCAGACTAATGATTCACTAACAATCAAAAATTTATCTCCGAAGATTTGGATCATAAGAAGTCTATCTTATCATAAGCAGTATTACCTTCCACTCTCGACGAGACTTCAACATGACGTAGAAATGCCAATCAACACCAAGTTCGTAGTGAATGGAAAACGCTGATTCACACATCACATCCTTCACGCATGTGCAAAATCAATGATAAGCGACTTGCTTTCGCATTAAGTATACCAAAAGTCATAAGATCAGACATGTGATCTCAAGAGTAGATAGTTTTGTTTCGGGTCAGCAGAACTTGATCTCTCTCAGGAGTTAAATTTCTCATTTGTGAAAGGAAAAAGTAAATTGCGTGGGATTTGCAACTAGACTTAATCTCGCACCTATCACAATTCCCGGTTCTCATAGAGCAAGGACCAAATACCAACGGGCGTCACACGAACGAATACGAAACCTCTGAATCGTTCCCTCACGTGCCCCCCGTATCAATCCGCGTGAAAAGAATCGGGCCGAGGAAGTTTCCCCCGCGTCGCGGCCGCGATCTAAATCTGCGGCGGTCAGTCACGCTCCGCGCGCGACCGCCCGGTCGGGCGGCGGGGAGCGGCACGGCACGGCACGGCACGTCACCTGGCGCCGCCCGTCACGCGTGCGCACGCGGGCGAGCGCGCGCGCGGAGGGGGCAGAGGCGCCGCCTCCGCCAGCGCACGCGCACGCGCACGCGCCTCGCTGACTCACGCGCCCGCGACCCCGCCCCCCGCCCCAGCCCCGCCCAGGGCCCTCGCGTGCGCGCACGCCAGCCCGCACTGTGGCACTACGCGCCGCTGAATATGCAGGAGGCTCGCCACTCGTCTCACTCGCATTTATCCCGGGCGTTTCCCGCGCACGCTGCAAGCTATCGTTTCCTTGATGCTTCCCAAATAAGGAGGCGGACGTTTCGTAATCACTTTACAGTCAAGGAAAATGGTGTCAGTTATGATACGGAAAGTAAGAGCACCAATTTAACGTAATATTGCGTCCTTTAAATAACCAGTATTTAACTATTGCATTCTTTCACACATATAACGCGTTGAAAGAATTCTGACATTAAGTCAATAAGCCCAAAGTTCAGACGTTTTTTAACACAATGTACTTTTGTTTTTCGATATAACCCCCCCCCCCCAGTACTGAAGTAGTCCAGGAAAAAAAATCGCACCAAAATTTCACTCACAATCCTCCTGAACACAGAAGCGATGTTTTAAAATATTCGATAGCTAAATCACGATTTAAACCAAAACCATTTTTGTCAACTTAACTTAAAAAATTGATATTTATCTTGTTTAAATCTTATTTAAATACAAAAAAATATATTTTTTTTAAATGTATAAAATTGTGATTTTTCCACTCTAATGAAATTTACATCAGTAACTGAAATATACTGAACTGCGTACATGAACATGTTTCTTAACCAACTATTAATATCAAGCACGTGGATGTACATTCTACTACCGAACAGATTCAGTGCTCAAAAGAAGCAAGAATGAAAATGAGTTTTCTACAACGATCTATCAGCAAAATCACTTGATAAAAATAAAATGCAAGAGAAATGGAAATCCTTAAATAAGACTAAGTAAGATCATGTAAAGTAACGTTTGTCTTAGAGTAAATAAAATATTTTTTTATTTCAAGCTTTTCAAAGTTAAAAAAAACGTAATATCAGTTAATAAGCACCTCGATTTCAAGTCACCATCTAGAACAATGTACCAAATTGCACATTTATACTACTTTTTTCAATTAGCTCTTCTAAAAAGCACCGTCAAAGGGGAGAATACTAAAAACTCGTATATCCCATGAGTATCTTTACTAAAATATTTAATTTAGATAAGAAATAGCATGAGACTAGATGAGATCTCGAAAATCATCTACATCCTTAATCGTGACTTACGGCTTCGACAAGACCTCACTGAAACAGAATAATCAAATAATCCGTAATAATTTTGACATTAGGTGCCCCAGCTGTTTTTCAGTGAAATGACACAGTACTTATTTTTTGCGGGCATACGACTAGGAAATGGAATTAGTACTTGCACTTCAAAGCAATAAATCTCACTAACCCCATCAAAAGTGAGCATTATTCTGACTTATCCAATCAAATGTTAACGACGTAAGTGACAACCATGTTTTACGATGGCCTTGACAAACACTTCGACGCCCCGCATTATTACACTTTGGCCAAAAAAACAACAAACATGTCCTTCTTTGGAATTATATCGAATAATGAATCAGTTGGATCTGAACGGGAAACATTTTACAACGAATTCTGACTGAAATTTTCAGTGTTCGTAGTCCATTTTATTAAAATTATTCATAAAACACGAATTTTCGGAACGCTTCATCCACTTCATAGCAACTTTGAAACGATGCTTGCAACTTCTAACTCTGCCATTACAGCCTTTAATAATTCATCACACAATCCTCAATGTGAGTGAAGTTTACTTTATTTTTGGCAAATAAACAAAATACTACAATATAAGGGGCAGTATTACCACCAAACACTTTTTCAAATGGCCATGCTTGTTCTCGAATGGTTCTATCATCTGTTGTAAGATTCACCTTTATAAATTAGGTACAATTAATATTGCTTTTTGTTAAGTGATACATACGAAATCGATTTTCTGCGATTAGTTTTCTGCAGTTTTCTTACAGGGTTAACAGCGTTAAATTTAGAAGACCTACGTAACGAGAGCGCAACATCCACGATTGTAATCCTTACAAAATGTACGGATTAAAACGTTCGCCCTCCAAGTCGAGGAGTGCGGCGCCGCTTGCCGCTGCACCTGGGGGGACGGGAGGCGCACGGCAGAGAGAAACCCGCTCTCCGGCTCACGCACGCACGCTCGCTCGCACGCAGCCACGCTCGCGGAATGAGCGAGCCGGCATCAACCCGGAACGGAGCGGAGCGGCAATAAAGCCGGCAGCTGCGCAGCAGCGGGGAGAGCCCAATCCCACCAAAGAGAGCTCGTCATAAGACACCCTCAGCCCCGCAAACATTATCATGTGCCACTAAGGGGACGTGCAGATTACGTCAAAATTTTTTTAAAAAAAGCTATTTATCATTCTGGAATACATGACACGCATCCAAAATTTGGCAACAAGTCTACTGCGTCCATGCTCTCACTGCCAGTAATTACAGCTCTGGAATTCATTGTACGCCATGCAAAAGTTTCATATCGTCAAGAACATCTCAAGAGCGCATGTATTCCCAAATACAAACCCACCCCTGGTACAGGGGAAGTTAATGAACAAAATACGCATGGAATCTTTGAGCGTGGTGAGAATGAGGTGTGGGTCATGCATAAATTAAGTTCCCCGAGTGAACACTGCATATCGCTTCGAAATGCATAAGCTCAGAAGTTTCTGGCATGACAGTCTACTAGCATGTAAAAAACATTCAGATTAACATGAACATTTCTGAACTCTTGTATATTGAAAAAAAAGCACGTGCACTAATGATCAAGAGTGATGCAAGGTCTCTAAACATTTTTCAAATGTTGATGGCAGCGAATATCACTACTAAAATAACTTATATTCTCAGATACGGTTGGTAGAACATTGGAGTACAAGTCAACAGGCGTTTTTCATCATCAGATAACAAAAGATAACATTGTGCAATATAAGAAGTCGGCTTAAAAACTGAAAACAGACCCATTTTGTAACACTAAGCATGAATTGAAATACTGGTGTTGACAAGTGATGCATCTTATTACTCGTACATTTCGGTTAATGGTTAAGCAATTTCATGTAGTTCGAAAGGTAGAGCAACAAAAAGTGAGTACATATAGGGCTAAAACAATGCAATCGTGCTAAGACAATGGTGCACTTTCACGATGTTAGATGAAAAAAACATGGAGTGTAGACAATCAAATATACTAGTTTTAACAGAAGTCAAAAACAAAGGTCTCATTCCTTTATGACTGATTTTACAATGCTTCCTGGCAAAGTAAATCATAACTATTTTGACAAAATAAATGTAGGAATATGTTACAGAGTAGTAGTATACAATACACGGATTTAAATGATATTTACAGGCTAGTTAATCTTTATCACTACTTCCGCTATTTATTCATCATGTTAGATAGTATTTTCATCTCTTTGTCGCCACTATGTTAAAGTTTATCTAAAATAGTTCATAAAAATTTCGAAGAGATATCACAAAGTACTCTTCGGTCCACTAAACATCGATCACTCCCATGATATCTAATCACTTATTCACATTTCCGCTTCGATTCATCGCTATTCATGCGAATTAACTACGTAAAAATGGGATTTTGAGGAACTATTCAATTAAGGGAAAGTGTACATGTGCTTTTTTTTAAGAGGAGGCAATTACTACTTGTTTATCTGAATATACAGTGTGTTTCAGAATAAACGTTACAAATTTCTAAAGCAATTTGAGGAGTCAAAAATTATGGGGGGCAATGAACATTAGTGGGGAATAGGATATTACGGAGTTAAATGCATTTGTGTGATTACATCTGCCCCTGATTTTCAGACACCACCTTATGCACATGTGTTCGGCAGGTCACATTCTGACGCAGTCAAGGGGTTTCCCTGTTCCCGGGGAACATCTCTGCATACGGGCTTACCTGAACATTAGGGGGCAAATGATACACAATAAATGTCCATTACTCCGTTTCATGCTATTTCTCACTATAGGTTCATTGACAAAAGTATTAATTTTCGACTCCTCCAAAAGCCTTCTAAGTTTGCTATTTTGAGACAACTAGTATAAATTCAAATATGAGTCTTTTGAAACTGAAATGAAAACTACGGAATGTGGTTAAGTATTGGCGAAGGTCTCGTTTCTCAATACAACGAAAAGAAATGGACATAGACAGCCCATGTATTGTTTTTATCAATTTAAGATGACACTCCTTTTTAATCATGTATAACAGCGCATAAGCCAAAACTGACAATATACGAAGCATTTTATTGCCTATTTAAAACTGACAGTTTTCGCAGCATATCTATGCGTTTATTATTTATTAAGCTTTCACGTGCTCAGTAGTTTTGCAATGCTTGAAATTTAATATATCAGTAAAGCTGGCAAGAAAATGAATACTTTAAACGCGTCACTACATTCTACAAGTTACAATTGCGCCTAGTATCAGAAAAATTGAATTTTAAGAATGTATACTTATGCAATTTAGAATTCTACTAGGCGATAACTCTTCAATTGTGCCATGAAAGTCTCCTTTCTTGAGTTAACAAAAGACTGTGACTGACAATTCCGTCTTCATAGGTTTGGCGTTTCAAAATTAACGGCCAGAAATACCTTCTTCAAAGGTCTGAACAAAAACGTGCCTTTTGAGAGGATTCTTTAATACTTCGAAATAATCAAACTTCGAACTATTGCAAAACTTGCAAATGATGTAAGTATACACAGGTGCTACAGCGTACTCGATTGTCAATTAGGGGATGCGACATCGATGCCGATGTTTCAAACGTCGATTGATTGCATCCGTTGTTTTTTAACATCGATTATTGTACTAGATGTTTTTAAGTTTTCGAAGCCTTATTGGCGAAAAAAAAGTCACATGATCACAATTTTGTAAAAAATAACAAATGAAATAATAATTTATTTTAACTGCCAGTTTGACGTGCCCAAGTGAAGTGAACGTTGCTAATGCTACCTCCAGGGAACACAATCTCTGCCTAGCTATTTCCTGTCCCTTTCCTCGAATTCTTCATGCAAAGGGGCGGTCAATGTATGTGCAGATGGCATAGGGACTCCCCCTTTTTTCCCGCATCGTCCTTCCGCGGTGATCTGAGGAAACACTGACCCCTTGATATATCCCCGAACACTCACACTTTCAGGCTCACGGTTATGTGTTTGTTATTATTTTTCAGTTAGTTTCGATAGTTAAATATTAATTATAAACGAATAAACACGACCAGCTTCAAATTAAATTCTCCCCCGGGCCGAACGCAAATGACAGAGGTCACTCCACCACGTTTCGAAACATGGACGTTCCGTTGCCGCATCCCTCGCGCCGATCCCCACCGCTCGTGAAGGCCAGCGGGCGCCGAGGTACTCACAGTCGCGACGACGGCTCCGTGGTGGACTCGTCGCCCTCGATGCGGTAGATCTTGCCGTACATGACGTACTCGAAGGAGTCGGCGCGCGAGCTCTCCGTGTCGTTGGGGTTCCACTCGCCCGAGTCCGGGTAGCCGTCCTCGCGCAGCGTCGTCGCCAGCACCAGCCGGAACTTGTCACCTGCGCACACGGCCGGCGGTCACGCGAGGGCCCGCGCCACTTCCGCTGGCGGGCGCGCCCAGCTCCCGAAAGAGCACGCCACTCGTTACAACAATACATTAAAACAACCACTCAATCATAAACACAAAGGTACTAAAAAATGCAAAGAGACACATTTCTGTCAATGTGACTTAATCAGCAAATGCAAAGTTCTCTGAGTTTTCTGTGATTTTCGTATTCTATATCACACTTCAACATTCAATCGTTCGCGAAGGATATCAGAGGCTTCCACTGTCGAATGAACAGAAGAGAGTGCATTTATATGGCCGAGGTCTGATTTGACATGCAATACTGAACTTTCGAAACTTGCAAAAGTTGTATTATTTAGACCTTCCCCAACAACTTTGAAGCTAGAGATTTTTAATGACCTAGTATATTCGTGAACTTAGATCTTTTAAGTGCATTTAAGAAGTACATTTTTCAAATAATGAGTTTTTCGGGTAATTTTGAGCCAAATTCCATTTTCCAAAAATACCAAAAGACAATACATACGTGTTTTTAAGAATGTTAGTCGAATAAAACCAAGTGCACTTATAAAAGCGATACAACTATACATCCAACTCTCATTAAAACCTCTGAAATTTCGAAAATTGCAAGTATTTGAACACTGCGAATTCAAATCTCCCGCACATCGTGTGTCAAACAGTTTTTCCAAAGATGTCTGAAGAATTAACAAAATTAAAGTTGCAGTATTTTAATATTACGAAACCGAGACAAGAAGAAAAGAGAGAAAAGTACGTGATTTGGAGAATATTCCTGTAAGCGAGAAAAGGAAACAAAGTAATAAATAAGTACGAAAATTCACTTGTAGAGTTATTTTTGGTTTGAAAAATTACCACTATCATTATCATCCATTCGAAGGCACACCATTAACTTTTTCAGGAAACGAATATTTAACTGAAAAGGGTACAATAACAGATAAACAGTGCACAATAACATTGGGATGTGTATAGATGGACTTTGCTGTACATCATCAAGTTTAAAGTAGGGTTTGAAAATTCACAAGTTAAATGTAGAGTTGGCACACAAAATGCTGGGATATTCAGTACACTTCAAATAGAACGCAACTTCTAAACTGATCCTACATCTTGCTACCAAGAATGACACGTAATATAAACAAATCAAGAATGAGACAATTTCATTAACAATGCCATTTCATTATGATGTGAGGTTTAGGGACCCTTCAATTATAAGGGCATTATGACCCATGGGCGATTTAATGAGTACACGATAGCGACCGATGGAGAACTGGTGAAATGAGAGGCAAGGGAAATGGCAGAACCCCGAGAAAACTTACATTCACAGATTCTAACAGGTTTGGGTTTGAGTGAAAATAACTTGATATTCAAATACTTCCCTCACTTATTTCAAATCTAGGAAGATGCAGATGAGTAAATGTGTAGGCCAACGAGCTAGAATATCTACATAGTGTGTCTGAAGCGCCTCCATTTTTGCAGTAAACTGAAGCCATGTTTTTGCAGTCAAAGCAGCGCCCTCTGGAGAAACCGAGTCTTCTAGTATTCCGTTTGGTGCTGGTTACGGCCGGGTCGGCGCGGGCCGCGCGTCATATAAATCCTCTTACTGTGTGTTCTCATGACCAAAAACCATCAATTTAAAAAGAAATCACTAGACGTAAGGAAAACGAATTGAGAAACTTTAAAAACACGTTGCTTTCTGTGTAGGTTATTGACATTGTAGTTAGCATAATGCCTGAAAGTGGATGTTATTGCAATAAGAAGCAAAGAAACAGATTACAAATAAGGCGGCGAATTTGAGAAATGCTAATTTGTGGTTTGATGACTTCTATTTTTACAGTTATATGCCGAAAATAGTGAAGGCGTTGTGAATATTATTATTCTAACCATTAATATAATTTACATACAGATAAACGAAATGACAACAATACGAAAATAAAATAAAATTTAATACAAACAACACTTGGATTCAGTAAAACAGTTTTACACACCACCGTCAGGTACAAGTTTTGACTGCAAAAAAACATGGCGGCCGCTAGTTCCTCGAGCGTCCACCAAAAGCGCTGAAACCATAGGCTCCGCCACTATGTAGTATATTCTAGCTGGTCGCCGTAGGCGGATTTTTTTACGCTCTCATAACACGTTAGTGATTGTGTTTAATGCAGCTCATCAGCCGCATGACTACAAACACTCATGATTACCCACAATACGCAATGTTCTTCCACGATTTCCGTACGTCCCACGACTTTCGACGACCCTGCGAGCGAAAATTCAAAATTGAAACTCGCATCACTCGTATTTGCAATGGTAAAGGAGTTTCCCCTGTCAACGAGCAATGTTGAAGTGTTATCGCTTCCTTCAAAGGCGGGAAGCAGAACGGCGCGCAGGTGCGTCTCGCAGATGGAAGTTGCGAGCGAATCCGCGCGCGCGCGCCCCGGCAGCGCACGTGCAGGCGCAAGTGCGCGGTTACGCAACGCCAGCGCCCCTCCCCCCCGCCTTCCCCCCTGGCCGTCGCGAATGGTCAATGCGACGTTATCGCCCGAAAACAACCTCTCGATCCAGCGCGCCGGCCATTGTTTGCGAGGAGCTGCTGCCATATTTATCTAATACATATGCACGGCAGTTATCATGAGCGGATTGAAAGCTGTCGCTGAAATATTCCTAGATTTACTTTCCGCACATACAATGGAAACGGCGGTTGCAGAATTGTCATTCGCAATTTAAGTTTGCAGTTAAAAGTTCTACTCAGAACTTACACAAGTGATGTGAAAAATACAATTTCAAGGACTTCCTGTGCTGGGCCCTAATTGGAATTTCTCGATTTTGCATTTTTGGTACAGAAATTACCATAGGAAATCATTCATTTTTTCTTTTTATAATAATGTAAAGAAGATTAATGTTTCTTTGCTTTGATGGCAACTTCTGTCATCATAAAGATTTATGTCTTTCTTGGGGACACAGACTAATAATTTATTACATACATATTTTTTCACTTATTTAATTAGAATACCGAGAGAAAGGACAATTAACAGTATACTTCCAGCTCCTTCCGACATGTAAGATATTACTCGACATGATTAAAACGACAAAACGTTGGCTTTTCCTCATTACGAAAGCCTTTGAAGACGGGAATACCCCGAGAAACCGACTCGTGTACACGTGTAACCTTTGAAGTACTTTCACGTAGTGCTTTCAAACAATTCCGTAACTGTCAATATTTCGGAAAAAGAAAATTCAGCCATATTTTTCCGTTTCATTAATTTCTTTTCCCAAGTACCAAATTAAAATAATGAAAGAGTTACACGAGTTTGACAGATGGGTCCAGTTAAGAAATATTTTCTGATGTACAAGCACGAAATAACTGCAAGGACGAAATGTTTACGAAAAAAATGCTATATTATTACAAATTTTAAATAAAACATGGGAGCAACATTGATGTTTACCTATGGCATCCGTATTATGTTGCTCCACATTAATTATACATAACATATGTATATACACACACACATATACACTGCGAAGATATGAATGATTAAAGTTATGGGTCCCATACATAGCACGTAAAGCAATAACTCTAGAATCACACTAGCAGGGATCAGTATTAATCATCATACATTTTGTAGCTGCCATTTCGAGGCAAGACCGTATGAGCAGGTTGAACGAAATATCAGCAAATACTCTCAAACATTTTAGTAACTAATACATGGAAGTCGTGTTCCCTTTCGCCCAACTAAGCCATTCACAACATCACAACCCAGAAATCAGAAAGCTCCGCAATCAGCAGCACTAAGAAATCGTGATCTACCTCCTACGTGGCATTTTCCACCTGAGTCCCAGCGCGACGGCAGTGGCGGCGACGTCGTCGTCGAGTCCACACGGCGGGAAACATCCAATCCACTCAATTTACACTACACTCGTCCACTTGTCGGCGCGGCTGGAGCGCGGGCGCTGCGGCAGGCCGCGCCGGCAGGTTGGCAGCGGAGCCATCGCGAATCCTGTTACGGCGAAGCGCGGCGCGGGAATAAGCCCAGCTGGCCCGCCGCCTTCGCCGCCGCCCGCGGCCTTGCGCCACGTCATTGCCCGTGACGCGGCGCGGCGCGGCGAGGCGCGGAGCGGCGAGGCGGGGCGGGGCGGGCCGCGGAGGCGATGGAGGCAAGCGAACCGCACGTAACGAGATAACCGCGCTGCTGTTGTTGCAGCTTCTCGGGAAGCGACTGGTCGTCCCCTTCCCCGACGCCGCCCCCGCATCGTCCGACCGGCCGGCCGGCATGTGGGCGCGAGGCGCCGACGGTCTCATGCGGCGAGCGTTATGTAAGCAGGTGCTGTCGGCACCGGAACTCGAGCTTCGGAGAAATCGATGGTGGAAAAATTATCGCGAGCGACCTTCGGACTCGGCCGAGGCAAAAGCGCCGCGCCGCGCCGCGCCGCGCCGGCGGCAACCGCTGCGTCAGTGGAGATTCCGGCGAGCGGAGAGGAGCGCTATTCATCAAGTGACCGGCGCGGCGGGGAGGAGCGGGTGCTGAGTGATGCTGTAGGAGATGGCGAGGGGCCTATTGTGGTCGTGGGGAGTGCGATTCTCGCGGCCATCGAGGTCGTGATGGCACAGGGCGTGGCAGCGGCGAGCAGGTCAAACTACACGCTGTTTTCTGGGAACCGAAGCGGTAACCGGATTCGAGTTCACGGCTGGCCGAATGGAGATCCATAAATATTATTTCAGGCAGGTGCTTCCATTTACGCCGAAACTTCGTAAGCTTCATGGAAAAAGTTTAAGAGAACATTTTGATACATCCAATACCTAGTAATTTATAAGTCAAGAGATTCGTAGAGAAACAATGCCGAAGGGATTCTCGGAAACCAAGTATTTAATAAATGCAATTAAAAAGGGTGTAAGACATATATCTTATTTATTTTGTTAGAAAAGCTCTTATGCCACAGAAACAAGAAACGCATCAACAATTTGATTAAGTAAAAAAACGAAACTCCAGCTTCGTCAAGATCTAGTACTATCTCATAAGTGATTTTCTACGACGACAAAAAAAGACCATAACATCCAACTGCATAAACAATTGTTAAGTTCTATTCCTAGATTCATTTCCGGTTTTATACATCGTCAAACCGAGTAGGATCCCTTTTCAGTCACAGAAATGAGAAGAGTTTTTTCTCCTTATTTTCAATGCCATAAAAAGTGCGCACGATAGCTAGCAAACGTGTTTTGACAGGGTGCGTGATGAGAAGGAACACTCAGATTCAGTATCCTGAACCCGTGTTGGGATCGTCCGGAGCGCTCTTAAATGGCGTCGCCGCTGCCGTACGGAAAGTAACACTTGTGATATGTTTATAAACACAAGTGCCAACCTACCTCAACCTATGTTAAACAAGAAACATCAGCTGTGTTACATCTTGCACATGGACAGCTCGATCTTGTCACCCTAGTTGGCGCCAATATAAATAAGGAATATTATGGTTTATTTACTACCCTAATACGAAAGGAATTAGTCCAGAAAGTTGCAGTTCTGGACTTTGGATCACATACTACGAAACCCACTTGAAGGCATGATTAAAGTAACAAATAAACGAGGGAAAAGATGGGGAGGGGGAGTTAATACTTAACTCACCGCTATGTAAAGCAATAATAAATTGCAAGGAAGGGAAATAATTCTTGAAATTTTGGGTTAAGAACGTTCTCCGCTAGCAAATACAAACGTCATAAATGAACGTTCTATACCGAACCCTAAAAGCGACAGAAGGATTTCATTTGAAAGAGCGTATGATGTAATCACCACTCTCACCGTCTGAAAAGAGTTTATAAAAGCACGCTGGATTCAAGCCAGTTGGATCGCACGCCAAAGGGAAAAAAGTGAAACTAGACTCCTGCAGCAGCAAAAATTCTTCGAAGTGCTCGAGTGTGTGCAAAACGAGGTTCTAGGGCAGCAAGAATTGTTTTGAAACGGCACACGTGAACACTAAAACTTCTTTCTTACTAGTGGCTTGACAACAGCTCTGTCGTAAGCAGTGACACAATGAGTTTGATAATACAGACGTAAATGACGTAAGAGAAATTGCAGATAAATATTTGCATTTTTCAGCCAAAATCGAACCTGTTTCGTTGTTGTTGGTTGTTTTCTGAGTCTCTGAGTATCTACGAAACAGTAGACCCTTCTCACATGGCCAGTGGCTGTTAAGTTTTCCGTCAATTTACGCGTATATTCTAAATTAATAAAATAGATTGAGAGATAGAAAACATAAATTGCTTCGGGCTTAAAAACTAAACAAAATTTCTCCTCAAAGCGGATCCCAGACTGCTCAACAATTTCTCTGTTAAAAACCAATTTACATATTAATATCACAGAAATATAACTTCATTACTAAGTAAGTAAACTGTCAATTGCATTAAATTTGTTTTAAAGTCATTAAGAAAATAGTCAGTAAATAAATTTTGCCAGCACCACATTAATCTCAAGCTGTCCACGGCAACGGAATAAGAAAATGCTTTTCGAAGTTGATAGCTTATAAAAGAAAATTTAGAAAAATTACAATCTGAGAAGAAGCAACTTAAAAATACAACACGATTTTGTTTCTATTAAAATTGCCTAAAAGATTAGTCCGGGGATTCGTTAAGTGAGAGCGCTGTGGCTCCTCTGTTCAAAGGATTGTGGTTTCCAGACTCACCGACTTGGAAGTTCAGTGTGTGTGTGTGTGGGGGGGGGGGCGGGGCGCGTAAAAACTAAAAACACACAGAAGTTGATAAGAATCTTCTCTTGAATTTGAACGGATAAGTTCCCGATAACATACAATTATCATTTTGGGACATCTGCCCCAAATCGAGGAGTATAGATTCAATCGTTATTTTAAAACTACAGGTTGGGAGACTCAATAAAATAAAAAGGACTATTTATTACATGAGAACTAACAAAAAACGTACCCTCCTTTGTTTTCCCCAATATTAGAAAATCAACTACATCAACTGTAATTTCCGGTTTACGTGTCATACAAATTAGGAGACTATCGCTTGAACATACTGTAGCGGAAACCGTGCACTCCGAACTTTTCCCGCACCACTATCGCCTTTATTTTTCCTTTTTCCTTGTAATGTCCCTAGCAAACCTTTTCAGCATGAGGTAGTCATTTCTTTTACGGACAGTCTGACCATAAAAACTGAAACTCTTCTTTCCAAGGAAGATTTCAACCAAGCAGTAATTGAAAACGTAGATTTGGGGCCAACTATAACCCGAGTGAAATGCTCTGAGGCTGTAAGATGAATCGATTAATAAATGAAGAACGAATTCTACTTCCTGGATAAACCCCTCCGCAGGAAAGGACCTCCTCAGCAGCCGGGCGGCGATCGCGCCCCCCCCGGGGGGGGAAGAAAACGCGCCCTCCGATTGGCGGAAACATAAATCAAGACGGGAAATTTCGGCGAGTCGTGGCGCATCGCTCATGCACGCGCGTGCCTTTTAGTTAAGCGCCTCCCGGGGGACATAACTCAGCGCGCGATTCGACACATTACGAGCGCGGCTGGGCGCCGTAAACGTCCAGGGGACTCGGCAGCGAAATTCCTGCACGCCCAGCCCGGCCCGGCCCGGCCACCTCCGCCGCCGCGGCCCCTGCCGCTCGCTGGCCTGCCCGTCTCCCGGCCACTGTTCACGCGCCAGCAGCAACTGGCATTCTCGCTTTGCCTTTTCCATTTAGTTATTTGACACGAAAGGTCGGAAACGAATTAAAATTAGTTTAGCCAAAGCGCAGCACTTCCGTTTCCGTTTGCTAGTACTTATAAGGAATTGTCACCGTTGTACTACTCTAAATGAAACACAGGCACGCCGAGTATGCTTCCGTTGGCAGCACTGAGCCTTAAGCGAATTGTTTGTGGAAAATATTAGACCTGAACTACTCGATGAAAATTAACGAAATGTTTAAACAGTTTTTCTTCTGAAACACGGTTTCTTTTCTTTTTCAACGACCACACATGTTAGACTTCCAATACAAAGCTAAGAATATAAACCTACGATGATGTTCTAGTCACCTTTTAATAGAAATTTTCATACAAATCGTCTACTAAGACCTATCAAAGAGCAAACACATTCCATAAATCAGCACCGTTCAAACACAGAATGGTATTTTTTTAAAATTCGGTTTTACATAAAATAAGAGTCAACAGAAAAACATTTAAACTAGTCGTGCTCCAACAGCCCATATCTTCTCGCATAATTTCCAACTTTTCCACTTTCGAAAATTCAGAGAGATCAATGATAATGAAACCTGCGCCATTTTTAAGCGTTCTGTACTATTTCCGAGGAAATATATGAAGCCGTTTTTAATATAGTGAATTGATTTTATACTTATAATTTTTTAATTTAATTGAACCTCAAGCAAAAATTACAAGAAAACATGTATGCTTCATTTCTTAAAAAATGTACACGACCTTATTTAAAGATGACTTTGGAGAACACATTTCATTAAAAGAAAAAAATTATGTCTTCAATACAATAGTTGTATAAAAACGCCGAAAAATTGTGAACCTTTGCAATTTTCGAAAATTCGGAGAGATCAACAACACGAACTGTCCCAATTTATTAGCATCATTTGGTCGAAAGAAAATGGTTAATAAAATAATGTTGATCCATTTTGAGATACTTTTAAAAATGTCAAGGCTTCATATACAGTACCCCAAAAATTAAAATTTCCGTTTCAATGTCGAAGAACCTCAAGTTCGGTATGATCGATCAAAGAATATCAATTTTGGAGAAAATCGGATCAGAACAGTTTAGGCGCAAGCTTTTAGTAACTACCGCTGACTATTAGGAGACGGACGTTTTGCCGTCGGCCAAATTTCTCGGTACCAAGGATCCACAAAACGTGCACGAATAATGAATGTACTAGTTATAACATCAACTTCTCTCTCCTGCTTTATCAAATCCGTCACCTATTTATTTATCTTTCTCCCCTCTCATCAAGAATTTACTTGAATCGCCATCCTGCTACCAATATTCCTGGCTCAGTTTCCTCATGTACGCCATCTAAGGCAAGTATTCGTGACAGGCTAATAAGCACAATAAGATAATTACAATGTTTCCGCCGTCACGATTTTTTTATATTTTAGACAGCAATTCCAAAACTACTGAGGAGATCCAGAACAAACTCCAACGACTCAACGTCTTCAATTCGCAATACATGCAATTCAATAAACACAAAGTATTACTTTACTGTTTTATAAGGCACACTAAAATTTTGAAAATAACGTAATAATAATAATAATAATAATAATAATAATAATAATAATAATGCCCAGTCCGGATAGCCGGAAGGATCGCGAGTTCGAATCCCGCCTCGGGCATGGGTGTGTTTGTGTGTGTGTGTGTGTGTGTGTGTGTGTGTGTGTGTGTGTGTGTGCCGTCCATTCATCCTCCATTATCATCATCATTCCATCTTCCATCCACCCAGCACTAACAACTCTGGGATATAAAAATCGGATTCAGCCTAATGCTGATCCCCCTGATTAGTTACATGCAAGACTTGCAACGTGATAAAAATGATTCTGAGCCCGTGCAAGTGCATGTTCTCCGTGGTCCAAGATGGCCTATTCGCGAGCAAATAATAATAACAATAATAACAATAATAATAATAATAATAATAATAATAAAATAATACTAATAAAATAATACTAATAAAATAATAATAATAAAATATAAGGGAACGCTACCGTGGGGGTCGCGTCCTAGGGCTGCGCTACGCCGCGCAGCGTTGCGGGCTCCCACCAGGGAAGCCTCGGCGCGGTCACGTGCGCGTGGGCACGTGCCCCGCATGCCGACCTCCATCGCTCGGCGCCATATTGGCTCGCGCGCGCCCACAGCGGCGACACACGCGCCTGCACAACCGTTCGACGATCCCAACTTCCCTCTGCAACGCTAGTTCAACCGCACAATTCTCTACGGTTGAACATGATCAAATCACTATTCGGTTTTCACCACCAATTCAATCAGAAAATCGATAATTAACCTTCTCATAAAAGACATATTCTGTAGGACTTTTTAAAAATATACTTAAACTGCTTCCCTATCAACTTCCTCCACTGGCTGACAAATTTCAACTGTGGGTCCAGGTATTCCACTAGACGTTTTCAAAATGAGCACACGATTTAACGTTCTAATTTACGTGATACTAATTTAACGTTCCTGCAGATCATCTCAGTTAATATAGCTTTTTAAAATATAAGAAAATGATACATCAACTTCAAGGTACAATATTATATTCAGATAGAGCATGTACATCCGAAATGAATAAAAGCAATAGCATGCAATCGATTGTACCGCAGAGGGAGCTACGATGTGGTGGTGTGTTTTGTTTTGTAAATTGCAGAGGAGCAACATGGCCGTCGGGCGAATGGGGCAGCAGCCGGGAGGGCACCGCCAGCGGCGCGCAAGGGCTGGTGGGGGGTGAGGGTGCGGGGGTGGGGGCGGTCGATCGACTGGGGCAGCGCCTGCCGGCATTGGTCGCCAGCACAAAGAGCGCGGGACCGGGAACCACGCCCGCCGGGAGCTCTTCGGGCCATCTCGCATCCTCCTATGCGAACAAATCGGAATCAAATACTCCATGAAACGCGTTGTGGTGAATTGAATTGAATTGGCCTTATTTTACGTGGCGAGACTCAGGCCATGAGGCCTGCTCTTCCGTCTGACCACGCAAATTTCGTTACACTCCTTTCAACAAGAGAAAGAAGGTATTACTTGGGCGACGAAACAGGCGATTTGAATTTAGCTCAGAGGCATCGTTTAGGCTTGAGGATCTTTTACATGCAGTAAATCTACTAACATGGGACAGCCGGCTTTACTTCCCCTCCGAAGGAAGGCGTACGAAGGATTTTTTCGCCCTTAAAAATCCACGGCTTCGATCGGGTTCGAACTTGGGTATAGCAGTCCGATACGCTAACCGCTACACCATCGCCGCCGTGGTGCGAAAGTTGTCAAATTTTTACTATCATTCCCATGATATAATTTGCATTTATCGACTTTCATCAATATAGAAGTGCTACCAAGATTGTTTCAAGGGTTGTAGATGGTGTCTAGCAGACTTGGTATTTTCTAAAAAGAAATTTTCATTTCTGCTGAATTTGAAATTTGCTTTTATTTGTTGATTTATAGTCATTTATAACGCCATTAATTGCGATATTAAATGAGTTTCGTTACTGTAGAATACCGAAAGCCATTTAAAAAGTTCGTACGTGAATACGTCATCGGGTAGGGTTGGCTGAGGCCCTACGAGCTCCCCCTACCTTGATGCGCCACTGAATCAACGTAATTTACTTGATAAATCAATATGAAGCGGCAATGGGATGACGTTTTTATTTCCGACAGCTGCCCCAGAATGACAGTGCAGAAGAACATTAACACCGGGGAACTACAGCTCCGTTCGACTATAATGTAGGTGTGTGCCAGATGAACAGTGACAGTCGAGTAAGCAGAAGGAGAAGCAAGGTACGGGTACCGCAATAACAGTATCTGTTGGAAATGGGACATTTGCATACTTGCGGTCGCTACAGCGGCGGCGAATATCACCGTGGAGAATGCGAATTTGACGTCGCTGTTAGGCCCTGCGGTTGTAGAGGGTAGAACAAGTTTAGGCACTAAGACATTTCTAAGGAACGTCTTGAGAGAAAGAAAAGAGGTCGAGTTTAGTCCACGGGGAAGAGGGAGGACAATTGACATCGTACCACTGCAATCAGACGCAAACAAATCAACCTGAAAATTACCAGAACATTACAGAGATCCTAAAATACTAGATAGAGATGACGATAGATGTTATATAATCATCTCTAGCTTTTCTGTTGCAAATCGAACTTCCTCATCGCGTTCGACACTCCGGACCAACTACGGCGATCAAACTGAAACCGAACTTCCATGATGTACGTTGCTATTTAAGAACTGAAACCTTTATCTCCGCGATAGTATTTAAAAGGGAACGACAGCCTAACGTTAACAGTTAAAAACTGACTTCAAATTACATTTGTGCACACATTGTAACCAGCAAACTATTTTTCTCTCTCAATGGATCATGCCCAAAATCGTAAATATTTGCCGTTTCAGAGAGCAGCTTCATACACACACTATGAATATTCAAGTTCGAGTACGATGACTGAGGCCGATCGATGAGTCAAAACACTGCGGTCCGCTGATTAAAATGTGTACTCCCAACACGTCTTTTCCAAAAGAGACCTGCCTCTTGGTCTTGTTCAGGCCATGTTCGTGACATTTACATTACGATCGTCACTTTAGTCACAGCTTCCTCTTATTGATAAAATCTTTCTCTTTCTTTCTTTTATTGCCTGCTATTTTATTCCCTTTTTAATCTCCTTCCGCTGTTAGCCCTTTTACTTTCTCGCCTTACTGCGTACCCAATTGTATTGAAATGCTACGGCGGAAATTGGCCACTTTCGACAGTAAAAGTGTAATAGCCCGGCTCTATCAAAGAAAAAGTGGATAAATTTTGTTCCAATATGTAGTCCATTCCTTCGTATAAAATGTTGAGCAGTCAAAAACCATGTTTTGTAGTTCCTTGGAACCTAGAGATCGATTTATTCCGATATGACTGTCTGCCCGTCGTGGTCAATGCTAGCGCCTAAACCATTCAGATGCTTCTCTCCAAAATTGATATTCCACGATCGATCTGAACGAACTCATGGGAAGGGAAGCAACGAACTTCGGGAGTTTCAACCGGATATCTTGATTTGTGAAGATACTTTACATGAAGCCTCAACACTTTTAAAATTTTCTCAAAAATTGGTTCCAAATTTTTTGATTTAATTCCGTCCTTAGATCGCGCAAAGGATGCTTAATAATAGGGAACAAATATGATTTTCATTGAACTCCCCAAATTTTCGAAAAGTGCGAAAGTTGGAAATAACGCGAGAAGGGTGTGTGCTGGAGCTGCGGGGCGCGTGGGCGCGTGCGGGCCGCGGGTCGATGGCGCCGCGTGGGGGCGCACGTGGGCGGGCGGCAAATGCGCATGCGCAGACGCAGCGCGGGGGTTGCGCAGAGCCTCCACGCCCCGCCCCTCCCCTTTCGCCCCTCCGGCGCCGGCTCCGCCGCAGCGCAGCTCTCGGGAGCGGCGGAGAATATGGCGACCGGCCTGCGGGCTTTCCTCCGTCGCCACCTTCTTTCACACAAAACCAAACCATTCGTTCGAGCGTTAATTCAGCATCCCAAGGACTTCAGAAAATTGTTTGCATACCGGGGTACGATAAATGGCAACAACGCATTGCGTGGTTCACCACCACCATCACCTTTACATTCCCACTTTTTAACGTGAAACAAAAGGGCACACACTCTAAATGATCAGTAAACACAGAGACAGATCGTCACTAACCCACCAAGGAATTAAAAAACAACTGGCATGTACGGGTTGGTTTAAATAACTCCACTAAATTCTCGCGGGACATTTCATGACCGAACACATACATACAACACCACACACACGCAAATACAAGTTTGACACAGGACATCGGAAATCATAAATTCCTAAATTAAATGACGAAAACCTCTCAAAGATGCATGTGTGATTGATGCAAATAATGTGTATTAAAGTCAAACTCATCAGCCTTTTACAACAGTGTTTCCGTTTGCATGGGACGCCACTGCAGATGTACGGTTTGATGGAGATCTAAATTCAAATAATATCTTGGAAAAATTCTGCATCAATTCTGCATCAAAGCGTACAGATAGCAGAATTAAATTTAGTGTCATGTAATTTCACTATTAAGTCCCAATTTTATTTAATTAATGTTTCAGAAAAGTATTACACTTTAGCTCTGACGTTCAAGGAAATACGTATGTATGTAAAGGAACAATACTGAAATGTTGATACATCATTTAAAAATACAACACGAATACGATAACGGAAAATTTTCATGAGACAACATATTCAGGACTATGAATGCAGAACACTTGCAGCTAGATAACGTATTGTGTAACAGTCTTCCTGAAAAGATGACATCACACAGTGGTAATATGTCTGTTCAGTCATGTGAGAGATTTTTTGACACTCACTGATCGCAAACGAAATTGAGAGCGAGGTCGGTAGTTAACTCGTAGAAATGATTCATATTTATTGTACAAACATTGGCTAATTTGTGCCTGAGCCGTTTTATTCCCCTATTCTTGCCATTCTGCCAACTGAACAATGTTCGCATGGTGTCAATGCATTTATGTAGCTAGAATTCAAGAACAGTACATTTCAAAACTTACTTTTTATGAAATATTATTTACAATAAGTGCTACAATAAGTGTTACAATAATTTATAAACAATGCGTGCTCTTTGAAATTCGGTATTTATGACCTGTCCGCTTACATCCGTTTGATGACTTAATTCATACGCATGCATATTCTCATCTTATTTTCGACATGATTTGCATCAATTCTTGCACAATTCTTTTATGATATTCAAACAATGTAAATCACTTATGAAACTATTACCTAACCTCCTACCACTAGCACTGAACTGACACTTCCAAGGCACAAATAGCTGGCGTTCTAGCCCATAATGCTGGCGGAAGAATATCGCGCATTTCGCTCTGCTATGCAGCCATGAACCTGTTACAAAATCAACTTCTGGCCTGAACGGACCATATAGAATATTTCAGGTACAATATCTGCGCAGGAGAAGAGAACATCTGTTGTGGGCACTTTTATACTCTTAACATCAGATGAAATTGTGTAAAAATATTGTTAATCCCTAATGTTTCTTCGGAGCTACAAAACTTTTCCTTTTGCAGTTTCCATCGAATTCCATATTTTACGCACATTTCTATTTCTTCTATCAGAATTCCCAGTCACAAAAAATAACATGGCGCAAACGGAAAACTGATAAGTCTTGGCTTCACTAATGACGAGTAATCCCAACAGTAAATTTATCGCAAAGGTACTAAAGAATCGATAGGACGATCTTGTTTTCTACTGATAAGTCACTTGAACACTAACAATAATAATAATAATAATAATAATAATAATAATAATAATAATAATAATAATAATCCAGAGTTTATCGGGAAAGGATATACAAGTGAAGAGGGAACAGAGGGACATAGAAATAACAAGGAAAAAGTGTAACCGAAAACAGTAAAGCACAAACTGGAGAGGAAAGAGGCAAGGAAACAAGAATCTGTTGATGTGATCCACGCCAGACCAACTTCAATGAAAATGAAAATGAAAACTAGCAATTCTACTCTGGATATTCCGTCTAGCCCACCTTCCCCCCCCCCCCGTACCGAGCAAGGGTGCCGTCTGCCCAATTGCAGCTGTCCCGTCCCCAATTAGCTCATTCCTTGCGCCGCCACCGTGGCCGGAACAGGAAACGGCGCCGATGAGCGGGGAGGGGGGAGGGGGGCAGCCGCCCGCCTCCAAGCAGAAGATGCGCAATTGTTCCTCGGCCAGAAGCGCAGCCTGTTGGGCGGAAGAGGGGCGATGTACGGGCACCTGCAACGCTTCCGGTTACACGCTGCTTGCGATTGGCGGCGTTTTAGGTCTGCTCATTTCGCTCCCTTTCCTTTGCACAAATAACGAGGCGCCTTCATAAACCGCATTTGGCCTTCCAGCTTTCTTTCTGAAATACTCACTTAGATGTAGATGAGGAGGAAGTGATATGCCTTTCCGATCTTTTCTGATTTTATCTACAAAGCGTCATTTTCAATATTCCCTTAAAATTTGAATTGAAGTTTTGAGACGATGTTACTAGCAAATGTTAGGAAAAAAATCCTTTTAAAGATTACAATTGCGAATTTCCCAATATTCATTCATAAACATTAAAAATTAAAATGAATAATGTAGGGAATGCATTACAAAATTATTCGACGTTGATATTTGAAGGTAATACCAATATTTTTATAATCTCACGTGAAATGAAATTGACGATTATCCAAAATATTATACGTACACTTGTGACAACATAGTGGCTGAAGTGATCTACATTTTTAATCTCTCAAAGTATACAAAGATTAAAAACAGTTTTCACAATAAGGCATTCGCCGGTAAACTATTGGGAAATAATATTTTTTAAAAAAGGATAATGTTGATGGAAAAGATGTGAACGAAGGTTGAAAACAACGTGGTTCGAAAATAGTGGAATAAATTTTTTTCAAAAAATCTCGCAAAACTTATCAAAGTTTTGAAAATCAGTATATTGGGGAAGTAAATTTCTAAAAGAATTCCGAATAAATCACCGATAGGGAGTTATTTTTAAAAATATTAGACTTCAGATTAACTGGAATATGTAAACGATACTGCCAACATTATGATCTCCCGGCAAGGACAAACAATAAGGACTAAAGCTTCTAAATAAAGTGTTATAGACAACATGGACGGTTGTTGATGATAATACAACTACACTTACAGAATGTGAAAAACTAACTTCGCTAGTCTATCAGAGGGAGCAAGAATATCCATGCACAAGATGGGAGAATTGAGATATCATTTAGCCAGTAATGGTGTAAATATTCTAGTTACGTTCACAGGAATTTGAATAAATACCATTTGAAACTTCGCGGCGATTCACTTTTAACGTGTGGTTTTGTTAACAAATAACACATTCTTATCGAAAATCCTTTTTTGTTCTCATATCCCATGACTTAAATTAGCAGAAATATTACTCAAAATACTCCATTGAATAAAAGGCCCAATAAATGCACATTTCGACGGATGGAATCAGTATCAGTACTTAAAACCTTTGTCGAAAACAAAATTTCGCAAGTAACCAAAATAATAATATTTTTGTCACAACAAACTAGGCAAGATTTGTTTTTAAATAACAAAAAATATATCCAGCCTACAGATTATAACGCTTTCGCAGTTAATTAACCGAACGGAAGACAATATGTGTAAATGATTACCTCAGAATATTTTCACTCGTACAACCATTACATAAATGCCACGAGTAAGTACAGTATGTGCTTCGTGTAGTTAATACAAGTAACGATACATTAGCAGAATGTACACTGGAGACTCGAAACATTTCGTTTATTTCGAAAGCAAGAACGAGCTAGAGGTAACCTGAAGGCAACGCTTTTTAGTCGATAGCGCAGTCGAGACACTGCAGTGGCTTCCCTGCAGGTTCCACGAAGCCCGAAAGCACCCGTCCAGCCGCCAGAACAAGCAAACCGACCGACCCCACCCCGCATGTGAGTCTCTGTGCACGCGCTTGCATGTTCCCAACGACCTCCGCTTCTCACGGGCTAATTTTAGAATCGCGTACGCCAGGAGTGACCAACCCGACTCACAAAGCAGTTCTTAAAAAAGTTCGGTGATCGTAATCGTCCCGTAAAAATATATAGATCGGATCGTTTATTCCTCTCCCGGTACTAAACAGAGGAAAATGTTCTAAAATATGAGTTGACATCGAAAACCATTCACTCGACGCTTTGTGTTATCAACATGAAACTTAACTATAAATAAGGGAAACGATGAAAGTTTATGATCACAACACATCCTACTCTACACGTACAAAAATGAAAAACAATATTTATGCACAAAAACCGCACCTGAAAAGATAAAGTTCGTCATTTAAATTATGAATTTTCTACATTGAAAAATACAATTCAAGGACATGTAATATCGAATAGAAATCGAATGAAAGACAAGGTATCTTCTTTTACTCACAGGATAATCCCACGTTTCATCATCACATAATCCATTTCATCATGCCATCAACGCTCTAAATAAGAACGAAAGTAAACACATCTTGAAACGTGCTTTTCGACACCATGGCGGCGAGCCCAAACAGGCAGAGACGTGGCCAGCTGAACGCTCCGCACCTGACGCGGCCGCCAACGAGGCAGCCGGCGCCGCCATCTCCAGGCTCCCAACCGTCCCCTCCGCTCGCTCCCTCTCGGAGTCACCCCGCGCTCCGCGTACGCGCCGCTGGGGCATTATGCACAAGCGTCGTAAAAGTGGGCCCCCTCACGCAACCGTTTCGGCAGCCAGGGAAGCGCCGGGCGCGAGACAAGAGAAGGCGAGGCAGTAAACGGAGAATATATGCAGGCAGCAGGCGCCGAGCGGGCGGCGGCAATCGGGAAGGGGCGATCGCGAGCGCGTGGCCGGGCGGAAGCGCACGCGAGCGGCGCGTGACGGCGGCACCTGCCCGCGAAGGCGTCAGCTGCGCCCATCGGCAGCGCCGCCGCCTGGCTGCTTACACGTTATCTGGCAGGCGACGACGTCCACGTCCTTCCGCAGCCCCGGAGGCCAAGGCAGCGCGCGGGCGGAGCACCTGAGGCGGCCTCGAGCCGCGGTCACGGGGCGCGGCGCGGCGCGGCGCGGTGCGGTGCGGTGCGGCGCGCAACCCGGCTACGTCACTGCATGACGTAACCGCGCGGTCAGCTGACACCGCCAGCAGCCGCCAGCGGCCACGCCCGGCCACGCGAGCGCGCGTACGCCACCCCCGCGGCGCCCTGCATCGCCACGTCACCGCCGCGCAGCGCCGCAGCGCGCACCCCGCGCGCGCGCCCGGTAAACAATGCGAGGAGAGAGGAGAGGCGCCGCGCTGCGCCACCGCGGTCGATGCGGGGGCGGCCGCCCGCCCTCCACCACCGCCGCCACTGCAGTGGCGCCGCGCCGCGTCCAGCACATTCCGAGCCAGCTGGCCGCGCAATCAATAGCGGCGGAGAAGGCGGCCCGCTGCACTGCGCGCTGGCGCGGCCCAGCGCGGCCCGGCCCGCTCCCACCCGCCCCCGCGCCGCGCCGCGCCGCGCCTGGCCGTGCCGAACCGCGCCAACGCGCCGCTGCCTCCGCGGCGCAACGCCGCTGCGCGTTCGCGCAAGCCAGCGAGCGAGCGAGCGAGCGAGCGAGCGGGTAGCGCGCGACCGCCACAGCGCGCTGCGCGCCGTCGCTGCCAAGGTCAAGTTCGCCATGTTTCACCGCGCGTCCCGCCCCCGCGCCGCCGCCTATGTTTACATCGCGCGCAGCAAATGCGATCAACGGAACGAGTGGAACAAGTGAAGTCCATGCAAAACACCACTACATCGGGGGCACCTTTTTATGGTTAATGAATAGTACTTCATCGAGAAAGGAAAATGTGAGATTCCATGAATAAATGCATTCAGCGAATTGTAGGCAAACGAGCAATTGTCATGAATGAAACCGAGGGTCATCGAAGGTAAATGGTATAAAAAAGGGTATCCGCGTACCCACTGAAAGCGGCAAGATTTTTAACAACGCAAACAATTGTGACATTAGCTGTGAGTCGCGCAAGAGCAGAAGTCCGATAGGATAGGATAGGATAGGATAGGATAGGATAGGATAGGACAGGATAGGACAGGATAGAATAGAATCCTGTGACAGTAAACCGGAACCAATGAAAATCATGTATATTAAAGTACCACAACACCGTAACATCCATCGAATGCACGAATTAGAACATCTTACTGTAACCTCTCAAAATACTCAAAATTCGATTATTTACGGCAGAAACACATTTTCCTTTCCCGAGAGAAATTTCTGGACTACTCCTAACAAATGCAGCGTCATCCAGTTCATCTGGAGGCAAATCTCGACGTATTCACTGCAATGTCAGCGGCAAACCCTGCGTCGCCATATGTTACCACAGCAATATCGCTAATTCGGACCCCCCGTCCTGCTTCCTCCGTCGAGAAGACTGCACCGTCATCGCGATGCAGTGGCGCGGCGCAGGTGGCGCGGCCGCGGGGATATATTTGGCAGGGGCAGCGGGCGCGCGGAGCGCAGAGGGGGAGGGGGAGGAAGGAAGGGGCAGCGATGGCGCCGCCCGGGTGCAGCGCGGGGGCGGCCGTGGAAATAAACGGCGCCGGCGGCGAGGCCCCCCGCGCCAGCGCCTCTGCGCCGGCCTCGCCAGCTGGATTAGGGAATTACATGCACTTGGAGGCTTCGCACTCGTGCATGCATGGCCGTAAAGAAAATAAATAGCGAGGAAGAGACAACCACCACTTCTGGGTTGAGTTGGAAACATATGTTGCCGTATCTTGAAAATTATTTCATTTTAAAGATTTTTTACATCTACCTAATGACTGCCTCTCAAATAATATTCAGCGAATTCTGAGTTGGCTGCCAAGAGGTTATGAACCAATGAACGATTATACGAATTGTATTCAATTGCGATTCGTAACGGTTCCCAGAGAGTATACATTTAGAATTTCAAAAACAATGTTCCGATTCCCCCTTCCTGCTTCACATACTGCACCCGATCCCCCCCCCCCCGTTTGTTATGAGGCCGCTCAGCGCCAGACTTTCCTTTCGCTTCCCTTTCGTGTGAAGAAGCCGCTTCGCAGAAGACTCAAGGAAAGTGCGTCGCTGCGCCCACGGCCCCAGCCGACGGAGCCAACCCGGCCGCCCCCGTGCATTCGGGGAAATCCTGCGTCGCCGCGCGCGACACGCACGTCGATGCGTGCGCCCCCTGACTCAGGGCGCACTGTCACCCGGACGGCATTTCCGGTGACAAAGCGGCGGCGGCGGGAACGGGAGCCAAAAGTGAATTCTGGAAAGATGTTGCTGGCTCTATAAGGGGATGGTTAGAACAATGTGACTCATGAGCAACAGTGAGAGAAACTCTGCGAGAAAAAAGTATCAAACTCCCTACGTTAGGATGAAGGTTAGCATAGATGGAATGAACGTGTTTGACGAAAACTGGAAAATATTACATTGAACTAATTCCTGATTAAGTGAATCGAGTGTTCAGTAACGTTATAAACGTCCACGATGCTACAGCAAACTGGCTACCTGTTTGGTTTTTTCACCCTTCAAATTGCCAATATGCAGCTTGCAGAATATGTTGGCAACAACAAGTATTTTTCTCACAGAAACACTGAAGAGTTTCGGTATCAGAGAGTCGTGTTTGCATGCGCCTGATCGGACGACAGACAAGCAACAAATGAGATGAGATAGGGACGAGGCCGCGGGAGTTCATTCGGGAGTTTTGTACAGCGTGAAGCATTTTAGCGCACTTTTGTGTTTTTGAGCAGGCGCAACTCGAACTGCGCATGCGCAGAGGCTCGAAAGTTGTCTACGCTAAGGTACTTAACTCTGAGCAAAAAGTCTCTAGTGCCTGCTCCCAGTGGGTAGTCACCGACAAGGAATGTAACATGAAACTTTTACTGCGCACGAAACAACGCAAGCAAAAGTGAAATGTGAGAAGTAGGACAGACGAGTTAGAACGCGTTCTAAAAGTACGATACGTTTCTCGGAAAATGTAAATAAGGGGGAAATAGGTCTACGCCGACAAATGTGGTAGAGAAAAATGACTAAAACAAATGATAACCTTAAAAAAAGAACCGAGTGAGAACTCTGTTATGTCCTCGTTCCGCCTCTTCCAAGAAATAGCATCAAGGTTTCCAAGCTCCCATTCCAAAGATAAATTATTCATTGTTCGCAGTATTTCACATTATGGTGCAACAATATTATAAATAAACTTAAAACCAAATTCAAGAGAGAAACATTAAGTGGCTAAACTGGCATGGGTTTGGTTCAATTAGGGCTTCAAAATCGGACGATCGCTGACCTAATTCAAAAGTCCTATAAGTAATCATATACCGCATTGAGGTTTCATGTTAAAATTCATGTCAGATTTGACATCCCCCAAGAATTATGATGGCAAAAGCAAACTCTACTAATATTATCGCGGGAAAAAAATTAATTTATTGTTCCGGCTTGCGTGATTTGATATTATTGAGCAAAAACCACCATTCAAAAGCCCAGATCGTCATAAAACATACACATACCTTGAACGTTCATAAATCCGATACTCCTTAAAACATAGAACAGACTGAGAGAGCTCAGGGTAACAACTTGCCACTACAACGACTCTGACCGCCACGCCATACCAAGGTTCGCGTACCGACGGTGGCGGATTTTCATAGTACGTAGGTGGGTAGCTAGCTCCGAATCAGCCATTGCCTGGAGGATAATTCTAGAGGCCGGTAGTTTTTGGTAGTTTCTCCTATCAATTCCAGAGGAAACTCTGAGCTTAACAAACGAGCCACTGACCGTAAGAGATTCATCCGTCGTCATCACTTATATTCACTCTTACATTTACGTGCCTTCCGCAAGTCGGGAACTTCGACTTTTGCGATGCTCTGCTGGAGGAGATACCTAGAGACGGGAAATTCCGCAAAGCGGGAGCCCGATCCCACGTTTCAGCAGGGAACGAACACCGCCAACTTCCCAAATACAACGTGTTTAGGTGTAATGACCATAATAGTAAACGTGCCCAGAAACAAATTCAATCAATTAATCCATATGTAGTAATCGAGTCACATGCGTCCGTCCCGTCACTCTCGGTTAGACCCGTTCCGGTCCACCAATCGAGACAAATGAGGGGTCATTCGACGCGCCGCGGACTCGTGGGAGGTGACGATAATTAAATCCAATTTTGTAATTAAATGGAAATTTAAAAGTGTTTTAATCGATACTTTTTCATGCAACTTTTAACGCCCGAAAACTGACAATGAGAAACTGCCATACGGTTACAATTGATTTTTATTGAACCTGCAAAGCACAAATAAACCTTTGTAACATGAGAACATCCATTGGAGACGCCACGCTATGCTAGTAGTAATTAGACAGTGTAATATTAAAGATTTATTATATGAGAATATTATCACTGAAGTAAATATTTCTTGAAGCATACTATTGAGAAGTAATAGGCGTTGGGCCTCTGACACATACTGCAGAAAGAACAGTACGATTTACAATAACCTCCTCCTTTCGGTCTGTTTAAAACTGAAAGAAATTATAACGTTTAGAAATTCTGTGGGGTTCGATCAGGAATTTTGCTAAACACAAAAACAAAAAAGAATTTTTGCTAAAAGTACATAAAATATGTCCCAAATGTTAAATGTCATTAAATGCAATTCATTGCATCAACTACCTAAACGTAATTTGTATAAGTAATGTTGAGGTGAAATTAGACGAGTGATATTCAAGTTAAAAACAGGTGAAATCGTGAATTTTATAAATCGCGCCTCGCACAATTAAGCAAGTAATAAACAGTACAAATCTGATGAATGCAGAACATGGTATTACTTATATTACCCTTTCTAACAATAAATAAATAGCGGACTTGATATTATTGCACTGCTACACTAATTTTCATGAACCATGACCATGCAAGGAGAAATTCATCGGATCATCACGCCTCCGCTGGACGCTCTATACTTTGACAATGTATCGTACACAGGTGACACCCCATGGAACTACGAGCTCGATAGTAAATATCATTTCCGATTGCTATCGGATGGTTATTCTCGCCTCTTGTGACTATAAATAACAATTAAATGAACAATTAAGTCAACAAAGATATTTCAAAGAATATAACTGCGACGGATAACTACGCCAAAAAGGTTTCTAATGGCAAAGTCGAATTGTTATAAATTGAGTTAATACGTTTATCTTCGACATATATCACAAACTATCAAAAAGCACATGGTTGTGTAGGAATTCGGTGTGCGATTCTGGAACTAAGTCTCGTTGATGATTCATTTGCAGTACCCTTGAAAAAACAGGCGAAACACTACAGGATTAGGGCATTTCATACTCACCAATCATATCCCGAAGCGTTAAATTCCTAAGTAAAAATAAGAACCTAACTAAGGAATAACTAAGATGACAAGAACTATTACAACTCCTGCACGTTCCTCACAGATATGTGTCATACTTTGCTGCATAATTAAGCGTGTAATTTTACTTTGAATTAACCGATTAAAATTTAATGGCTTTTTACGTTTTGAAATTTACATTACCTCCAGTTTTAGAAAATAAAACACAATTCTTCTCATTCAGTTTTAAATATCACAGGACTACTAGTACCAGGGCCGTTGCTGCTTCTTCGGTGATGAACAGACATATTACCCAATGTCTCGCATGAAATTGAGAATTCGTCTCCACCCTTCGAGACCAACAACAAACCGCTCTAGCACCTGCTCCCGCATTCCTCTCCGAATGCTAGTGGCAGCTCTTTGCTTCCGAGCCGCCTTTCTGATGACCCGTCGTAGATTATGGCGAGTACCATACGTCATACTGTGGCTCACGAATGGACACTATAAGGCGCTATCAGTTTGAAGCACGTTGCAAGGGCATAGTTTATTTTCGTCACGTATTAAAAATTTCGCCGCGTGGACACGCTACATAGAGACCGCCATACTTGGATTCCCTGTAAAGCGTAACCCTGACTATCCTCCCCATTAGTTTCGTCGAGGGGTCTTTCACATGTATTTTTCTCGCTGGCCCCCAGCTTACTATATTATGTTCGGCCACTTGTTTGACGTCACGGGTCGTTTCTCCGTTGGACTTGAAGAGTTCAATTAAAGTTGTTTAGGGAAAGTGAAAATGAATAAACGCATTCAAAATACTGAGAAATTCCAGATAGTGATGTTCGAGTTATCTCGGTTGCGCTGAATTCAAGAGAGAACAGAAGTGTGAAAGCCTCAGAATGGCGAGAACTTGTTTCACAAATCGAAGTATTGGGTAAAACATTAGAAAATTACTGGTGTTTCTTTTCAAAGCTAGAGGCATTGACGTTTTTTGTTAACCGGGAATTAAGGGATAAGGCTAACAGGGATTTCCGGTTAACAGAGACAACACGGGTCCAAAAATGTGGGTGAAACATATATAACAACCAGAGTACTGTTCACGGTAGTAAGGAAAACGGAGATAGATTTGTTATGATTTGTATTTTAAGAATATAGTTTTAGAGGAAAAAAAAAAAAGAAACTTTTGGAAATGAAGTTTTATAAACGTCAATTGGGGGATTTAGTGCAGTAAGTCTGTAATTGGACTTCAGATCGTTTAAGAGATACAGGTTGTGTCATGAATATGTCAGTAGCTGAAGTAAACAAAAATAAAATACTCAATTTTGTGGAGATTTCAAGGCCCTTCTTCAAGAAGAATCTTATGATAGTGGTCAGTGAGAAATTGCAAAATGTTGTATTACAAAGTACTGTGTGTTTGATGGAAAAGCAGCATGAAGGAAGGATTATATAGAGCAAACGTGTTGAGCTACTAATTACACTAGGGAACAAAAAAAATTATTTTTCAAACCTCCAGGATGAAAGTGAGTCATTTCAATGGAAACGATCACGTTGATTTCGAAAACCATTATAAAAGGTTTCTATCACGCAAGGTTCAAAAGATAGGAACATAGTATTTGAAATAAACAAAATACTTTACTAATATCCACATTGACACTCCAGTTACATTATCACAAAATTTTATGAGCCTGCTTCATATATGGTAAGAACAAGTTAAAATGGAATACGCATATTTCTGTCTCGACAGTCCGCTACTGGCCTTGGCCGACCAGCGGTGACCCAACCTCTCAGCCATGGGATAAGGGGTTCGTGTGGATAGCGCGAAGACATTCCTTCACCGCAAATACTGGTCTTCATAACCTTATGGTGAGTTTTTTCATCGTCACACAGCAATAGATACCGGGGTATTAGTAAGGAAAGCGCACAGTTATTATTTTGGCCCGGCCGGGAATCGAACCCTGGGTTGCACCGTGGAAAGACAGCATACTAACCAAAGAGCCACCGAGGGCCCTGAATACGCATATTCGTGCAATAATAAACAGACTAATATGGTTTGTTGGTATTCTCCACAACATTGGTAGAGCGAATGACAATTACCAGACACGAGTTTTCCATACAACCACAACAAGGTTCAGGTGTATGGAATGTATAGATTGTAGAGGTTGACCCAACACTGGTGAGCAGCCCATGGTTTGACCTGATCACAAACACGACACCCAAAGTATAAAGAATATGCAAGTTTTGTAATTTCATATATATTTTTCCTATGAAGTTTGGGTGTAAATCTTCCACAAACGTAACAGAAGTTCTCGGATTGATGCGGACTTTCGTTTAGAAATGATTTGAATTTTATCGAACCGATTCAATTCTACGGATCATGTGGCGAATTTCACTTTATAAGTCACAAAACTGTAATGTATTAATGTATTTGAGGCACACGCAAACAAGACACGAACTTCACGCGCACTGGGAGTACAGTTCCGCATGCAACTGACTCAGAATCTGCCACCCCAACAGTTTGATACTTGTATACTTGCGATAAGGTAAGGGGGCGAAAATAATTCCGTTCGATGACTGACCGGTAGGAAATATGAGGGTGCACGTGACTTGTTTACAAAACATTCACTAACACCTACTAAGGCCATTAAGACTTACTTGTAATTGAGCGCGATTACCAGACGCGACAATAAAGACGGCAATCTTCGATATATATAAAGAGCTTAATTTTGTTGATATATCATAAAAGTGGCATAGATGAACTGAACAAATATTTTATTTTTAAATTGATTTTACGCGTATCGATTCTCCATATCTAACAGGTGCAATTTAAATGTATTTTCATTAACAACAAAATGTTTTAATTGTGATATCGTAATCTATGTATACAACGATATCGTAATCTACATTAAAATTGCTACTATAAAATTGAGTATGTTTCGCACTCTCCTGGAGGTAAAAATCTTGTTCCCTAGTGTTAATGAATACTGAACAAGATGGACAGATTAAATACGTCACGATATTGAACAATCTTCAGCCTGCTTATCAAAATCCATAACCCCTCAAGACTGACAAACTAAAAGATATTAAAGAACTGATGATGTATGGCACTACAAAGCTTCAAATCAAAGTGACGAGTCTAGTGGAGCTAGAGGATAATGTGAAGATAGGAAAACCCGTGGTGTCAAAGGGTACAATTAGGATGGGTTTCACAAGTTACTGCAGCATTTGTGAGACCAAACTAATCATGTTTATTTTGGTAATAATGGCCCATATCTATGATAATATATCGTGTCTCCAGTGTTGTATACTTGGGTTTTTCTAACGTGGCGGCTGAGGCTAGTATCTCCAAGATGGAATTCTGCACGACGTTTTGAGTCATTCTCAGTCCTGTCGCTAGAGTCGCTTGATCTGCAGCACTGCTTGATGCGGTCGCGATCATGCGTCATCTTGCGGCAGGACTGAGAATGACTCAAAAAGTCGTGCCGAATTCCATCTTTGAGATACTACCCTCAGTTAGGAAAAAACACGTATAATGACGTATATCTGTAACAATACCGTAACTGTTTTTTGCAATAATTAAAAATTTCCTTTTTAAGTAACGTATTTCTTACCAAAGCCACCTACTTCCACCTGCTATGATGGAAAAAGGAAACAGCTTCAAACTGCACTTCTGAGGGGTTTTTTTCCTGTACTGAGGCGATATTTTTGCTTGTTCATAATGCTCAATCAATGGGCATACAATTAATACTCCCTGCCGAACGGGAGAGTTTTAAAATTACTATTTCTCCCTTTTCTGACATTTTGTAAAACACTAAAACGCGTCTCCCTCTCACATCAAACCACTCAATTGTTACGTCTCTCATCGAAAAACAAAATCTTTGAAACTCCCTTGACGATTGCTCCACAATTCTTATCATCATTCACTAATATACAGGCGCGCTTTTGAAACACGTGTTCATTTCTCATGTACAATTAAATTATATCCATCAATTGAGAATCATAAAATGTTTAATGACAATGTTCAAGTTTTAATTACCACTTTTTACTGACTTACTTACATCACTCACCAATTTTTAATCATACTCTGAAAGAATCAACTGAAAAAAATTTAACTTTATAACCTGCTCAAAATTAAAGAAACGTCCATAAACCATCATTATTGGTCCACAAACTTTTCATTACTTAACTTAAGATTATAATATCACCTAAAAAGAGTCTTTAAATCTGTGATATCGATACTTGTGCCAATAGTTTAAATGCTAAAAGCTAATGGGTTAAGTGATATAGCAAACCACTACGTTTAGAGCTAGTGATTATATCCAATTAGAAAGCAAAATTATATTCAGCCTTTTACAACTCGCTTTCTCGTCTACCGATTTAAAGAAACAATTGTCCTATGAGGAGATTTATGAATTCTAATTTTGAACATGGATTGAAATGGAGGGAGAGTCAAACCAACTACTTTATAGAAGACGAATTAACAAAAGGCACTTCCGAAAATTGTGAGAGTTGGTTGACTAGGAGATTGACTATGATCACAGGGGTCTCAAAACTACGCTTACGGAAAATCCGTAGGTACAATACTTCTTTTAACATTTCATGGATTTATTGATGAAAAGGAAACAGGTAAAAAAGAAAGTTTAAAATTGAATAACCAATGAAAAGGAAATTAAAACAGTACTATAACATATATATTGTGTTCCTTTCTTGGAGTTTTGAAAATACATCACAACAATGTCAATGCATAATCGGATTTAATACTCCAATACTCATATATACCAAAGATGTATGAAATACAATGTTCAATATTTTCTCTTATTTATAATAATCAAGGGAGTCCTAAAACTCACTGCGAAAGGACATCCGCACAGAAAAGACTACCAGAAGAAAAAGCCATATGACACCTCGGAACCATACAGAGAAAAAAATGTGTGCCTAACCCTCTACAAATGTGGTCTGACTTCAGGAACGGTTTGAGAGGGGTAAGTAACATTGGGTTACCTGGTACACTTTGATTTGGGAAATAAATTAACTCAAATGACTTCTTTAAATAGGCCAAACAATTCCACTAAACTTCTTAAGAAAGGAAATTTCGTGTAATCAACTAGTACAATTACCTTCATGAACAAAAAAAATTTCCTGTAGTACAGACCCCTTTCGTGTATCTCACATTCCACCAATCTAAAATAATTAGGGGTCACAAGAAATAAAATTGTACTGGCAGGTGATGAAATGAACATTTTTCACTTTATTAATGTTAACGATTTGTTGAAAAAACGCGTGTAAATCAGATATACGAACATGTACTTCGCTACACACAGTTCGCTTTCGCTTTAAGAGGATTTTCTCCGGCGCTTCCACGAAACTCAAAAACGATGCATCGGGTCTTGAATCTTGGATTCAGAGGTCTCCTACAGATGGCCTCCTACAATGTTCACAACCGTGTAATCTACAAAATGAGTTATAAATATTCATTGCAATGCATTTGTCATTTTATATGCAGTAATTTGAAATTTAGATTTCTATAATTCTTATACAAATAGATATGTTTGGCGAATAGGTATTCGCCTTCATGAGGAGGCAGAGAAGACTGATGAAGGGGTCCGGTTTCCAAAAGTCAGACACTTATTTCAAAATCTATTTTTAAGGGGCAGATTTCATTAAAGGAAAAACTCTCTACCTTCATAATAGTAGTTGTAGGAAGTCGAAACAAATTGACTTTTTGCAATTTTCGACAAATCAGTTTTCAACGAAAATGAGATCTGCACCATTCTCGTCCTTTGCACTGTCTACCAACAAAATTTAATAAAAAGCAATTTTTTGAAAACTCTGAAAATGTCCCAGGGGCTTCATGTAAAGTACCTCTCAAAATTAAAATATCGATTTCAAATTCAAGGGACAACTACATCACCCAGATCGACACCAGAATATCAATTTTGGAGAAAATCGGCTGAACGATTTAGCGGCTAGCGTTGTTCACAGACGGACGGATGGACAGATGTTTTGCTGTCCATTCGATTTTTCGATATTAAAGACCCACAAAACGTGGATTCTGGCTACACCACGTGTTAGAGGATAAATTTAGCAACTCGATTTATCCACTTTTTCGTCTCCAGGGACCTGAAATGAGATTTTCTCTTTCGATTTTTCGCGCAGCATTACATAAGTCTCTACTGCATAAACGGTAGCGAGAAAATAAAAAGGACTGAAAAAGAACGAAACCATGCATGAGGAACAAATGAAAACCTAAACGCCTAACTTTCATTGTTGAGAACAAAAACGAGCGTATGCGAACAAAACCGAGCGTATGGTCCTAATCCTGCACACAACCAACCTCTTATTGTACCGTCCTGTATCAGAAAACGATCAACAACAAACAGCTGGATTACTTGAACCTTCAACGGATATGTACAGATAATAGTTGTTTTTTTTTTAACTCCCTTACCCTCGTGCCCTATCGGAACAAAAATCTTTTACCCCTTCAAGTGTTCGTACACACATCATGTACACTCCTATTCACAGGGAACAGAATTGCAAAAAACGAACTATCACTATAAACAATTAAACGTAGTATAAAAGGAAGAAAATTATAATTAACCTACTACACGCATTAAATAACTTAAAATTATTTATACTAATCTCTTAATACATAAATATACTTATAACAATCACATTGTAAAATTAAATAGATACATTATCTGCTGAAGGCACAAAATAGAAAAAAAAAAACATCGTTAAGTAATAATTCGCTTTATTCTCATAGACACTTTAAGTGCTTCGTTGACTCAACTTCAATGATACGTTCTTTATTTACACTGACTGCAATGAAGTTAGTTTCGTCGTCAACGTTTCTTTGCAATCCACCCTGGACCTTCTTCATTGACAAAGTTATCAATTAGTTCCCATACTGCTTTCCCGAGACGAATTTCTATGCACAAACTGGTCTTAAAGCATTTTGAAAATATTATTTACAAAACGTTTGTTTGAGGGCACTGCCGAGTTAAATATCTTTGATGTTTTTTAATCTCTAAAAGGTGTTTTTGAGACTTTTTAAGTATCCTCGGTATATAAATGGTTTGGTGAAAACGCGTCCAATGGAGAAAGAGAGCCAAGGTGTTGGTGTTTGCAACATAGGCGACAGAAATCACACTAACACACAGGGATATTACTGTACTTTAATAGGAATTCCTATTAAAATGCAATAATGTACGAGAAAATTCCCTCACCAGAATACATCGTAAACGAGGCATATTCTTGAATTACAATCACTATCTTATTTTGTCTAGTGTAAACAGCAGAATCCTGGTTCACCTCTATATATACAACTCTAATCACACCACTAGATGTGTTAATTAATAATTCTTCTGTGGGGGATTCCTGATGAAGGAATTACATATTCCGAAACGTTGGCAAACTAATGTGTTTCATTAATTGACCGATCCCGTGATCCATATCCCACAACTTATTAACGGTCGTGAATTCTACAATGACGAATAATTCTTCTGTTAATACCCCATCGTCAAAGCTTGCTGTAGTGGTTTTTCTTCGTACCACTCTTGAAAAAATGGAGTTCGAAGATGGCTCGGCGGGGCGGTTTAGAGCCGGCGAAGACAAGGCGAAGAGAAGGCGCCCCGCAGTAAATACAGAAGGGCGAGGGCGAGGGCGCGGGCGCGGGCGCGCGGGCGGCACCTGACGTCAAAGCAGCGATCGATGCCCGGCTTCGACAGCGCTTCCAACTCAAAACTCGCTCCACTCCCACTAAGCTAACGGGCCATTGCTTGCCGGTCCCATCTGCAACCCTTACCATCCGTATATTCTGCAGCCCAGCCAAGAAACAAACATCGGGGTGAAAACTGCTGATAAAATCAAAGTAATGAAATGAACTATTGGAGATACATCGCAGTTATTAAAATGAATGGTATATGAACTGTGGCTCTCTATACGAAACTATACCAAGATGATAATTTTATAGATTGAAACCACTAGTAAAACTGATAGACATGGAATTTTAAGCAAACTGTAACATTGATTTTCCTTTCATTGAAGATTAGAAAAAAAAAGTCTTAGGTACTTCACGAAACAGAAAAGTAATGAAGATGGAGAAAAGGAGATGAGAGAAATGGAGAATTTATTAGAGACAAAAAAAAAAGACTAGCAGGATTAAAATGTAGAAAGTAGAATGAAAATATGACAAAAACTATGAGTAAAAACGATATAAATAAGCACCAACAGTTGAACGAAATGGTAAAAGAATTAAGCTTATCAAAGGTTGGGAACAGATGAGTAGAAAAAAATAACTCAGGAATTTAAAAAAACGCATTTAGAAATACAAAATCGGGAACAAGATTGGAAAAACAGTGATGGGCCAATCAAATTCAGGAATGCAACAATTCTCACAACAGGAGGGAGGTGGTCAATGATCAGGAGGAAGATATATAAGATATCAACTAGAAAGAAGAACGCGCATCATACACAAATTGTGTGGAATTTTAATACTACCACAAACCAGTTCATTACATAAATATACAGAATAGTTATTTGTAAAAGTTATAATGCAATGTAATTATCAATTTAACAAAGTAGTACATGTTTACTCCTAAGTAAAACAAGGGCAAACATCCCTTAATCATCGAAACATGTGCATAATCGTCAAAATATGTAATTCTTCCAAGAAATATATGCTTAAGATGGAATCGTAGGATGCACGGAATCTTTTCCGATCAACTTTCTTTCTGAGTATTCATCGTAAGTTGCAAAATAGCGCTTCTTCATCTTTCTAGTCCCCCGGCGGAAACTTCAGTTCACCCACTGAAAAGTTCTCGGAGCTACCCAACGTCAGCCCCAGGAATACCGCGAAACAGACCGGGCGACCCAAGGCGCGGCGTTCGCTCTGGTCACTGGGCCAAGCGCGAGGAAGAGCTTCATTAAATTGTTTGAACAGCCATCACGCACATGGCACAGCAAGGAGCGTCGCTCAATTACGCGAGGCGAATCATCAATCACGTCAGCACGACGCCTCGCCGCTCGAAGCAAACAGCGATAACGAAGAAGCTTCTGAGCAACAGAAACTGCGAATTTTCGCTTCGGGAAACAACGATAACCTTCAGATAAACATTGAAGAAGCTCGTTATTGCAAGATTATTATGCTAGCTAGATAAACAGGATATATCTTGCAGTCAATGAATTATACTTCGTGGAAAATAATTGATAAGTTTCCAAAACGCCAAGTGTCAGCACGCGAAATCGAATTAATTCCCATTCATTCCACGGGAGGACATGGTAACAGGGCAGAGCCGTCGCAAAAGAGAGCATCTCCCCATCGTTTATAGAGTGAGCCCCCTTCCCGCGGGTGGAAGCGCCGATGCGAGGGACCCCGATCGATGCCCGGTCTCGGAATGTAGGGCAGTGACGGTCGCAGGAGCGTCCTCTTACGTAAGGGAGAAGCCATGTTTAAAACATGGCGCCAGCGCGGAGCGGGAGCAAGTAAACACGGGCCGCGGCACCGGCCACGGAGACACGTCCCGTCGACGCCGCCGTCGTTCGCCAGCACAGAGAGAAGCGGCGGCGGCAGCGGGTAGAGCCACGATGCTGCGTTGTGCAACCCGCGCGCGCCCACAGCAACGAACATGGCTGGCAGCGGCAGCGTCGAGCACTAGCGCACGCGGGGGCCACCAGCTGCCTGACCTTGGCAATGACCTTGGCCGTGAGGCACACGCTCTGGGTTTCCAATTGCGTCACACGGCAGAGCGCCGCGGCGCGGCGCGGAGCGGCACGGTCGCGGCGCGGAGGACGAGGGGAAGCGACGCGGCGCAGCGCCGCGCCGCACCGCGCCGCCGAGGCGTCCCTGCTCACGGTCGATACGCGCGCGCGGTTCGGCAGTGACCGGGCCGCTCCGAGCCGAGCTGGGCCGCGTCGCGTCGCACCGCGCCACACGGGGCGGAGAGGAGGATGCGGGAACGGCGTGGCGTGGAGCGGGCGCGGGAGGGATCCCCGCCCCTTTCCCCTCCGCCCTCGCCCCCTGACGATTTCCGTCAACTCCGGGAGCGCTTCAAGTTCACCTTCTGCCGTGCAAAAATAGACTCGCCCGCGAGCGGCGGCCGCGTCGCCGCCCCTCCCCCGCCTGGCAGCCAAACGAGCGCGCACGGGGCGAGCGGAAAGGCAGGAGCGGAAGGGAAGTGCGAAGATATTCGGAACGCGACGCTACGGCAAGCGCTCGGTCCCCGCGTCCTCCTTGCGACCTCTCCCCCACCCCCGTCCCGCGCGCTGCAGCTCCGGCGTCCGCCTTGACCCAGAGCGAAGCCGAACGAGTTGGCGCCGAGAGGAGAGCGGAGAGGGAGCTGCGAGACACGCGGAACGCAGGCGAGCCCTGTGGGGGAGCGCAGTTGGAGGAACACAGCGGGACGGAAAGGAAGAAGCTCAAAGGACAACACGTCGCGACAGGTGCAATATTCGTTTCACGAAATCCTGCAAGGAATGGGAATATGGACGATACGTAAGAATAAATAAGAAGGAATTATATTTGAAATCTTCACGCGAAGACGAAATTCCACTAAAAGAAGCCTCACTATTTACCTCTCCTTTGATACGACGTTAGAGGTTTCAAGAGTAATTACATATGTACACTTGCACCAATATCGCACAAAATCACTTCCATAGTAATACATGATTACTACTAATATTACGTGATATTTTGAATGCCCCGGTGTACAAATGGCATTAAATGAAATTTCCTCACCTCATTACGCGGATTCCCAATTGCGATGAAAGGTGTTTCACAAAAAGTATATATTATTATCACGAAATGTCTTCTGATATTTGTGTATGACTTTCCTTAAATTCACTGACTACTGTCTCAGTCATTTGTCAATAAAAGATATTACTTTCTTCGTGATGCTTAAACGAATGACTTCAAATGGTGCAACATACTGTTGCCCATTACTACGTCAACGATTACTACGTCAACGATTACTACGGTAAGTTAAGAAAGCAGGTCTGTGCCGCTTCTTTCCCTTTATACTCCAATCCCTCCTCTTGCCATCACGGAACGTTCTGGAGCCTTTCAAAATAACAAACAGGAAGTGGCCCCCCACTCAACGCACAGGGGTAACCCCCCGCAGCCCGCTCTGCTGCCACGCGTGAAGGGTTGCCTACCCGCTCCACGTCGAGGGGCAAGCGGCAGCCTTGCGTCACGCCCAAGACCCCGACACCCTTGCACCCGCGCGGGGAACGCCTTGCGGCACACGGAGGGCGATAGCCATCTCCTCGGGCAAGGAGGTCGCCTTCGGATGCCGAGAAAAAAGCACAAACAAGCATTCCGGCGGGGAGATAATAAAGCAGAAATAAAAAGAAAAGAGGCGGCACGGCCACACAAACACATGAATCATATCAATTCCGCGAAGGGACCAACACAAATCGTCAGTCGGCCAGCTCCTCTCGGGGCGGAGGCCTCGATTGCATCACATTGCGTCATCCTCCGTCACACAGCGCAGCGCAGTAGGGCGCGGCAGCTCGCACCCCTCCCCACTCACCTAGCTCCATAGGGTACAGCCACGTGTTCACATCCAGGATGAGGTCCATCTTGAAGGACTCCGACTCGCAATGCAGCCGGCTCACTGTGGACAAGAAACGACGACGAGGTTAAAAGGTGTCGAGAGGACGGGTGGGCGGACGCGTCCGCACCGACGCGGCGCGGCGCGGCGCCCGATCAATGTGGACACACGCGGCCGCTGCGCCACGCGCCTCGCGCCCGCGGCGCAGGCCGAGGTGGTGGTGGCGGCGGCGGCGGCGCGCCGCTGCCAACTGCGTACCGGCCGGCGCACGCGCCCTCATCGCCTCATCCTCTCAGCGGCAGCCGCCAGCGCCGCACTTGTTGAGACGCCGCGCCGCGGCGGCCGCGGGCGCCGGACTGAGTGAGGGGCTCTGCCGCACTCACGGAAAATCCCGCTGCGTCGCTACAGCGGCAAAGCCCGCGCCGCGCCGCGCAGCGCCGCGGGGAAAGTTCCGCTCGTCAGCGCCGGCGGGGCGGGGCGTCCCCGGCGGCGGCGCGACCGCGAGTGCCGCGAGGCGCGTCCGCGCGGGCGGGCTGGCAGGCCGGGGGCGGGCAGGGGGCGGGGGCGGCGGTGGCCGCAGTGCGCCGGCGAGCATCGATCGGGGCCCCTCCTCTCGCGCGTCTTGCGCCGCGGCGCAAGAAGGCGCCCCGCCTCCTCTTCATGCTCTCGCTCGGGCTATTGATCGCCCCGCCCCGCCCACGGGCGAGAGAGGGCGTCCTCGGGGGGAGGGGGCGCGGGCGGCTGCGGGCGGTTTAAACACTTTGGCACATTTACGGCACGCCCGCCCCCGCACCGCCCAGGCCGCGCGCGGGTGAATGGGTGTGCGGGAAGCGGGGCGCGTACGCGCGGGCCTCCGGTGAATTACGCGTCGCCGTAGGCCGCGTGAATCCGCGTAGGCCCACGAAGGTGCGCCGAGATGAATGGCCACCCCAGGACGCGGGGGACAAGCGCAAGCGAGAGCGCTGCGGAGGGGGGAGAGCGCTGGACTGGGCACACCACCATCACATGTAACTCGCTGAATATTATTGATTATTTTAGTATGAGGATTAAACTTGCGGGTGTTCTAGATTCCCCTTGAAATGAAAGAAAAATACGCTTCAGTTAGAAAAACATCATTGAGAAAATATGCACATAAAAGAGCGAAGCTCTTGAAACAATACTGCGAATATTACATACTCGTGTGACGAAAATATATAACGTGAAAATTATTATATACATAGGACATAACAAAAGAAGGGGAAAGCCAAGTACTAATGAAGTAAGAAAACACGCAATATTACGTTTTAATCTCAATACAGTATCGATGTAGCATTAAAAGAAAAACCTGTTATGGCCCATGAAATCTCAACTGAAAGATGAATCGAAACATCACAAATCTTCCACATACACGTAGTAGGTGAGGGTCGACATGTTGCGACATTTTTTCCCGTCCATGTCTCCCGACATTTCTCCCGTCCATTGAGCAAAAATGTCGCAAACGGAAAAAACTGATCGAGAAGTCAAATGATTCATCAACAACAATCCTGAAATTATGGATGGAACATGGAAGCCATATTCTAATACTTAGCGCAATCAAGGGAGGATTTTACTTTTTTATATTATCCCGTTCTTGCATTTAAAAATATCTCATTCTACATTTGAAATGGAAGAATTCTCATAAAATTCAGAATGTGTCATTTCCGGTGGAAAAAAAGGCTCCTATTCAATTAGATAAACTTGTTTAGTGTGTCATTTTGATGAGAAATGCGTTGTTGTTGCAAGGAACTGCAACTTGTATTTCAGCGAGTCGAAACTGTGAGGATATTTCTAAATACTGCCGAAGAAAACATCTTTTTTAAGACACAAACGACGAAAAACACAAATTTGTGAATTAACGGAAATATGATGCATATTATGTCAGTGTATCGCGCGCAGCTCTCCAATCGCGGTCGACCTCAGCAAACGGCCGTCAGAATTGCAGAGCACTCACTGTTCGCAAATGACCTCCTAAGTATTCAACAAAGTTCCGGTGACATACCGGCTGCAACAAAATTGGAAAATTACAACAACAAAAACTAAGAAAATCTATATCGCTTCTGAGGTCAAATGTATAGAGAAATGTATAATGCATTGCTACTATTAAGAACAACACTGTGTTTTGACCTGAAATAATCCAACTTGTATATTTAAATAAATACCATGTAAACAGTATTACATCCAAATCACGAATCTACTCAACTAACAAGTTCGAAGTAATACTAGCTTTCATTTTTCATAGATGAGGCAGTGCCACAGTGCTTATCTATTTCTCACGCGTCGTTCACGCGCTTTAGGGCCGATAAACAGGACTGACAAGCTGTTGCTGTAAATAACGACAAGATACTGCATTTGAGGGGCTGGAGATCGCTTCAGAGATCGGGCACTAGAAGATAAACGTATAAGTAGATTCGAGAATCTGAGACTGATATACGATTTTAATAATGACTAATGACAAAATGAGATATGTCGTGGTTTATTTTCACAACACACTCCATAATCAATTATAAAAATACCCATAACTTTACTGGAATCCGATCACAATACTGGCTCTGAAGGGCTCCCGCAGCAGCTGCCCTTCGTGCGTATTTAATGATTTCACAAAACATAAAGAATTTTAAATTCCTGTGCCTGTGCAATAAACATTGAAATGACATGATTCCCGGGCAAAGTGCGCACAAACAAAGAGTTAGAAACAACCCCTTAATCATTATAACATTAATACACACTATTCCGGTTATAGAGAAAAGTTTGACCCAACATAGGCAATGCACAATACAACTGTGCAGGTGTCATCTACGTAACCTTAGTAATGTGGTACCTGCAATTGCTTGGTTAAACCGGGAGGAAACTGTGTACATCATTAATCGTGATTCTAGAAAATGAACGGTTGCGTAGCAGAGCAGAGTATAACACAAGTATGTTCAATGGAATGTATTTTCCTTCTAAACAAGCCCCCCCCCTCCCTTAAGACGCAGAAGATGGTCGTGGATAGCGTGTTCATCGGAGGAGAGGAGGACAGAAACAGTGGATCGAGAGGGCGCTGCAGTGCGGCGAGGCAGGCGGTGGCGCGTGGCGGCAACGCGATGCGCCTGCCTGCCTGCCCCCTCCCTCCGCTCGCACGCGGTCGCGCGCCCCCGCGCACGTGCTCGGTGGCGATGGCGGTGGCGCTAGCGGTGGCGATGGCGACGGCATAGGCGGCGGCGGCGGTGGAGGCGGTGGAGGCGGCGGCGGCGGCGGCGGTGGCGCTGGCGGTGGCGCTGGCGGTAGCGGAGGCGGTGGCGCTGGCGATGGCGGAGGCGGTGGCGATGGCGACGGCGATGGCGACGGCGATGGCGACGGCGATGGCGATGGCGATGGCGGTGGCGGTGGCGATGGCGGTGGCGCTGGCGATGGCGGAGGCGGTGGCGATGGCGGTGGCGGTGGCGGTGGCGGTGGCGATGGCGGTGGCGCTAAAGCTGGCGGGGACGATGGCGGAGGCATAGACGAAGGAGGAGACGGCGGCGGCGAAGGCGGAGGCGGTGGTGGCGAGGGCCGCCTCAACCTTACCGACGCCGGCAGAGGCGGCCGCAGTTGACCGCGCGCGAGCATCAGCCTACGAACCTCGCCCCACTGCCGCTGCCAACGACGATGCAAACTGCAAGACGGGCACGAGACGACTCGCGTGTGCTATGAAGACTGTAGAGTGTAATGTTCTTAATTGCGTTTATTCCAAACTCCCCACAAATGGAACAAATACTAATGAAACGAACCCCAATACGAGTAGAAAATGCAGACATCATAAAATTAACCTACATATACATATAAAGTAAAAATTCTGACAAAAAGAAAGAAATATATTGAAGGTAGCAAGCATATTTTATATATATTTATGTGAAACAATAATGAAGTCATGAAGCAGCCATTGATTTGTTTAGACACCTTAACTAATAAACTATATTCATCGTCTTCGTTAACCGACGAGTAATTACTGAACTTCAACATAATTAAGACTATTCGTAATCCCACACGTTCAGTCACTAATGGATGTACACCAAAGTTAGCGCGAACGTATTGTTTGGAAAGTTTTACGAGTCTTTGTTACATATTGTACGTTATAAGATTTTATGACAAAAATCCAAAGAATACATTTTGAGATATTTTAAGTTCTGTAATTTTCAATGGGACGTCTCATAGTACTAGAAGTAAATCGTCCAGCGCAAAAACAATTGGACTACTTCCACTTTATTGGAAACAATAAATAGGATATATAAATCGTCACTTGAGTTCCTAAATTTTATTATAAAATCCTGTATTTGGCTCACCGCATCTCCAAAATTTTAATAAAAAAAACGATAAATTTTAACACACGACGTTAGCGCGAACGTATTGTTTGGAAAGTTTTACGAGTCTTTGTTACATATTGTACGTTATAAGATTTTATGACAAAAATCCAAAGAATACATTTTGAGATATTTTAAGTTCTGTAATTTTCAATGGGACGTCTCATAGTACTAGAAGTAAATCGTCCAGCGCAAAAACAATTGGACTACTTCCACTTTATTGGAAACAATAAATAGGATATATAAATCGTCACTTGAGTTCCTAAATTTTATTATAAAATCCTGTATTTGGCTCACCGCATCTCCAAAATTTTAATAAAAAAAACGATAAATTTTAACACACGACCTTCAAACATAAAAACTGTCAAATTAATTAAAGATATATCTAAAGAATTATTCCAGAAGAGGGTATAACTTGCAGTATTCAAATAATCGCATACATTACTAAACTGCACGTATTACAAAAGGAGTAAATGCATTTTTGCCAACACTAACTAACAAATCTTAAGGCTTCCGTTGCTTTTGGTCTCTACAGCTCATCGCCCCTGAACAATGCTCCATCGTTATCACAGAGCCGTAACTACATTTCATCGCGAGTAAACACGGAACTCCCATCAACTGCGCCTCCTCGCGCAGGGAAGTTCGCTAATGCTCGGGAGGGAAGGCGTGCTCTGGAGAACATTCGTCTTCCTTGGCGGTGACCTGGCCCCGTCCCCCACTCCACTCCCCGCGCGGAGAGCCGATCCGCCGGCGCCCCGACCACCTTGCGAAGCGCGCTGTGCAGCACGGCACGCTACCGACAGAAATCGATCAACGGATGGCAGGGCACTTTTGGACGCTTGTTGTTCACGCCAGTCTGCTGATAAACATTTCCCTTAATTGTTAATGATAGTATCAGTGACGAAAAAGATTGATCTAATCCATATTTCTCGAGCTTTCACATCGCAGATCGCATCAACCGATGTCACTGCAGCGCCTCTAACCGGGAGGTCCTAGGTTCGAGTCCTGACGGCGACAGGACACTAGCTTTTCAGCTAGGTCGAATTCAGTCGTCTGGAGGAGAATTCTAGCGGCCGGCTGCTCTGATCGGTAGTTTTCCGTGGTTTCTCCGATCAACAACAGGCGAATGCTGGAGCAGTACCCTACCAAACGGGCCACGGACCGCGCGCGATCTGTCCTTCCTCTTCTTTGTCCTATCCTCTCCCATTACACACTCTTACACTAACATGCACTACACTACCACCACTATTCCGGGAGACAGGTCGTCATCTTAGAGCTTGTCCCGGCTGGGGCGGTGCCCCGCTGGTGGGAGAGTCCTGGTTAGGGGGGAAACCCCACTAGCCGACCGTAGGTCGGCGCCGGATCTCGCCATCCAGCGGGGGAAGATCACCGCCATCTCCCGAGAAAGAAACATGCACTACACTAACGGGACTAATGACCAAAGCAGTTGACGCGCCCGGAAACACGAAAAAATCAATCAATCAAACATCGCAGATGATATGTTCTATTTGCATTTACAGGCCTCTAATCAGCAAGTTTCGCTCATATATTTCAATACAAGACTTAATCTTTGCTGTGGCATGAATAGGAAATAAAATAATCACTTTGTAAAATTACATCTGTAGTGGGCAAGAAAAACGAGTTAAATTTCTTGGCTTATTTGACAGAAAAATGAAAAGCGTGGAAAGAATGGATTTTACATACACATTATTTACAAACATTTCACTTTCTGTAGATCACTTTACAACTTCCGGGAAAATATATCCAACAGTGAACTTAACTTATTCCTTCGTGGCCATCGTCGTTGCTATGGTTGTCGTTTACTTTTGTTGTTTTCACAAAAGCTTACAAGATTCTGGAAGGCATCGCAAAATATAGAAATTAAGAAACAAGGAATTTTTTTCACTCCTGTTCCAGCTCGAAAATTTGTATTCATCAGACGTTCTCGGTGAATATTTAAATTTCAAATATTCACACATCTTAAAACATCAGTGAGATATATTCGAATGAAATACTCATCAGTAAACAATTTCTGATGATTAAAATGAAAACTAAAATTTTATTAAAGAAAAGAAGTACAAACATGATGCTGGCAATTGTGTTACTAGATACACAGTAATCATTTCTAAAACAAAATTCTCGTTTTCTTAATATACTGTCACTATTCTGTTTAAATATTGTCATTTAGTACAAGTAGATCATTTCGCTTTTCATCCACGGTAGAATATTGCATGTCAGTTAAAGTCATCAAGAATAAATAAAGTAAAAGGTAATTCTTGTTTCAACGAATATCAAAAATCCAATAACGCACTGAATATCAAATTACTGTCTGTTCAGCAACAACTGCAACAGCATACATAAACAAATAAATACAAGACCGTTATTCTTAAGTTAATAAACGCAACGATTGAGCGAGGATTAGCATTGCAAATTGAATAAATTAAGTATTTTCAAATTGAACGTTCTAGATTTGTAAAGCAATATACAGACTCTGACCTTAATCTGGTAAATTAATAATCTCACAATACAGTACATTAATAATTACACACCATAATCATGCAAGTCACTCAAATCAATACTCCAATGCGGCACTTTCCCGTTTCGTATTCCATAACATTTATTATAAATCCATCAAAATTTCCAAATATAGGTGCCTAATTCCCATTTCCACGCAAATTTATTAAAAAGAGACTCTAAGGAACGGCTGAAGAGATGATTTCTCAAGAAGAAATACAACCGACGTGAAAATCACATTACACCACAACTTCGCAATTAAAAATAAGTTTGATATTAAAGTTTACATTCGACAAACTTTACACGCGGATATTCTGAAGCTTCCTAAATTAATTCTACAAAGTCACGAGAAGCGAAAAATCTCTATAAATAAACTAGTGATCATCATACATTTTATAGTGTCGTTTCCACCGCAAAGCAAAAAATATAAGCTTCCACCGCGAAGCAAAAAATCCGAAGTTTCAGGCTTAATTAGAACTTTGCTTACACACTTTCCCTGAAAACACTACCAAGACCATCAAGCACACTGCATGGACTTCTGACGCATTCCATCCGATGTTCGCAAGGCCCAGCGGATAGGTCAGCCGCAGCACCGCCTCCAACTTCTCACTCGCAATCCCGAGTGGCGCTCACACGTGCTCCCCCCACCGCCCCCGGCTGGAGGGCGTTCTCGCGAACCCCTTCGCCTCGCCTCCCGCGAGAACAATTCAATTCACAATTTCCTGCGTTGTGGGAAGCACAATGCGCCGCATTATTCCGAAACGGCCCCGCTTCCGCACCCGCCCCTCCTTCCTCCCTCCCTCCCTTCCTCCGCGTTTACACAGCCTAACGAGCGGGAATTTAGCATTGAAATTAATATGAAAATTCGGTCGTTACGGCCAATTACAAGGCGGCCTAAAGCCTCCGGTCCCGCGAGAAGTAGAACGACTCCGCTCGCAGTTTCTGGAACCGTCGCGCCGCGCCGCGGCAAAGCAGCGCTCTTCGCCAACATCGACTTTTCGGCTTTCGTAACGCACCGCTCGCAGGCTTCGTAAGGCTTTTATCCTCCGATTTCGGCGCGCCGGTCGAACGACAATAATTCACTGGCCAAGGCCATTAAATGCCAAATAACCCAATAAAAAGCGCGCACACAAACAAAACCCCCCCTCGTTAAATGCCAGTTGCCCGGCACTTGCACTGCCTCTAATATTCCCCTTGCGATTACGAAGTTACGTCACCCGAGCTGAAGGTGAGCGCGACTCCGCGAGTCCTTCGCCCGGCGCCGGCGGCGGCGTATCTACCGAGACTGCGAGGGGAGGCCGGCGCCCGGGCACGTTCGCTTCCCTGAGTAGGCTTTTCAGTGATAACTACAATCTACCCATCAATTTAAACAAGGAAGCCATACTCAAGTTCGAAAGGAAGAGTATTTGGACAAGTGGATTACAAATGAGGCTCAACTAAGAAATAATGGAGCTGTTCCATGCATTTTTGACGGTTAAGGCGTAGAAAGTATCTGATCTTCTGAATAAGGATCAAAAAGTTTGCGTGGGACATACCTCTGATATATTTGCATACAAATTCTAAATATAAATCATTATATTTTACATTTTAGCACAGGATCACAATCGTAAGTTCTAACAATATCGTGGGAACGTTTTCTATTTCGCAATTGCCAACTACTGTTGCGAACCAAGAGCTCCTTAGCAGAAATAATGTTACAAATGATGTTTAACTGTTCAAAGAGTTGACTGCCCAGCCGCGAAACGAATCCGCATCTCCACAGCACTTGGAGGTATCCCGGAAGATCCGTGTTCGTTTACCGGCCTCAAGCAGTCAATACTTTGAACTGTCGAACATCATTTCTAACAAATACTTATAATCATTCTTACAGTGTTATATTTCTTTTGGCTGCTCAAATTTCATTCCGGCTATTCGCCAAAAACTGAGATTGTACTATATTTTTAAGCTAACCATGTAACTAAGCTTCAATGGGTTCACATTACAGTTCAAAGCAGTATTTAACTATTTAAATACACTTTTCAACAAGCATCTACTAGTTGGAAATCACTGTAAAGCTTTAATCGCTGCTTTCCTTTTTTTGGGGATAAAATAAAGTATTTCACTATCAATAAACAGACACGTCACAGCAATCATGTGAGAATATGAATAGCCTCTGACACATGAGTCACTCTTCGGAAAACCTGATTCATTCGCTGATCAGGGAGAATTAAGTCGATTTTGTCCACAGAAAACCCCACCAATTCCCTTACAATAAGCTTCCTTCAATGCCGACCTTTATTTCCTGTGATGGAACAACCATGCGCGTGCTATCGGCGGGCAGTCATCGTGTGTGTGTGTGTGTGTGTGTGTGTGTGTGTGTGTGTGTGTGTGTATATGCGTGCGCGGGGGTGGGGGACTGTAACTGTAACTGTGACTCTCAAGAGCCAGAGCAAGTTTGACTGACAAAATATAAAAACCTCAGTGTTAGTCTCTAAGTTTAGTTTGTAAGTATGTAAGTGTTAGTAAGAAAGTTTAGGTATGTGCAAGAGTGTGTAAATAATATAAACAAGTGGCGTAAAATGTAATTAGTATTTTGTAAGGTTAGTGTAAGAATAGGTTTGATATCTAGGTTAGCACCCCCCACCCACTTACCTGTACAAATAATATAAATAAATGTCATTATACTCTACGCCACCTTTTACTCACACTTGCTGCAATGATTCCGTTATTTTGACTGAGAGACTTAATAATATAAATCAAGGACTCTCTATTCGTTAATTAGTTTAAATTCCAGAACGGAAAGTTCGCATATTTAGGAAAGGAATCCTCCGACTAATAACAAACAATTAAAACAAAAATGGCAATTGAGACCAAAACTGAATCTGTCATTGCTGTCATTTAGCATATACCAACTGTCAACTTAGCATATGTAAAGTGAATTAATCTCTCCATTAATATAAAACATTATCCACGGAAACTTCCTGGTATTAATGCGAACAAACGAAAGGGCTAAATTTATAAAAGACATCGTTTGAGTAACGTGACAAGTGAACAAGGCGGCCAGTGTGAACATGGAACTCAGATGACAACGAACATTGATATGTCGAATTATGATGATCCCCTCCTGAACAATTATATTGTTGAGCTCAAATAATAACTCATCCCGAATAAATACAGTCGACCATGGTATACATAAAATCACTCAATAGAAGTAATCGAATGATGTGAAGAAACTGTGGCCGCTTAATATATTGTCTGCGGTAATACCTTGCGAGCAGTAGTCGACATCATGCTTCCTCAGGGGGGCAAATCAAGTTGCCTATTTACACGCGACTGAACAAGGGTGCGTAAGATCCCCAGAAAGGGCGGTTGGCAAAACATTGTTAAATATGCATGCTGCATTTCAACTAACACTTCCAGACAACGTCTAACCCTGCGGAAAACCCGCAAACCCAATAAGTGTTCAGTATGATAAAATCAAAAATCGCAAATAAAAACCCTTTGTTGAAAATAACATCTATTTGTGTAATGATTAATATTTCGTTTCACTATTAAATCCAAAACCACAAAGACCACATACGACCTCAAGTTCGATTCGACCTGTCACTGCCCCAGAAGGAAATATAACTTGCTTTCACTAGCGGCTTTGGTTTTCCTCAGGCTGTTCGTAGAAAATGACAGAATGGCCAGTAGGCTGCCACTTTCCTCCTACCCACAACTGTCAGGTGAGCACTGGGAATATAAATTACGATGAGAAAGCATTCCTAGTGTTCACTTAAAAAATGAGTCACAAAACAGTTCAGACAAAAAGACATGCCAATCTTAGGATTCTAGAATCAACTCTGAAGAACCTTCTCTAATGTTGATTTCCTAATTCCAAAATAATACACGAATCGCGAGTTCTTAGTCATGCCATCGCACAAGTGTACAATATGAACGTGATGACTGCGAAGCACTTAATCTCGACTAATGCTATTCGTGCTCACAGCTATAGTTATTCGTTCGTTCACACATACATATTACAATATGTATTCAAATGCCTCACTCAGAAAATTTTCATTATGATTCGTTCGTTCGAACGTTCGTTCGTTCACACACACACACACACACACACACACACACACACACACACACACATTACAATATGTATTCAAATGACTCACTCAGAAAATGTCCATTATCATTCTCGTCTTCACTCTCGATTCTCTAATTCTAGTCTCATTCACACATTTTAAATTAAAAACACGAAGCGCAGAAATACGTACATTTAATAGAGATTCAGACACGTTCGAGAGCTACGTACATTTCCTCTGGTTGAAAATATCTCGGGTATTAATACTACTTCATACAAGACATTCATCTCTAAATACGGTTTAGTAAGTGCTAATATTCTTGTTGCCCATAAAAAATGGTATAATCTTGTGCAGAATACTCCAATCCAAGTTCAAGATTGCTAAGCAATTTCTTGCACTTAGTACTGCATGACATATGAGATACAAATAAAAGTATACTCACATTAATGTCCCCTATTTATTTCACATTCAAAATGTTCATCATATTTCCACAGATTTTTGTTCTTATATCATTCCTGCGGCAACTTCACGGCAATCTAAAATATCTGAAGAATTGAAAACACCAGAGAGGTTTAGAACACGTCCTATAAATTCACGACCCAGACCTAGGACTTCTGCTCTCGACACAGACCGGAATTCTGCAATTCGGAGAGCCTTCGAGATAGTACACTATAATCAAATCACATCAATAGACACGTTAACCACAATCTATGCTCTCGCCATTTCAGTAAATCTACGAAGAGAACTATACTTATTGAAATAGGACAACCGTAAAGGAATACTGAGATAATACACTTATTCCTGCACGTTAGATATCGAGATGTAGAAGAACATTACTTTCATTCATGCGCTCTTTAATCCCTTTCCGTAACCTAATAAAATGTACAAGACATGAAAAGGAATTATGTGTTTACTATTCTAGCAATAAATGAAGTCCTGAAAATGTAAAAAAGACTTGTTAAATAGCCATTCGAATTACCTAAAGCCTCATTATAGATTCACGTTCTGAGAAATGATTACTGCACAAAAGCCTTTTTAGACGCGGGTGAAGATGGTTCTCTCTATTGATACAATAAATACGGCTCGTCATACAGGGGACAAACAATTTGTACTTTGTGTTAGTAATGTGTGAACTCGTTTTTGAATTGACAGTGGGAATGATTCTTTCAGCCAGATGAAGATCACCATATGTCCATCTTTTGACTCCGTTACTTATAACGATGTTATCGTCGTCGCTGACAGCCCAGTAAGAAAAATCCTTCTTGCGCACTTTCTTGATTTCATCGCAAACGGGATGCCACCTTCCTGCAGCCAGTTCCTCTCTCCCCCTTATCGTCTGAATGGACTCGCTACCATTTGTAGCAGTTTAGAAAGCGCAGAGCACAAAAGAGGGAACTGCTTTGTGGCTCAGTCGACATCGACCTCTAACCGCGAGCAATTCCTTAGTGGAAGTTCAAACGCCCCCCCTCCGCCCCCCTCAGAAGATCCCTTTGCCAACTTGACGGGGACAGGGATCTCGTCGCCGTCGCCGGGCGATAAGGGGCGGCGGCCCCCTCCGCTCTCCTCTATTGTAAAGCCTCACTGCGTCAAAGGCCCGAGGGCTTCGTTAGCGCGGGCGCAGTCACGTGGACAACGCCGCTCGCGCGTGCGCAAACAAACGCACGGCCATTCAATATTTACGCGCTAATTATGGACTTTCCGCGATTCCGTCAGGCGGTGAACGCCCACACCCTCCGAACAGGGCGATGGCGGAAACCGCGAGGTGAAAGCAGAGGATGCAGCTGTAGCAGAGGTGGTGGCGGAATGGAAACGAGCCGGGAACCCGTCCGTTTTAAATCCTCTCTATCTCTCTCCTCGCGGGGCGGGGCGGCTACTGGGCGACTGACGTCACGCCTGCGTCACCGCAGCGCAGATGCAACGCGCCACCTGCTGCCTCCGAGGGATCGCCCCACCCCCGCCCACCGCCCCTCCCCACCCCTCCGCGGCGCGAATTCCCGATGCGCCGACGTGCGGAATAGCGGGGCACACAACACGGCTCTCCACATCGCTGCATTGCTGGAGAGGGGTGGGGCACAAGCGAGAGGAGCACTGCGCGGGGAAGTAGGCGGGACAAGGGGGACTGGCGTGTGGCCAGAGGTGCACTCCAGTTGTCTGCGGCGGAGGCGGATTCCGTTCGCAGCCCGTCCGTCTCCGCCCTGCTCGATGCTGCCAGGCAAGACTTAACCCCATTTACCAGCGCTGTCATCACGTCTTGTTTTATTCTTATATAGCCTACATGTCTTAGCGGAAGGAAACGATCTTGAAAAAATAAAAGGAAATATATTACTATAAAGCTGAGCAATTCGTATCCAGCTTATGAGACAGTTGAATTTATAATTAACATTATAAAAATCAATATTCACAAGTTGTATTCCCCTAGCCTTTTCCAATGGACAAAATGTTCATAAAGGAAATTCTGTGGAATGAGTCTACTTGTTCAAACGAAAGTAAAAGCACTTACTCGCATAAAGGTTAGTATTCGTCTGAAAGACATTGACAATGCGGGAACAAAAAGTAATAAACGCAAAGAAATCTTGTTTCTATCTGCAAAGCTATTTCATTTAATAATCAGACTTAGAAGATTTTTTTCGTCAGTTTCGGAACTTAACTTTTCTTGTACCAGGAACTGAATTGCACAAACGGAAACATTTGAACTTCGAAAATATATTATACCCAGTTAAGCAATAATAAAAAAGACAAAAAAAAACGAAAACGGCAAAATCATGACACATTTTGTACTCGAGATTTCCTCTCACTTCATCAAGAAATTGCAGTAATTACTCCATCTCATAATACTTATGGCGCGAATGTGCGATTTGGGCACGATGGCGCGAATCTGCGATGGAGGCCTCTTCCATCCTCGCGATAATTGCACATTCGCGCCTCGTTATAATCAACAACACCCTGACATTAGTGAGATGTTGAAATTCCAAAGATTACAAGCTGCATCAATATACTTGTACTCTCCTAAAAATTATTGTTAAATAACCTCAGTTCAGCAGAATCTCACGGCAACACAAAGCGTACTGTTTAAATAAGAGATTGGATAAATGGTACCTTAAAAAAAACTTGACAATTCGACCACTTGGGCATGCATCTCGCGTACCCTCTTTGCTTCGTTACTTGACGTATCAATTTCATGGATGATTGAAGTTTGAAATAACCGCACACTGCAAGCAAACATGAACGATTAAACGGTAAGGTTTTTAAAATTTGCAGCTTGAGGTATCCTGGCCCTAATTACATTTTCATTGACACCGAATTCTTATCTACGTTTTCATAATTGGAGAGCGATTAGCATGTTTGCAATCATTGTGCTTTAAAATCCAAACACAGTGTAAATAATTAATAAACAATCTGGATGCACTACACAATTGAAGAATGCGATCATTAATATTGACGGCAATAAATTCGAAATACGTTTACCAAGCTAACTTAGTAATATCGAATTCTCAGCAACCATGGCCAATGTTGTTAACTCTGAATTGTTACTGTTATAGGTCTAGGTAATGAACCATTTCATGTTTACTTCTTTTCGTAGGAGAACGCGTTTTATTTTCGAAGATTCAGACTTTGAAGGAGAGGTCACAAACAGCTCCCCTGCTCCAAAACCAGTCAGAGAATTTAAAATGGCGATTTATTTCATAATAACACGGCATCATCCTGACTCGATCACATTTTTTGTCAGTAAATTACTTCCTGTTCCAAAGAAGCATCTTACAATTCCGGGGCTAATTAATGCCACCTCGAAGCAACCAAATGGAAATTTTTGTTAGCATAATCACGTCTCGCAATTGCCGATATTTTATAAATAATGTAAACACCAAATATCTTATTTGAAGCAGCGGAGCTACAAGCAACTATTGCATTTATAATATTGCACGAGGAAATAATAAAACACTACTTTTTAAAATTACATGCGCGCTAACATTTATTATTAATATTAAGAATTTTTTTGGTTTTGCACAGGACTGAGAGCCAGACGACCGAAAGTTGGGTATTTTGTCTCCAATATATTTCTCTTTACTATGCTTCTCTTACGGAACAAGAGAGCAACTATGTCGACGTGGGTAGGTCTCAGGAGTTAACGAGGTTTATTCAGGTGTCGTCTGAAGGAAAATCGTTTACGCTGGTAATATTACATTACGTCTTCAAAATATGATAGCAAGATCTTATTTGCCTTATGTCGTACTTATTCATACTGTTTTAAATTTTGGGCAATGAGAGCTATCGCCAGGGACGGATCCAGCTGATCATTTTGGGAGGGGCCATTGTAGATTTTGTTAAATAATAAACATGTTTGTTATTATATTTTATACTATTTATGTACTGTAGATATGATACTATACAATAGTATGGTTTAATAATTACATAATTCGAAGATAAATAAATAAATACTTAAATGAATTTTGCCAAATAAAGAAAGGTAAACGAAAACTCTAGGCCTTTTTTGGGATCCGCCACTAGCTATCGCAGATCAGAGAAACGCTGGAAGATCTCGCTAAGGTAATGCTGCCGAATGTTTCATATTTATTTTACAAATACTAACACATTTTCACAATAAACAATTTTATAAATATGATCAAATTTGAGAAGGGACGTACGAGAAAACTTCAATAGAAGGGGCCCAGGTTCTCAGTTACGTCATCATCTCCTGACGGTCAGGTGCCAGCGCGCCTTCGCAAAGCCGAACAGCCGCGCCGCGCCGCTCGCTGTGGCCTGGCCTTGGCGGTGGCACGGACCCAGGAAAGCACGCCCGCCCCGCCCCCGCCCCGTCCCCGCGCCGCTTCCCGGAACCCGCGCGGGCGCGCGGGCGGCCGCTGCCGAATTATTTCAGCTGACCGCGCGCCCGAAAAACAAAAACAAAGCGCTCACACGCGGAGGGCACGCTCCGCGTAAGGAGCGGATTGGCGGGCGCGCTTTAACGGCCTTGGGCGACGGGAAGCCCCCCTCCCCTCCGGTTGCCCCCGGCCTCGCTGGCTTGCCCTTCCTTCTCCGGTGCCCCTGCCCCCCCCACCCCCAAACGCGATTTTTAACCTGCCCTAACCTAGCGCACGGGCCCGCGGGCGAGCGTAGCGGCCGAGAAAGGAGTGGCCCAGTGGGCCGAATTACAGCGAAATCGCGCTACTTTCGTTCTTTTCAATGGAAGCGTTTCAATCAATTTTTTTAATGATGCGTGCATAAACATAACCGAGATTCGTTTTTCATCAAGTCATTTCTAGAATCTGGAGGCATTTCCCGTTTATTCTTAGGAAAATAACACAAATCGAACGCGGAAGTTCCCTTCTTTCAAATCGAAATTGTTACAAAAGGTTTCATCAGTATTCACTACTCTTTTAGATTATTTTGTGAATGATTTCAGAGTTCTCCAAGGGGTTTACAGTAGTCGAAACATCATTCGAAAATGACATCAGTTTAAAATGAGTCTCATCTCAGGTAATTAGACATAATTCCGTTACATAACGCGCCCGGGATATTCGCGTTCCCAAAAAAGCGTTCGTTTCGACGCAAGACGTAGATCCTACGCATTCTTTTGCAGCAACGCGCCCGGCCCCGAAGGCGCCTTTCGGCCCAGTGTGCAGTGGCGTGGCGGGGGGGGCCCGGGCCGCGAGCGGCGCGGGTTCGGTCACGGACGCGGGCGCGGGCGCCCTCTCGCGGATTTTTTTTTCTTTTCCTTTTTTTGAGCAGCCCGATGCGGCCCCCTCCCCCGCGGGCCCCGCCAGCGGGCGCCGCGTTGCCAAACGCTCCGCCTGACGTCACCGAGCGCTGATTACCGCGCGCTGAGCCGCGCCGCGCGGGCGGGCGGGCGGTACGCGTTGCGCAGGTACGCGTCGTGTCGTGTCGTGTCGCGTCGCGTCGCGTGTCGCGTCGCGTGTCACGTCGCGTCGCGTCGTGTCGTGTCGTGTCGTGTCGTGTCGGGTCGTGTCGTGTCGGGTCGGGTCGGGTCGGGTCGGATCGGATCGCGTCGCGTCGTAGGGTGCCGGGGGGTACGCCCTCCTTTAATTTCCACAGCTTCCCGTTAAAACAACAGGCGGACCTCAGTCAACGCGACGAGTGCGACATAAAATTACAATAATTTGTTTCTCACAATTAGATACTGCACTTGTTATACCCGCTTTCAATTTCACATCGCAAGAACAAAAAAAGAATTACTCACAGAAAAGCGCAGCGGTAGTATCGTATAGTAAACTCAGATGAACAGCACTAAATAATATTTTGTGTAACAGTTTTAACGAAACGTGTGTCACACAGACAAGATGCAAGATGAGATGTGCTTGTCCTCAACACTATTTTTCGCCATGTTATTACTAAGAAAAATATTTCAATGAAATGTATTTTTTTTTTTCACTTTAGAACAATGCCGTTTAGTATAGAAATTCATTTTATGTTTTGACAAAAGGAAATGAAGCATTTTTGTCTCTTTTCTTGCATTCATCGTCGATTTCGAGTGATAATTCTTTTTTTACCTTTTTCGTCATTTTTAATACATTTTCAATCGATTTCAAATGATTTCATCGATTTCAATATCATTTTAATGGTACTTGCTTCAAATAATATTTACGACATGCTCCATATTAGGGACAATAAATGTCCTCCACAGAGTTCTTGAGTTGCCTGTTCGATTTCTTCGCTCAAAAATTGTGAAATCAGCCGCAGTAAATATGTAATCTAAAGTTTCTGTGACGTCTATCAGTACCACTGTCCATTCAGCCGGTTTAGGGATAATTTAAGAAAGATTTCCTGGTAAAAACAGTGGAAACCAAAAGTTTGTAAGCTGAGTTCACTTGAATGGAAAATGCCCCAATTACATCAGTAATATACGCAACAGTTTGAGTTGTTCATTCGTACTGGTTTTGACAACATTTTTTACATTTTCTATGTTTTAAGACATTTTCAATACATTTTAAGGGTATTTTATTGATCTTTTTTGGCGATGTTTTAAGACATTAAAATTCGCCCCCTAGTTATTACATTGCACGATATCCTGTTCAGTGCCAAAATTCATGTAATAGGAATGACATTCACACTTCTATTGGTTAGTAACCTACTTCGTTTGTCCATTCAGCAATTTTTTTTCATTTAGTTGCGCAGAAGTCGTTCGGAAATACAATTACAATACACTTCAATAACTTTACAACAACCTTAATTCCAACTAGTTTCCCTAATATCAAAAGTGAAAAAGGAATTAAATTTGGCATAAATATTACTTATTCTCTATACCATATTCAGTATGTCCGGAATAGTAGGCTTTCTCTAATATTAATTACACAAATGTGTAAAATACGACAAAGAATTACGGAAATTATAAGGTCTTTTTCAATCACAAAATCATGAGACAATCAAAGTGCCAGAAATTCGAGTAATAACAATGAGAGTAATTTCTTCTCACGGAAGGGGTTAAACATTTAAAAATACGAAGTTTAAGATGTGAATTTCTGGTATTACATCCTCTTTCTTTATTCTCCTGCGAATGACAGTGCACATAGAAGTACTTCCGGAAATAAGTAGTGACAAATGCCGTTAGCAAAGAACTGGTCAAGCATGTTCCGTTCTCAGTCGTGTTCTAAGGAGTTGCTGCTTTGGCTATGTGACAGTAACATTCTTAATGACTTCATTACACTGAGAACACCATAGCATTCAACAAGCTATTAAGAATATCGCTAATATCGTGGAGGTATTTAAGTCGGCATACGACTAAAGCAATACTTGCAGAAAAAAACTCATCTAGCAGTTTGTGAATCCACAACACTCAATATCAGAAGCTTGAGTTTTGACTTCAGTAATAAACTTTGTCCAACACATTATGTCATTAAACTATTGAAAATTCGAAGGCATCAATTATATAAAACTAAAGCTTTCATTAATTATATAATAAAATATTCACAATTTCACCCCCAAAATTGAAATCTTTTAGTATTAACGTAAAAACATTAATTTTGGAAAATAACTATATACACGAAATACGTAATACACCTTTTTAATTGCAGATGTAAATATTGTTGCTTGCACTACCACATCACACAAATCAATCGACAGGTTTCAACAGAGGCGAGGCAGTAATTGTAACAACCATGTGGGAGTTTTTTACCATCGCATTCATTTGTCATGGTGAGCTTGGAAAATTCATACATTTATGTTTGAGGATTTGCTTCTGGAATTCATTAAAAAAGAATTAACGGATTGTATCATCGAAGAACATTAGTTGGTAGACGCGAGGTCGAATTTCGCGAGTCCTAAACTGACCAGCAATTCATAATTAAGTAAACTATCCGATTTCGAGATCGATCACCTAGAAAATAAACGAATATTTAAAAAAGCTGAACTTCACACAAGGGAAAAAAAAGTCAACAAGTCCGACCTAAAATTAGGGTCACTGTCTCATCTGCTAGCGATGGCGATTGCTTCCCTTGCGCGCCTCGGCCTAGGAACCAGCAATTTCTGCGACGCATTAGTTCTCACACGCACCCCTACACGTGGTTGAGTGCAATGTTACACCCACATCATGCCACACATTGCGTAACTTTTGCAAGAGACATTTCCCACTTCAGAAACAAACTTCGGTTCAGACATAGCAATAAATTATATTTTCACGGTCTCGGTAGGAATTCATTATTCATTTTCATGAATTCATTCATAATCGATACATGAATTAGTAAGCGAAAGCGTCCGGTTGCGGGCGGATCGCTCTAAGCGGTCGCGGCGTGCGGGTGAAGGACGGAGGGCGTGATGGGCGGGGGCGGGGCAGGGCGGGGGCCCGCGGGCACGGTCGATATGCGCACGAGGAAAACGCTGACGGCGGCGGCGGCGGCTGCGACCAGCGACGCCTCCACTGCGCCACAGGTCGATACTTCGCCGCGTCCGCAGTGGGGACACCTCCGCCCCAGACCGCATTCCAAAACCGCTTCTTGGACGCAGCCACCATACCGAATACCGGTGTGTCCTGAGACTCATCGAGTATTCTTCATTCGACGAGGTCCGCCACCACTATTAATGAAGACTGGCTTTCATTACGGACATTCGTAAGAGTACGTCAGAACGGATATTCGGATAAACAAGTTTTGTCAGTCCCAAAAATGGATTCCATGATGCACAAATGTTTTCGAAAAGATAAGAATTTCCACCCTAGTTGAAGAGCATTACATACATTTCGGATATAAATACTTGTACCAAACATGTCAATAAAAACACCTTTTTGAAACGTGGGTTAAAGGTTGGGCCTCTACCAGTTCTGGGCAGCTCTGGCTTACTGTGACAGTAATCACTTGACAGAATTACCTCTGGTGTTGGACAGCATTTTCTTATTAAGTGTATTGTACTGAAATTTTACATAATGAAATGTTCTGATATTTTCCGAACAGCAACTATCGAAAAGAAGCAAAAGTGTTCTTGACATAAACTTTATAATTATATACATTTAATTAACAAACACTATCATGGAAAGTGCGCGATTTGATGAACAGAACACCCATATCCGAAACACACTTTCAATTCAAAATTTTTACAGCTGTTTTTCTTGTCAATTAGAAGTATTATACGAATATATTTGTATATACGTACACTGCGTATTTAATCAAGGTCCTACTACAGAAACAACAAATCGGAGAAATAATACACAAACGGTAGAGACGATTTCACTTTCCATTGCACTTATAAACGACAACAGGAAAACCTTATCGCAAACCACAGCCGCTCGTGATCGAACACACGAGGAACTGCGGGAAAAAAACATAGCCTGTCACGTACGTGCAAACCTCCACCAAACATTTTCGCATCACCGAGCGAACTTTGCGACGGCCACGTCAGCAGAGGAGGGGAGGGGATCAATAACGGCGTCTCCGCTGCACGCTGACACCGGACCACACCCATCGCCTCAACGCGCGACGCGTTCTCCGCGGTCACCGCGAGCCCTTCTTCGGCACGAGGCGCAAGGGTCCGCGCAGCGGCACACGTCGCCTGGAGCGGGGCGGGGCGGGGGCGGGGGAGGGGGAGGGGGAGGGGCGGGGGGCAGCGGGGATTTCGCGAGCGCGGTGGCACTGCTTCCTCGGGAACCGGGTCACGGCGTTCTCTCGGGTTGCGCAGGCTTTCGCGGCACCCCGTCGCTCGGTGAGCCCCGCACCCGCACTGCGCACTGTTCATCCCCATCACAAAAACAGTTGGCGTCTTACTACCTTGTTTCTGGCGCTTTCCAAAAATACAAATACATATTCTTAACGCTGATGGTTTGAAAACTGACAGCAGCCGAATCCAAAAATACTTTTAATGAAGGCGGGGGTCTTTATATTGCGCACTCCGACAACTACGCAGCTAGGAAATTTTTGTCACCGGAGTAGACTCCAGGAACACGTACTTCTAACCTGCTCTAATCCGGATACTTAACGAGATACCGGAAGTGGATATTGCGTTCAAATCACCCGTATATAAACAAACACTTTCCATTTCCGAAAAAAACTCTTATTTCATAACAACAGACACTTCTTTGCAGCGGCTTTTGAAAACGCATTATAACACATTATCGCAGGGGAAAGTGCGTTTCAGGTGTACTCCTCCCACGCAACCACAGAAACGACAGGCAAAGTCCGGCGCGAGGCGGTAACAACCGAGAGCGTCCGGCGTCTTCCAGGAAAGGCGTCCCGGCACAACGAACGGCTGGCGCGCGTTCCGACAAGCTAACGCAATTGCCGAAAGCACGACGCGCGGCGGCAGGCAGCAGGACTGGAGAAGGCAAAGTAAGCAGGGAAGCTGACAACGCAGGCCGCGCCGGAGGCGGCGCTTCAACTTACTGGAGGCTGCTCGAGGCGCGGGGCGGCGGCGCCCGGCTCGTTCATCTTCCCGCGGCGGCGGGCGGACACTTGTTCACATGTTGCGACAGTCGTCACTCGAGCTCCTGCCGGCGAGGGCGGACGCGGCGGCGGCGGCGGCGGCGCGGGCGAGTGCCTCCGTGGCCGCCAGAGAACTGGCTGCGCTGGAGCGCGCGCCCGCCCGCCCGCGGCCCCAAGAGCTATCCGCTTTAAGCCGCCGCGCGGCGCGCTAACTGCGCAGTTCGCCGTATCGATCGCAGCGCTGCGCCGCGCCGCGCCGGCAGCCCACGAGCGAGCGGAAAGGGATAGGGACGCGCGGGGCGGAATGGGAAAGGAAAGGGTGGGCGTACGGGTGGGCGGGGAAGAAGCGGGTTAGGCGAAAAGGTGGGGAAAACAAAGTGGAGGGAAGGGAGGCGCGAATCTATGGGTGTGAGGAAGAGGCACACATTGGGTGAGCAGGAAAAAATAGGGGTGGGGTGGAATGGAATGGAGTGGAGCGGGCACGTGAGGTAAGGCCAAGGCCAAGAGGCCAATGTGGAATGGATGGGCGGAAGTGAGGAGACGAAGTGTGCTAGCAAAGCGAGGTGAGAGAGAGGAGAGAAAGTTGAAACATTGTAGTCTGTTTATTGCAGAGGCGAGCAGGAGGGGGCGGAAGAGCGAGTAAGACGAACTTGGAGGTTGGGGAAGGAGGTACGAGCGGTGCAGGTTTTTGGCGAGAATGTGAGAGGCTGCAGAGCGGGATGGTTGAGTTGTGAACAGGGACGGGGAGCAGCGGGGAGCGAAAGTTCGAGATGAAGGGGAAGCGAAAAGAACAACCCGCCGCGAGCGAAGGCGGTGGATGCCTCGATGGGAGGAGCGGCAACACTCCGGTTGTGATGACGAGGGACATAGACCTACGTACGTTTCAATGTTGACTTCCTTTCCGTGTTTTCCCAAGATTCTCATACGCCCACTAGTCCTAGTACATTAAAGACCCTCTTGGGGTAGAGAATACCCAGTAATTTCATGGCCTCACGTGACGATAGCGAGTAGAATTTCCTTTTTCGTAAACGTCCACGTCATGGAACCGTATCCGAGCAGAAGCTCGTATCTACCTCCTATTCATAGGTAAAACACCGACCGTTACATAAGCGCGCCGCTGTCTTCACGTGTCGCCTCACATGACAGACGTCCCATCCACGTCGATAACGATGCATTCTGCGAACAGTCGCCAGCCCCCGTCCCCAGCGAATGCCAGCGCAAGCAACCGCAACTCTAATTACGCCAGAGGCATCCCAACGCACATTGTGAAAATTACCAGGTTTGATTTCATTTGTTTTCCTCGAAAAACTGTGCATGACTTACGAGGGAAAAGTATAATCTGTGCACGTTTTCTTGCGTTCTAGTATTATTACCCCATCTCTTTACTATACATACTTGAAAAACGAATAAAAGTAATACAAGACTTACTTGCATCGGTAAACAAACTACACATCAGATGTCATGAAGTACTGTTACAGGGCTGATGAATGAGGCGCGCCATACACACACACACACACACACACAACACACTCACTCACACACACACAAACACACCACCACACACACACAAACACACTCACTCACACACACAAACACACTACCACACACACACACAAACACACTCACCACACACACACAAAACACACTCACTCGCACACACACACAAACACTCACTCACACACACACAAACACTCACTCACACACACACAAACACTCACTCACACACACACAAACACACTCTCTCACACACACACAAACACACTCTCTCACACACACACAAACACACTCTCTCACACACACACACAAACACACTCTCTCACACACACACACAAACACACTCTCTCACACACACAAACACACTCTCACACACACACACACAAACACACTCACTCCCACACACACACAAACACACTCACTCCCACACAAACACACTCCCACACTCACACTCACACACACTCACTCACACACACTCACTCACTCACAACCTACAACCCCTAGCAAAACAAAAAGCTCAATGAAACGTGCATATAATAAAACTACTCGTACATCTCACTTTTCATGAAATAAAGAATTAATTAGATATTTCCCCAACACATATACAAATGAGCAAATGGCTACAATTTCGCTCTTTCCTATTTACAAGCAATTTATCGTCTTAAATTCCAGAGTGAATTTCATTGCATTTTCAATGTAATCTGTACGTTTAGATCACTTGAGCGGCGATATTTACATTTTAATCAAACATCTCAACAAATGCCTGCCATATAGGCGACGAATAGCTATGCTTGACAGCTACATGGACAGACAAAACTACAGTCTAACCCGACGTTTAAATGGACGCAAGTTAAGACCTACTAATTTAAGAGGTATTTCCCAATTATTTTCAAAATTATGTAAAATAAGTTGATGCCAAATTATAGAACGTCCGATTATGAAAGCGTGACAGCAAATTAATGGTCGTAATCAGATTATTTCACTTCATATACGTACAATAGAGTGTGCGTTTAAGTTACGGGGCCCATTTTGAATGCCTTACAAGAACTTATAAATTCGTTATTCCATCGATTACATGACTTCCACGAATGATTGAGGTATTGCGGTAATTGGAACACGGAATGCGCGAAGAGAACTATGTGTACTTGCAGTAGTACAAGTGCATAACCAATTTTATTGTTTTAATTCTTGTGTAACTTTATATTACTTATTTAATACTTATTTACAAAACTAGCACAGAAACTGAGTCTTTGCCGCACGAATGAACACTTACGTACCCGGCGGGCTAGGAGCAGAGTCAGGCATTTTGCGATGAGTACGCTAAAGACACTGTCCACCGGCTTGCCTACACTATTTTTTTTTCGCAAAAATCCGTGGAAACATACAAATATATACTCGGAATCATTCTCAATCTGCAAAGTGGCAGCCATGTTGATGTATGATGTTTCTTCCTCAGTGTTTTCTTTACTTTGCAGTTCCACTTGTTTCAAAAATGCGCACGCGTATCGCAAGCAACACTTTCCAATCAATAAACCGAGGAAGAAAGAACTACTTGCCACGCACGAGCGATCAAAATGACTTTTGTATTTCAGCATTATTTACGACCTTTTCTGTTGCAAGAAATCGTTCGTAATCGGACATTTTACGACACAAATGATGACTTATTAGATTTTACTGCACGTATGATTGCGTCATTACACATTCAGCGAATCGCAGCGACAGATTCGGGAGGAAGTAGAGGTAAACGGAACAGCCGACCAGCGTTTTCTCGTACAGATGTCAAATACCCGAGATGTCACAAGAAAATTGTTTCGCAAAATTAAGTTTAATTCTTTTATTCATTTATAATGTTGATATGCAAAAAATTAGCGTGTGCAACTCGTTTATAAAGTTCCTTTATAGCATTCGTACAAATCTGAAAACTCGCTCCTAACGTCGCTCGTTTTCAAAACAACTACTCACGCAGTAAACCTTAGCATCATACACTAATTGCATAAACTACTATTACTGAAAGCTTTATCACTAAATTTTATCTTCCGATATTTTTACACAAAATTCCACAAAAATACTCCATCTTCTAACTCTTACTGTATACTTTCTATCGAGAGATTATTCGGAAGGAATGTGTGTCCATTTCGGCAACCACGACTCCTGATGCTTTCCAATCGGTCCCGACCGGATCAGTTGAGCAGGCCATGCAAGCAGACCACGCCCACCTTCCTCTCAGCCATCATCAGTCGGCCTCACCCGCATCTACTCGCCTCCAGCGCGTGATCGCGAGGAAAAGCGACTGGCTATTTCGAGCGCTGGCGGCGCTTGGAGAGCTATTTAGGCGCGGCGACTTCAAGTGTGTGCCTCCAAAATTGCGTCTTGCTCCAAACCTACGAGAGCTGCGCAATCTCTGGTCCACGTCCCACACATGTATTATTACTTCTGAAGAGAAGAAAGCAAAAAAATTAAATTTAAGAGACGGGGTCTACGGAATTCACGCAACAATTCTCGGAGAAAAAGTGCATGGATTCCACAATTTAGATCCCGTTGCAAACGAAAGACGGATAATAGCAAAAATTACGGATTTAAGTAAGTGGCCAATGCAGGGTGTTCACTCATGGCGTAGAACATATTTCTTTGACTTTTCTCGCTTTTTCCACGCATTTTAATTTCCTGATAAGATTTGTAATTTTACACTATATAAAGAAAATATTAAAGCTACCCTAATACTAATTGTTCAGCTCTCTGATTTTGCCGTAATAAAGTACAAATTAACAATATATTCTCAGCAAATAACTGAACAAAAACTGTTTGTTATTGTAACGCTGTACTGCTGTTTTTTAGGAATAATATCTATGTAACCCTCAACAAATTTCCCCTGACTAGTAAAGATTCTTTTATAAATTTCATAATTTTTCCCTGATTTTTCCAGAGTAATAAAATTGCGAAATTCCGAAAAGCAAATATCCACTCCGCATGGACGCCATTCTGGGGGGGGTAATTCTTCGAAGGAAAAGAGATATCACTCGGATATACTACTGGATCGGTGCCAATGATCCCGAGGAACTACTGTATGCTTGATCAAGGTCACGTTTTTGCCTTCAGTTGTTATTTGTTCATTTATTTATTTTACATGTTTCACAAATTAATTGTACACCCTACAACATTGAAATCAAATGTACACGTTCTTGTGTGCGAAACATCAAATGTGAGAGACAACACAATGTATCAACTCGTCAATATAAGATGTAAATTCTGATAGGATAAAAAGATGAAAAACAGTTAAGTAGTGATTTATTCACCACCTACAACTCACATCTTGTTTGCCACTAAGTATTTCTCAATGAATGATTTTTCCTGCGGGTTATATTTCGTATTAAATAACAAACATTTTTTCACACGTTCTTATTTAGTACGTAAAACGAATGCAGTGCAAGTGTATTTAATACTCATACTTGGTCTAGGAGAACCAAGAACTAAAAATATCGCTACATTATTTACGCCGTGGCGCGGTGCGATAGAACACAGACCACATATTCAAGGACACTAAAAAACAAAGTGTACTTAGCCATTCACAGGCAAAACTTGGTGTGAGCTCGCGCATATCAAACACACCTGTACACAAAGGGTCCGTCGAGGGTATCGGAACGTTATCGGGACAGGAGTAGCGGACAACGCTGCTGACGGGGGCCCGTGAGTGAGTCACCCGCTCGCCCGCCCGCTCTTGTTGCGTCACCGCTGCGGGCAGGAAAACACGCAAGGCGATGGGCTCACTCGCGCCCGCCCGCGCCGGGACTGTACGAGAGGTCGAGCAAAGACGTTCGGCAACAGACACCCACCCATCCACACATCCGCGCACTCACCAGCCTTTTCGGTGCGTAATGCTCTGCCCTGCTAATAAAAATGGGGACATTGTTCAGTATTCATCTAATAGTATCGAACCTGATTGCAATTAACATACACAATGTTCCGGTTGTAAAAAGATCCCTTCTCAACTGCTGATAAATGTAATCGTGCGTGATCCTTAAGAAACACAAGATACGTATTCGAGTTAAATGTGGAAAACGAATGTTAAAAATAATGCTTGCAATTTAATACATACATATGTGGTGAATGGGTCACTTACACCCAGGCATGCAAGAAGATTTCTTTTTCTTGATCTTATCTACTTGCAGAATATATTTTCACAATATCCCTCCTTTTTCTTTCTTGGGATTATTCGAATCCACAACGACTCAATGCGAAGTGGAATGGCGCAACATATACTGACTCAGGAAGAGCTTGCGAATATATTATGCGAGTGAAATCAGGAATTAACGAATGACCTTGGAAATGACCATAGTTTTAGGGATATAGATGTTTTATGTTGCGAGTGAAGAAAGAGAAATTCGTAAATTTCAATAAAACTGTTATATTATCCTCGCTCAAATAAAAAGTAAAATGCGAGTTTAACTGACCCATTCCCACGCGTGTTAGAAAAATAAGTATAACGGGACTGTTAATACATTTATTATTTTGATTCATTTATGAGCTTACTAACTGTTCAAGACTGCATGGCAAATTACAATTAAAACGTAATTTTGTCATTATTTTCTTATTCTTCGAAACCGTGGTCCTAGAAGTAGTGGGGATACAAGGAAGTACAGAGATAAAGACCGAACTTCCTACTTTAATTATTTATAATTTTTGAGTGTAATTAGCAATAAAAATGCAAAACATCGATGTTTCCCCGATAAATCAATAAGAGGATAAATGATTGAAAATTTCACTCTTGTAAACGATAAACGAGAAAAACAAAAGAGCAAATACGAGTAATTACAAGAGTTAAAAGCAAATGAGCGAAATTAAATGAACGAGGAACCAACCGAAAAAAAAAAAGTTGAGTCAAGAATTGAGGAACGCTTCAATGAATGAATTGCTTCATCGGCATCCGTCCGTTGCCACCATTTCACAACGTCTACGGGCAGATCTGCCATAGGAGAGCTAATCAACCATTGACCTAATGATTGCCCTGCCCGCACCGAATCTCGGCTGCCGTCGCAAGTCCTTTACGCTCTCACCGCTCGCCCACGCCGCTTCCACTCTGCCTCGGCGTTCTGCCCCGGCGCTTGTGCAACTCCCTCGGGCACCTATTCTTTTTCTCTCCGTGCGCACCCTTCTTACTTTCATTTAGTTCTACTGACGTCTACCACCAACTCGTTCAATAGCTGCGAGATGTTTTCTCCACCTGCCTTCCTCTATTGTGTGTTTGAACTTTTCCCGGCATGTGCTGTCAATGCAATGGGACCAACCTACTGCGGTGCGGTTCCGGGTCAGTCACCCCTCGGTAAAACTTTCAACACGGTTCTTCCCCTCGATTCTCGAAGCAACGATTTCTCATCTTCTTATGCATATATTTTGGTCACACGAATTCTATCCACGAATTAATTTTTCCTTTCATTGATTAAGCATTGGGGATGGGCGTGGTAGAAAGCTAAATATTTGAAGAACCACAAAGCTCCAAATTCGTTTTTTGCTTCCTTATTGTCAGAATATTCTACATTGGTAATGTTTTCCGAACATACTTTGTTGATCGTCACTTCCATCGCCACTTCCACCCGCGCTGTCGTTCCCATCCCTTGTGGCCAGCAATCCGGCCGGGGCGATTGGGCGGCGAGCGTGGTGAATGCGAAATTGAGTGCGTCGATTGCCCGCGCCCCGGCCGGGGCGGCGCAGCGGGGCCGCGACAAAGCCGCGCGTCGGCCTGGACAGAGCGCGAGCGCGCGCGGCTAGATCTCGCAAACAAGAGGGCGCCGGGCCGGGCCGGGCCGGGCCGCGCCGCGCCACGCCGCGCAAAAAGCGCCCGAAGCGGGCCGCCGCGGCGTCAAGGCTACCGCGCCGTGCCGAGCTGTGGCGCGGCGTGGCCGGCGTTTGTTGTTCGGGGCGAGCCAGAGGATCTTGACACCGGCGCGGCGGCGCGGCCGCGGGAGCGGAGACGAGGCGCTGAGTGACGGAGGAAGGTGTGTTGCCAGGCGCTCCCACACGGGCTCGGGGAACACAGGTGCGCACGCGCGCCATGACGACCGCGGCTCTAAAGCATCCGGATGCTCGCGGAGCTCGCTAATCTCCACTACGTGGAAGCGGGAAAAAGAATAAGACCTAGAATAGGCACTGACGCTCGGCGCTCTATTTTTAACAGAGGGAGAGACAATAGCAGACAGCATGCAGCAATACGTGGAACAAAAGAGCACCACGCGACAGCATGAATAAATCGCAGGGATGAGGTGTCTAGGCACTGGCTGTATACTGCTCTAGTTCATGATCTCCTGACATACAATTAAGAAGTCCGAGTAGAATATCGTACACACACGACAAAGCAGCTCACACATCTGCAATATTTCAAATATGACCATTAAATTACCTATGAACAATGACCATACGTTAGAAAGGGCGAATACTGTAAATGGAAGATATGTGCTGTTAGAGACATACGCTCTGGAATAACTTTTCGCTGAGTTTTCGAAACCCCGTTTCATGAATACGCGAATCAAAAGATTACATTTGTATTAGGCCACAAACCAAATGCAGAAGGCAAGGTAGTAATGAACAATGGTAAGTTGGGTTGGTAGAATCAATTTTCCAAAATATTATTTTGGCAAGATAATGAGGAATAATAGAATGAATACTAATTGTAACATGCAATTTTTTTTTTTTTGATTCGTTCGTTTTCTTCACATGTCTTCATTTAATACTAGATTGTCTCATATCTAAAGACCGGAAAAATATGTAATAGGAAATGTCAAAACATGTACATAAATATGTAATGAAAACAGTAAGAATATTTAATAAATATGTGAAATCGGATATGTGCAACATTAAAATTCAGTAATTATAAAAAAAGATTTACATAATACAAAATTACACTTATAAAAGAATTCCGAAACAAACTTTAAAATTAATATAATCGTCTTAAAATCATTTGGAGAGCATAGGTTGATGCACAATTGGCACCATGCAACTTTTCGGTCAATAGTACAAGAAGCTTCATCTATTGCTATCCAGTCAGTCGTTTTGCAGCTTGATAAGACGCGATAAATATCATCATACAAACCGGCGCTATCTACGGACAGCAAACAATCACTGCAGCGTGAAGAACTCTCATTGAATGTTGAACGTCGGCGATCGCCAATGTTTATCCTATATTAAGGTTAAATGTCAGGATCCACGGCGTGAGTAATACTTTTCACACCAAAAGGTGAAAATGATCTCAGTTGCTTACGCGCACTTCCCGCTACTGAGGTAACTCAAACAGGCGCGCCAGACTGAGAACATCACGCGTCTTCACACACTGAAGCTGGAGTAGTTAGTATGCAGTAATAATACAAGGGAAAATGCTGATTTTTTGAAAATACTTTTCATAAAAATATGTAATAAAATTGACGAAAATTGATAGAGTAAAACTATTTTGTGAAAATACAAAAATATGTAATACATTATTGAATATGTAAAAATATGTAAAGAAAAAATTGAATATTGTGTTAGAACAGGCGACGATTCGCCAAGATTACTAATTTCGGATCGGTAAGTAGAAAGACAAAAAATATGTAATTACAAATGAATTTAAAATAATTACTTGAAGTGGGCCTGTATATTTTAACATCACTTTTCGTAAAGAGAAAGAAAAGATATTTCGTCGTATGTTTCTTATAATTGGAAATAACCTTGACTTACCAGGTGAAAAACCCTTGTTGGCTATTACTAGTTAACACACGATGGCGTCACAGAGTGAAAATTGAACACCTGTCAGTATGGAATCGTGACTGACACGTTGAAACTAAGTACACAACGATTCCTTTCTTTGAAACGCTCTTTCTCCTCATTTAGTTTCCTAACTCCTCAGACAATTATGCAAGAAAACGTACCATTTTAAAACCACTTTCTTTATTATCTCCTCTCTCCAAATCGGAGTTTCAGTGCAAAAAATCGTAAACCATCCATTTGTAAATGTTGAAGGTCACACATCTGAAGCAAACACACACTTATTATTTTTCACTTTACGTGTTAACTTCCAGATGAATGAGTACGGTCTATCAAAAACTAACATTTAACGAAGCAAGAAGGAACAAAGGCAACAGTGATAGTAGCTGAAAGTATCTTTACAATACTTCAATCATCACTCGCGATATATAATGTACCAATCAATTTTGAGCTTCCAAATAATTCAAAACTTTGGCAAAGAATAACAAAATGTATCTTTGAGTGCAAACTAAAAAATAAAAAAAAATAAAAAATTAAATAAAATAAAAAAACAACACCAATATTAATAATAAAATACAAGAATCAAAATGGTTCTATTTGAATCTACCCATTTTCGACACATCACAAATCACTAAGAGACTAATGGACATTCAAGGTTCGATTTACTTTTATTTTCAATTTCACGTTATTCTAAAAATATCAATAGCTCTGATTTGATTTCATAATAAGTACAAGAAATCAAATTCACGCAATATATTAATGGGAAATTTGTTCAAAAGATATTTTTATCGCGGGTGCTTAGGCGTGGGCAGCCCAAAACAAGAGAGGGGAGCAACTTCATTTCGGCGCCCCAATTTCCAATAAACTTAAACAGTAAATATTACATAATTTTACTAGTAAATAAAGCACAGTACAATGAAAATGATATTATAACTTGATTGATACAATTATTAAATAAGTTTGATGTTATGAAGAACCATTTTCAGTGTTCTCATATTGCTTGGAGCGCCTCTTTCCCAAAATGTATTAGAATTTCCCAAATTGTCAAGTTACAAACGGAAAATCAGGGATTGGACACGTTTATGAAATAACGGTACGTAAAGAGTTCGTCAGCCAGAAGAGAGTAAGAAAGGTTCAAGTTTTTCAAGTCAGTGATGGTTCCTCACGAATAAGAAGAAATATAATCATCACAAAAATAAACACAGGATAGGACATAGAGCGAGTTGAATACAAACATAAACTTGTAAACCTAGCAGTGGGTTTCAAAACGGAGCAAAACTCTTCTCAGAGTAGCAAATTTCATGCGAGTAAACACGAATTAGTCGATCTAGAATACGGAGAGTTGCGGGTGAAAGATCAAGATGAAAAATCACGAGTTACGAATTTAAGTGCCTTGAAAGTCATGATCTTGTCGCCCCGTGATAATGCCGAGAAGGAAAAGGATAATCTATTCCGCAAAACCTGTTCGAAATAAAGACTTAAAATAGCAAGGAATTAGTTCGCCATGTTTGGATTCTCGACCACGTGGATGTCGAGGTTCGGGTTGAGCACTTAGTCAGCTTCGACCGGTCTGGGAATAAGACGCTCTAACAAGGAACTTTCCTAAATTACCCTAAGAAACACACTCAGCCGTTCTCACATTCCCCTCACTCGGTCAAAAGTTAATTTCACCGGGCCCCCGCTATCCAGGGAAGGCTCTCCCGGCGCCGGTAACGCCGTCGAGGACTTGTTCAACGCGGCGCGGCGCGGCGCGGGGCGGGGTCGAGCACTTCCACAATGAGGCTGCGCTGTTCCCACAGCGCTCGAGCTGTCGAGGGCCCTCGCGCCAGCGAGCGAGCGAGCGCCCACGCCTCGCCCACGCCCCGCAATCGCGCGCGTGACGCAGCGCTCCTCGCGCACGCACGCGGCGCCCCGCCCCGCCCCGCCCCGCCCCGCACGACAGAGGGCCCGGTGCCAGCATCTCGGAAAGAACTTCGGGCAGGATCGGAAGCGGGCCCCGACCAGCAAGCAGGATGTGATCGGCTGGGAGGGTATTTGAAAGGTAGCGAAAAGGCTACTGAACACCGCGAAAGGTGTAGGAAGTGGAGAGGGTAGGTTTCGGAGAAGTATCCTTCAAGTTGCTGTCGAATATCGAGTGAATACTTAAATCAATTATAGATTCCACACAACACTATTTCCATTCGCTAAGTATTTCATTTTACTGCTATGAAAATGTAATGCAAGAAATCACCTTTAAGGTTAATTGCATTCAAATTAAGAATTTATTTTCGCGTTAAGATTACGAATTCTGAAAAACTGTATAGTTATTTCGAAGTCTTAGGATTTCTTAAATCATTATTTCCAAGTCGATTAGCAACTACAGTAAAGCACAGGACGTGGAAAATACAAAATCAGATGTATTTATCTACGCGTCTAGCCCTTCAGACCCAATGAACAACCAATGTTAATGGCACTGATGTATGAATTCTTTTGAACAGCATGTCAAACAAATATGCGCGTACGGAGCACTGCCTTTGGGCACAGCATTAAAAATCAACCTCTTCGGGTTTCGGTAAATAAATGTAACAGGAAGTTTTTCGGAAAGGGGAACAGCGAAATGTTCTCTTTCAAAAGACTGTTACTTTTCCAGCAGTTATTTCTTGTAATTCAATGTTTTCAGCTGAAACAAAATAACGAGATGTATGTTTTTGGAAAGTTTATTTAACAGATAAACGTTCATTAATTAACCTAAGAAAACCTCTCATTCCTTCTCACATTAAAAGTTAATTTATAGTTAATACATGTCTGTCAACTGAGCAATCTTCCCAAAACATTGATAATCACCGACACTAATTGATATACGACATAAAGGTGATTAAACTTATGGGTTGAATGCAAATGGGGTTGATTTAATCAGCCTACTTTTGCAACTCGACCGTCGTCGAGCGGTGATAAAAGCAGCAGCGAGGTGTATGAAAAGTGCCGGGGGGGGGGGTCTAAACGGCCTGGCAGAGCAGCGTTCAACACGTCGCGACTCGTCGTCTCGCCCACGCCGCGCCTGGCCCGCATCCCAAAAGCCCACGCGCTGACCTTCACAGAGGATGCACTTCGGGACCAGATATCTAAAAGAAAATTTGGCACACAATGCTGCGCTAAGAATACGCAGCAAACAAGCGCCGCTTTTCTGACAGTTGACATGTCTGATTGTAGGAGCACGCTGAAGGTAGGTCCGGGTCTCTTTGTGAAGGGTTTCGACTGTAGAACCGACAGCACAGACAGATCTTTCCTTGGGATCGATACATTTACGACTTTGGCCGGCTAATTGCAATAAAAATGGTAGTCCACTATCAGCAAGCAAGCCTAATGACATTTGCACGAGTCATTAAAACAATACAATGTGATCATTAAGTATTGTCTGAAGTGAAGTTCTATTTTATGGATGAATGTCAAGGACAGACATATTGAGAAACTTTGAAGCCACGCAAGTACACATGAATGAACACGTGATCTACAAAACACTGCTCAGAAATCAATAGCGGTGATGCGATTAATTTAATGCCACATCGCCAGCAAATAGGCAGGCCAAAAGGAATTAGTGATGGAACACAATGGGACAGACTTTCTCGCATTATTTAGTTTTCTAATCTCTTTATTCTAAGCTGGCCTTTCGGTATTGCTTCACCTTCTAGCTACCGGCGCCAAATTTTGCACATTTTCTCACTTTTTAAGTCTCATAACAGCAGAACTGACATATGTCTTTAAAAATCTTACAGAAGAGTAAAACATATGCAAACTATCATTGAAAAATTTGGACCCGTTGTTTGAGCATTTCTGAGAATGGGCAATTGTGAGCTCATTTACACCGAAAAGTTTCCAGTTTTCGAGAAACTTCATCAGTATTTGAAGCACTTATGTTCACAAATGCAATGATGTAATGAAAATGTCCGAAATGTAAATATTAACGACATGAGAGATATAATAAAAATACATTTGTGTAATTTTAAAAAAGCAAAGGAATACATCAAAATGGCGTTAATTCAGTGCATTTAGCACTATCTGTTCAAACCGTTTAAAGAAAAAGTACTAAGTTTAATAAAAAATGGAGCTATTCTTTAGAAATATTTGAAAATGTCATTCAGGCTTCATGTTAAAAACCTCCAAAAATTAAAACATCGATTTCAAATTCAACAAAACGCGACATTAGCCAACAACCGGGGAATATCAGTATTTTGCACGGATCGCTGAAAGCCACCTCTCTTAACGCCGAGCGCGGGTTTCCATTTAGCTTCTATTGTGACTGCCTGGAAGGACGATGGCTTTATCTTCACAAGCGACACTGGCAAAAATATAAAATGTTATTTTCTCTGGTACCAAACGCAGATACTCTGGTACCAAACGCAGATACTCTGGTACCAAGCAAAGGTAAGAACGGTTTACGACGTTTTCTTTACGTGCTGTTTCATCATTTCATTGTTCTGTTTGTGTTTAAAGTTGGAACAGGTTGGTACGAGAGCAACAGAATTTATTTAAAAATTCCAACGGTTCCCTAGGGGTACCTTTTAAAAACATTTCACACAAATTGATTGATTGATTCATTTTTTCGTGTTTCCGTGCGCGTCAACTGCTTTGGTCATTAGTCCCGTTAGTGTAGTGCATGTTTTTCTCAGGAGATGGCGGTGATCATATACCGCTGGATGGCGAGATCCGGCGCCAACCTACCGTCGGCTAGTGGGGTTTCCCCCTAACCAGGACTCTCCCACCAACGGGGCACCGCCCCAGTCGGGACAAGCTCTAAGCTCCCGACCGGTCTCCCGGAATATGTCGTAGTGTGGAGCATGTTACTGTAAGTGTGTGTGTGTATAAGGAGAGAGGATAGAACAAGGAAGAGGAAGGACAGATCGCGCGCGGCCCGTGGCCCGTTTGGTAGGGTACTGCTCCGGCATTCGCCTGGTGTTGATCGGAGAAACCACGGAAAACTACCGATCAGAGCAGCCGGCCGCTAGAATTCTCCTCAGAACAGCGACTGAATTCGACCTAGCTGAAAAGCTAGTGTCGAAAATCCTGCCGCCGTCAGGACTCGAACCTAGGACCTCTCGGTCAGAGGCGCTGCAATGACATCAGTTGTTTCACTGAGCTACCGCTCCCGGTTTCACATAAATATGTATTTAATGTAGGTAATTAAGGTGTGCAATCAAGTTTTTCATGTATCATTGATGAATTAGTCGCCCATGTTGCTACGGTGTCACTCTCGCCGCGAACATGATGGTGAATGTTCGTCGCGTTTTGGTTAACAATTCGATGATGTCCAGGTAGAGAGAGTTTACATCATAAAAGTGTGTTTGACCACAAATGGAAATTGATTTGCTTGTGATAATAGCATGTAATAATTCTTAAAGATTAAATTCATAACATTTCAATGGTGGGTTTGTCAAGAATAGTGTACAGATTTTGCCAGGTATTACTTCCTCAGCAACATCAACCTCCACCGAAAAAAAAAACAAACAAAAAACTTAACTGTCTCTACCCAAACACCATCGGAGTACACGGAATGATGTGAACTGCTTCATGTTGATGGTTAGAGTCTTTGACTTCCTAACAGCATCACTTTTGAATCTGCAAGATTAGTACTTAATCATAAAAAACTTACTTAATATGGACCGTATTTCTGTCTTACAGTACGACAAAACTTTATCCTACCCGACTTTACTCTTATGCTTAATCGAACCAACAAGCAGGCAGTTCTAATCATCTACAATGAATAATTCACGAGGGAAAGCGGATCGAGAAACTTGCAATAGATATAATTTAAATACTTATCGAAGTCATTAGTTTGGCATTACTCTAACTGTCTTACAACTTCAGAAGCTCAAGTTGAAAACTGAGTAGTAAGGGTTGTTGAGTTATATATTTTCGTTCCGATTTAATAAAAGAAGTGGCCATTGTATTTCTAAAACAATTTAATACTTGCAGACAATAGCCATGCAGGAGAATGAATGTAAGTGTTCGCGACAACTTCACTTGATGACAGCAGAATACACACACACACACAAACACACAGAGAAGAGAGAACACTACTCCGCGAGTTGAGTTTTAGGCCAACGCCGAGGCAGTGGTAGCCGCGAATGTCGCCAAGAGCCGCGGCGTTCGAAGAAGAGCCATCAATTGCACGGCAGGCGGCGATAGAGAGTTAATCGCGCGGCAAACTGCAACTTATCGTGGAAGAATGAAACTCAGCACGTGGAGGCCTCACATGACGCTCTTTTCGTGCGGGGGCGATTCGGAGCGCAGTGGGCAGCGCTCTCGTACGCGCTCGCCATTCCCCTCCGATTTCAAATTCACATTACAAAATTCACTTCTCCCCATAGCACGTCATACGTAGTTTCAACTGTTTTTTGACGTAAAATAAATAAATAAATAAATAAATAAATAAATATCTATCCACGTGGCATTTGGGTCGGTGGGGGAGGGGGGGGGGAATCCGAGTGTCTGGACTAACATTCATAGACGTGCGCAAGGAAGGGGGCGTGGCGCCCTTGAAAATTTTGAATGGGGCCCAAGTAAAAAAAAACATTTTAATTTTGTACATATACAAAATTCTTGATACAATGTATAGAACGGGTAGATCCATTTTAATGTACACGGCGATTACAAACGGATGAACCACTAGTATATCGGCATATTGTTACCGTATCTTCGTGTGTCATAACTTCAATGCCTAGGGCTCCACAATTGGAAATATTTTGGAGTTTTACTCAAAGCAATGCACGAAAATACCACGAAAAAATGCGTCCAGGTTGGAGTCAAATCCTCCTGCTAAAATGCTCCTCCCAAAAATACATGTCACAATTTTAAAATACGGTTTTAAGCCTTCAGAACACGTAAAATGTCATAAGAAAATGAAAGAGGTTAATGGATGAGTGTACCCACCCCTTGTTCTTTTACGCTGTGCACGCCTACGCGAACATTCCGGGACCCTTCTGGGCAGGAAGGAAAGGTGGTTCTGGGTACTGGCCAGCGCCCGATAACGTTTCTGAGGCAAGCGGGTTGCAACTCACTCCAATGATAAGGATTTAGAACAGAGAGAACTGTCAACCCAGGTGATACTGAACATATTACATACAGATCCACAGGTTTCTTTTTTGGTTCAATAACAGTTTACCTGTGTCTTGTACCCTGCTGGAGTAATGTAACCGAACGATATGAAACTATCGAAAGAAACTAAAAACTCACCTATTAATCTTTTGTTCGACTCAGGGCTAGAATTCATTTATCAATCAAGGGTTAATGTGGGCCGAAGTTTTCTATTCGCAGACCATTCCCAACAACATACGAATAAGCAAACGCAAGTGGTCCTTTCCTTCTCGTGGTGATCAGGCCGCGCCCACGGACGTGCGTTGTCGGAACTGTAGGGATATTTGAACCTCGCACATGCTTATGAATTGCGCAGATGCACACAAAAGTCAGACCTTCACTGGTACATCCGCATCACTTTGAAATATGTGTTTGGTTATTTCATTTAAGAAAATTAAAGAAAATGGTACATCTGTACTTCAACGCCTGTCTTATCGCGGCATATTAAAACGTATTTTTCATCACAATGAACCGAAAACAAAACGAGCCACTAAAGTCTAGTTGGTGGGATACAAAGGAGCCTTAGAGTTCCCGGCTGTTGTCCCTTGCCTTGACATTTCTGTCCAGGATTTTTCCATGCTGCTTATTGAAGATCATGATGTTCAGATTGCAGCGACCGTATAGTCGTACTAAGCGCGTCAAAAACTCTATGCTTCAGGATTTAATATATAGCGAGATAATACACTCCGAGTTCATTTGTACGGATTTCTATATTTCAATGGAGTGTCATTTCTCATAACATTGGTCGCACGAAATTCTCAGATTCTCAAGCATGCATGGCCTCCGCAAAATCAACGACCGCCCACGGCGCCGAGGAGAGAAAGGGATGCAACACGCATTACTCTGGGAGGGCGACGCGACAGAGAAATACAACTTGGCAGTAGCCAGTGACTCTGTTTTGTAGAGCGCTTAAAATTAACTCCGTCTGCTTCGAAGCTTCCATGCAACGTTCTCACAAACAATGAAGGAAGCTGAGTGCTCATTCCCTTTGATCTGACGTTGGTGAAAGTAGACCTTTTGTTCGGCATGTTGGGATTTCTCGAATGCAAGCCGCAGTTCCATTTGTTAGCGAGTTTTATGTTCAAGACTCCCACATCATTAATCATTTATTGCTCATGGGCAGACATTTACATAAATACATGAACAGTGAGAATTGTCTTAATTCAAGAGCACGTGTAAGGAGATGAATTAAATATCTGAGTAATAAGCGTATCTGTACATCGTCCCAATAACCGCCAATAGTTCTGGAATTGAAGTCGCGGGAGCGTAAGTGAACTAAGTGCAATCAATTATCATTAGAATTCAACCACTCTCGTTCTAAAGGCATTCTGCAGTTAGTCTACTATAGCTCCCATGGACTCTATTGTTCTTTTGTTCTTCATACAGTCTTGCATTCTGTGTCTAAAGAATGGGAAACGAAATAAACTACACAACCAGAAGACACGAAAAAAAACTATTTTCTTTTTTTACTGATTGAAACCATATACCATCTTAATATCAATTGCAATAATTGATTGTTATATTGGCCTCAGTCGACAGTTCGTGTTCTAAAACGGCATTTTCTTTCCCGTAAACTAATGGTCTTTTTTTTCTTTTTTAATAATATAACTTCAGTATGTTCCACGAAAACGAGATCTACGGCATATTTAAGCTTCCTTTCCTCCATCTGAGACAAAAATTTAAGAAAAGATTTGGAGCCGTATTGGGCGATTTTTTTATACATTGCCTTTTCTTCAAGCAAAAATTACACGAAACTTCATTTTCAAAAAATGGATCATGACCTTATTTAAAGATCAGTCTTTAAATAATAGATTCCATCACGGGAAAAGTTTATATGTTCACTATTAAAGTTGTAGGAAGACGCCGAAAAATAAATTAAACTTCTGCAATTTTCGAAAGTTCAAAGTTCAACGAAAATGTGACTTACGGCATTTTTAAGCGACCTTTGCTCTATCCGAAAAAAAAACGTATATTTTTTTCAAAAACAATTAAAATGTTGAGACTTCCTGTAATATACCACCAAAATCAAATCAAACCCGTAGGGTTTCGAGCTCGTCCAGATCAATCAGAGGGAAGATTAATTTCGGAGAAAATCGTCAGAACGATTTGGGCGCTAGTGTTGAACAGACTGACTGACAGACGGACAGACAGACTGACAATGTTTGACGTCCAATGACACTAAAAATACTCGTACTTTCGAAAAATTCAACATAACCTTATTTGAAGACCTGCTTTTGATAAACACATTTCATTAAGAAAAATAATGTATCTTCATAATTGTAGTTGTAGGAAGACGCCGAAAAATTTAAGTTTTTTCAATTTTCGAAAAATAAGGGTTTTCAACGAACATGAGACCCGCGCCTTAATCTTGAAGGTCCTTCAGACTATCTAACAACAACAACAATATTAAATCAAAATCGATGGCGCCATTTTTCCGAAAATTTTGAAAATGTCCGAGGGGCTTTATGTCAAGTACCCCCCACCCACAAAAAATTCAAATATCGGTTTCAAATTCAAATATAGTTTTCAGATCGATTGAGGAATATCAATTTTGGAGACAATCAGATGAACGGTTTAGCTGCTAGCGTTGTTCACAGACGGGCAGACAGACATTTTGCCGTCAATGGAGTATCAAGAACTCAGAAAAAATTAATTATCGCTAAAACACGTGTTAGAGGATTTTTTTCTTCTAAATTTCGCAACTGGATTTATCCACTTTTTGTTTACCAGGGCCCTGTAATAAAGTTTTTCTGCCGAAAATTCGCCGTTTTTTCGCGCAGCATTACATAACTTTTTCTTAAGAAGTTTCTTCTTAAGCGCGAGAAAGAAAAAAATCGAATTGGGATTTAAAACTCCAGTGTACGTCCACACGATCCGCATTACACAGACTTAAAGAAACTGGAAAATATAAAAATATTAAGGTAGATTTATTAATTACAGCTGAACGTTAATCTACTTACAACACCGCGGCGAAGGTGGAGGATGTCACTGCAGTGCCTCTGACCGAGACGTCTCAGGTTTCGAGTCCCGGCGGTGGCAGGATTGTCGACATAAACTAGTCAGGTAGGTCGAATCCAGTCGCTGTCTGGCGGAGAATTCTAGCGACCGGCTGCTCTGATCGGTATTTGTCTCTTCCGCGATTTGTCTGATCACCTGGCGAATGCCGGCGCAGTCCCCTAGCAAACGCGCGACGGCCGCGGGTCACCTTTCCTTCTTCTTCCTTGTCCTATTCTCACGCACTAAACACACACACACACACTTGCAGTTCACTACCCCGTTTGTCGGGAGATCAGTCGGTAGCTTCGAGCTTGTGCCGGCTGAAGTGGTGCGCCGCTGGCGGAAGGTACATGGTTCGGGAAAATCCCCGCAAGGCGATATAGGTCGGTGCCAGATATCACCATCCAGCGGGGGAAAATCACAGCCACCTCCGGCGATGATAACACACATTGCACTTACGGGACTAATGACCTTAGCAATTGACGCGCCCGAAGTAACCAACCAGCAACAACACTAAAAAAAAAACGTAATGAATTCTTGTGTATCGCAATAAAACGAACATGAAAACGAAGCATTCAGGTTGGCTTTATACCGCACTGAGCGAGGTCCCGCGTTGCCTTGCCAACCCCGCGGAGCGAGGGGCGCGCTCGGCGCGAGCTTCACGTGCTCGGTCGACCCGCACCCCGCCATCGAGTGCTCTGCCCCCTCGCGGCGCCCCTTTGTCCGCCTCCGCCGCCTCCTCCGCCCCGCGCACCTGCGGCGATAAGTCCCCGGCGGCGCCGCGGTCGCCCGGCGGCGTCTCGTTACAGGGCGCTTATCGCGGCGCTCGCGTGCGCTCCGCCTGCGTGCCACGTGCGTGGCCGCGTGACTCAGCTTCCTCCGCGGGGGAGGGCGCCCCCCCCTCCGGGCTCGGGCACTAAAGGCAACCCTCTCTTCAAGGTGGAGGGCAGTCGGCGACAAGCGGTGTACGGAAACGAGGGACAAGGCGGCTTCGTGGGACGGGGGTGGACGTGGAGATGGGGAGGCTCGCAAAGAGAAGAAAAGTAGAAAGAAGAGACAGAAGTTTATCGCCCGTTGCGGCGGCGATGTTTTTAACGAGAGAAAGAAGTTCCGAAGTGGGGACAAACGGGACACAGGCAAACACGATGTTGAGAAGCAAGGAGAGTTCGTGGTAAAGGTGGTAGTAAATAACTTTGCGGAACTAAATTTGAGGGTAACGTGGAGATTGCAGAGGAGACGCGTGTGAGGATAGAACAGATGTATTGATAGTGGCGGAAATGCATACAAGGAGATAGAGGATTGGAAGTGACTGCGAGGATTTTAAAAGGTTGAGATCGAGGAGGTGAAAGAGCTTGAGGACGCGGAGGCTGAAATGATTGATTGATATACGGGGGAGCGACAACTGTCTTGCTTTCAGTCCTGTTAGTGGAATGCCCTGGGAGGTGGCAGTGTTCCACCCTCCTCGACAGTGCAATCTGCAACCGACGTACGCGTCGATCCACTGAGAGTTTTCCCTCTTCAGGTATCTCCCAAGCGGGGCACCGACCCCGCCGGGACAAGCTCTTAGTACCCAACTGGTCTCCCGACGTGTGTTGTAGTGCATGTCAGTGTGTGTCAAAGGGAAGGGCTAGGAGAACAAAATAGAAGGAAAGATCGGTCTTGGTCCATGACCCGTTTGTTAGGGTACTGCTCCGGTATTCGCCAGGAGAAACCACGGAAAACTTCCGATCAGAGTAGTCGGACGAATTCTCCTCCAGAAAGCGACAGAACGTGGCCTAGCTAAGTAACAAGTCCTGTAACTCCGCCACCGTCGGGGCTCTAACACTAGGGCCTCCTGGACAGATAGCCCCTGAGACAGTGCCAATGCTGAGATCGAATACTCAAGAATGCTAACCGCTGAGATAGCCGCCGAGACTCCGACCTAACACGGCCAGCGGGAGGCTGAGGAGAGAAACGTTTGAAAGACGGAAGGCGAGGAGGTTCACGAGGTTTAAATGTTGTGGAGGTAGAGGAAGGTAAAAAGAAATCATGAGAAAGGTAGTAAGAGAGACCGTGAACATTGGGAGGGAAGCGATTGCGGGAGAAGGAATACGTGGGAGTAGTGGTGGGACGGAAGGTGAGACAGATAGTAGATTAGAAATCGAGTGGGTTATTCATGGCAGAGTCGACAAGAGTCGCGGTGGCTGCAGAGCTGGTATCCAGGGAATGGGCAAAAAGTTTCGCGAGGGTGATTGTTATTACGAGCGCCGCCGGAGTGGCGAACACGAACGACAAAAACAAGTCGCCGTTCCGAGCTTTACAGCGGATGATGCATAGCGAGGGACCGGAACAGAGAGAGTAGGGAATGTTAATCACGCGTGCTCTGCCAGCGGGAGCGATAACCGCGCCTCAAGTGCGAGGATTGCGTGCTAAGCATGACGCAGCCTGCTGCAAGGGGAAAAGCAGTGTGCCCCCCCCCTCCCTATGGGTGGGACTGCATTTGCAATGAGAGCTTCAGAAGATAATACAAATAAGGAGGGCACCGTCAAGAAAAATATCCCAGAGCGTGGTTTTGATTCTTCTGCTGTCCTACTCGCAATCAAAACACGATCAGCTTACGTAATGATTGATCAAAATAATCTACTGCAACAAGTACGTTCAAAGGACTAGAAATATATAAGTTTACTTACGGTTACGAAATACTAATCAAAACTGTTATTTTAAGTCGATGTTGTGAAAAAGTCGTGAGTTCAGTCCCACATTAAATCAATGCAAAATGTGAGATTGATAAAACGCCAGTAAATTACATTAAACACGTCACAAATATTTTCGACGTCGCCAATCAAATCAGTGGTGATTCGAAAACACACAGTTTCTTGCGTTATTTGAAACTTTCGAAAATTTAAAAATATCCAGAGCCTTTAACGAAAATCAAAGCTGTGCCACTATTCGAGACCAACTGTGAAGAAAAAATTAGCATCAGTTTTTGCGAAAATCTTGTTTTCGACATTGCCTTTATTGCAAACAAAATTACGCGAAAACTAGACATACTATATTCAAAAAAATGTACTTGATCTTATTTTACGACCTGCCTTTGAACAACAGATTTCATTACGGGAAAAAATCCTTTTCATTATAGTGTAGGAAGACGCCGACACATTTTTGCACTTTTGCAATTTTCGAAAATTCAGATTGCAACGAAAATGAGACATACCCCACATCTCTAACGTCTCCGTCTTTATGGCTCTTCGTGTAAAAGATTTAATTAAAAAATTAGGGGTCATTTTTGAAAAAAAAATTGAAAGTGTTGAGGTTTCTGGTAAAGAAACCCCCAAAATCAAAATTCAAGGTACAAACTAGCAGCACCTCCACTTCTTTCGGGGAATATCGATTTTGAAAAAAATCGACTGAAGGACGATAGAGATTTTGCCAACAATTGATTTTTCGCTATCTTGGACTCACAAAACGTGAATTTTCACTTCACGTGTTGAGAAGAATGTATTACAATAGAAGAAAATATACTACATATACGAACAAGATTTATCCACATTATCTTCACCAGATCCCGACAATACGAGTTTTGTGTGTGTGTGTTTGTTTGTGTGTGTGTGTCGAAAACTGGTCCATTTCCGCCGCAGGTGTACAATACTTTGTCTTTACTACGTCCGCAGCAAGGCGAGTAAGTAGAAACCAAGATGCAGGGAGGTTCGTGGCACACGCTGTCCATGGTGCGCAGAGAAGTGCGAGCGTGGCGAGGCGTGGCGGGGCAGGGCGGGGCGCGGCGCGTGGCCTTGAACCGCGACGCAGGGCCGCGGCCGCCGCAGGGAGAGGTGAGCGGCGTGATAGGCTGCGGGAATTATCGCATTCCGGGCGCGCGATCGCGGCAGGCGCGCACGCGCTCGCACGCCACGCCACGTCACGCCGGACCCGGCACTGGCCACGCGAGCAGACCGCAAGAGACAGCAAAATTTAGACCCACACTTCCTTCACACTCAACAACTTCTCACTCAACTCGCCCTTCCCGAGATGAGACTTATCAAAACTTTTACTACTTAACCCTACTTATCAAAACTTTTCCCGAAAACTGTTCGTCAGCACTGGGAACGTACGTTCATTCAATGAAGAGCGTTCGCGACGAGCTCACAATTCGTTTTTGTTTTCCGCTTACTTCACTGGGTGCATGAACATAGATCTCAAATCTAGCAGAAAAATACATTCTAGAAAAGAAATTGAATGCGAGTATTCAAAAGAACATTCGAAGTGTCCGCGGAAATTATAAAGGAGTTGCCAGTGTATGTACGAGTGAGAATGCGCAGCCTATGAAACTTTTCCTCCTACCAATATTTTTAAAGAACCACACATTATTTTTAAAATAAAAAGTGCCTGACTTTATTTAAAGATCTAAAATCGAGGGATACATTACATTGGGAAAGAAATATCTGGTTTCCAGTACTACTAGAGGCGAATAAAAGGTTCGAAAAAAATCGAAATGTTGCATTTTTTTTTTTAGAAATTCAGAACTTTTAATGTAAATCGTCACTATATGTCATTTATAAATGCACCTTCTTCAATTTCAGTAAGAAATTCAAAAATAAAAATTGCAGCCATTTTCGAGATAATTTTGAAAATGTTATAGAGGCTTCATGTACAGTACCCCAAAATTACAGAGGTGAGAAAAGTCATGGGTTAGCAATATGGAAACATACAGATAGCAGTAGTATCATGTACAAAATGTTTAAAAGAGCAGTGCATTAGCAGAACATTCATTTGTACCAAATGATTCATGTGAAAAGGTAATGTCATGGCAGCATGACAAGAACATATTTTGAATGCGGAGTGGTAGTTGGAGCTAGACGTATGGGACATTCCATTTCGGAAATCGTAGAGGAATTCATTACTCCGAGACGCACAGTGTCAAGAGTGAGCCGAGAGTATCTAATTTTAGGCACAACCTCTCACCAAGGACAATGCATTGGCCGACTGCCTTAACTTAATGACCAAAAGCTGCGGCGTTTGCGAAGAGTTGTCAGTACTAATACACAATCAACACTGCGTGAAATAACACCAGAAATCAGTGCGAGACGTATGCCGAACGTATCCGTTAGGAGATTACGGCGAAATTTGGCTTTACTGGCCTATGGCAGCAGAAGAGCGACTCGAGTGCCTTTGCTAACAGTACGACTTCACCTGCAGCGCCTCTCTGGGGCTCGTGACCACATCGATTGTACCGACTGGAAAACCGTGGCTTGGTCAGATGAGTCCCGATTTCAGTTGGTAAGGGCTGATGGCCGGGTTCGAGTAAGGTGCACATCCCACCACGCTATGGACGCAGTTGTCAACAATGCACTGCGCAAGCTGGTGGTGGCTCCATAATGTTGTGGTTGTTTTTTCACATGGAATGGGCTGGATCCCCTGATCAAGCTGAACCTATCATTGACTGGAAATGGTTATGTTCAGCTTCTTGGAGACCGTTTGCAGCCATTCCTGGACCTCATTTTCTCACACAACGATGGTTTGTTTATGGATGACAACGCGCCATGAAAGCGATCGGTTAGAAGAACCTTCGGGACAGTTCGAGCGAATGATTTAGCCACTCAAATCGCGCGACATGAATCCCATCGAACATTTATGGGACACAATAGAGGTCAGTTCCTGCACAAAATCCTACACCGGCAACACTTTAGCAATTATGGACGGCTCTGGAAGCATATTTCTGCAGGGCACTTCCAACGACTTGTCGAGTCCATGCCACGTCGAGTTGCAGCACTTCGCCCGGCAAAAGGAGGTTCGACACGGTATTATGAGGTATCCCATGACTTTTTGTCACCACAGTGTAAAATATCTCAATAATATCCGGAGCGCCAAACTCATACTCCTGATGTACTTACCACGTTTCAGCTTATTAGTTTCTACACCTGGCAGAGTTATACGCGACATCCACCCACCCACCCATTTATCTATTTATCCATCCATCCATCCATCCATCCATCGACCCTTCCTTCCATTCTCCTTGCCTTCCCTCTTTCCTTCCTGTTTTGTTGTAACTGTTGTAACTTTGCACACACATTTCCTTAAACACTTACTTTACGTCCGAAAATTCGAGATCGAATCGTTACAATACTTACATTAATTTAAAAGAATTACTTTTATTACGGAACATATCCTTAAAATCATAATAACTGTGCACTTCGCCAATAGGTTTCGAACTAGATGCGATTATTCGCTTGAACGAATACAACAGGAACCTATTTCACGACGTGAAATTATCAATACCTTCTACTTAATAATCTTCACAGAGAAAACACCCTCAACGTTTCCATTTTAAAACTTCTCCAGATCCCTTTCCTCGCAATAAAATACCTTTTTTGTATACCATCATTATAAACGACCCTTTTCGATACTCCGAATCGTGCATAATCCAGTATTTTATCGCACGCTACATGACGTCATCGCCATTATTAAACGCGACATGACATCACACATTCAGCCAATAGTAGCGAGAGAATCGTGGGGAGGTAGAAGAAGACGGAACAGCCGACCACCGTTTTCTCGCACGGATGTCAACAATGCCATCTTGAATTTGATTTCCAGAGGGCGTTGGATGTCAAGCACCCGAGACGTCAGAAGAAAGTTGTTTCGCGAAATTAAGTTTGATTCTCTTGTAAATTTATAATGCTGTTATACAAAAAAATAGCGTATGCAACTCGTTTATAATGTTGCTTTATTGCATTCGTACAAATTTGAAAACTCGCTCCTAACGTCGCTCGTTTTCAAAACATGTACTCATGCAATAAAGCTTCACATTATAAACTAATTGCATAAACTACTATTATTTATTTCGTATTTACCCCCGTTTTCGTTTTCGTGTGAGCAACCCCGCGAGCACGCGTTGCCCGCAGCGCCAGACGCCCGGTGGCGGCGACGGCGCGGCGCAGCGACTGTGCCTGTGCGGCTGCTTCCGCAGCGCGGGCCAGCAGGTTTCCGCTTCCGCGCATAAATCACGCCCGCGCCACCTCGTGCATCACGCGCCGGCCACGGAGGACGTGGCAGCGCGCGCGCTCCCTCTCCACGTCCACACGAGGAGAAAGACAACGCACGAGGCGCGGATGACGGACCGCTTTAAGACGGAAGAATATAAGGAAACACACGAAACAAGCGGACAATGGGGGATCCAAGTGAACGGACATTCGATTCGTAAGGATCTGCTGCCGCGGTTATTACTGTAAGCTACACAAAAATCCACGTTTTAATAAGGATGACGCAAGCAGGAACGACAGGAGTGGGGGTTGACCCCAGAAGGAGGTGAATGCTCGGGCGTGGAAGTAGAACGCGCGTGTGGAAGGACTGGTGAGCAGAGGGCCAAGGCGGAGAGGCCGCGGCGCAAACGAGAGTGAGAGCCGCAGAGAGCCGGGGGGGGGGGGGGGGCTACTGCGCAGCAACGCACAGCGAGAGGAAAGGGAAGGAAGTAATCCCATGTTTACGTGCCCGCACCTGCGCGGATAAAATAGATACATCCTGGAAAACCACTTGCGAACGGAACCCTACATTATGCCCCAAGGAACGGCCCGGGAATTACGAGAAAATGGATTTGGAGACGCGTGGCGGTTGCCGAATTCTAATTGGCTCTCGCCTCCTCAACGAGAATACACACGAGGAATATCTTTCAATGTCAGGAACAATTGACAATTACTGATGCATGCATCAAGACAAAACCGAGGCCTCGTGACGTTACAAGCAATTTTGTAATACGTGTACGTTATTTTGAAATATTTCCAATGATCGGCAGTTAATTTTTAAACGACTAATGTAATTAGTTACAGACACAAACATCAATAGTGTGAAGCAACGGACGATGGTGACAAAATATATCAGGCAGAGCAAATTTCGAAGTCAATGCTGAAATAAATTTTAATTCAAATCAAAAATCAAAATGTAAAACAGCTATCAGGAACGGCAATACGATTTTTTACAGATAAGCTTTACTGAAGCTTCACAGAAGTGGCACGACATTGCTTTGACTCTTGTAAGCTACCAAGCTTTCGTAGGCAATTCGCCGGCGGCATCACGGGAGGCGGAAATACAGCCAGCCTCTCGCTCGGCAGAGCAACTGCGGTGGAGGGGGCGGGGCGGGCGCGGGGGAGGAGCGGCGCTGACGTGTCCTCCCCCCACTCCAGCGCTCAGCGCACGCGGCCCGCTGACCTTGCGCTCGGTTTTTATATCTTTATTGTTTCCCTGGCCGATAACGTAACGATTCTGCACGCCGCGGCGCGGCGCGGCCCGCCGCCTCGGCCACGCGGGATGGCAGCGCCAGGCGCAGAGCGCCCGGTGACGCAACGCGCGCCCGCGCCACTTGCGCAAGAAAGCAGCCGCGCGCGGGGCGCACGCCGATCCCCGATATTATGATGCCGCACGCCACAGAAACTACAAAACCACGGGACCCTTCCAGGAAGAAAGGAAAACATAAGCGGATCAAAATGCGCCCGCACGAGCTCCTTGCCCGTCTGAGAAGCCCGGCGCTCCTTTCAGCGCGAGCTACTTCCCCTGACTGCGCTCCCATTTCCCCTCCAAATCCTGAAAAGAGGTGCACACGTGCCAGGTGTAGCAGGGAAGTTGAGTACAAAACGGGCTAGAAATATCACCACTAATGGCCGCTTCTTATAAAAATAAGTTTGCCGGATGTTTTCTAGCAAACCATCAAGATTTGAATTATGTTTACAACATACTTCATTATTTATTACTTTATTTTTGCATGTTTATTTTCTTTTTAAATGTTGCCTTGCATAATCATTTTTGTCTAGGGACTGGAATGTTTGGAAGGAAATGCTTTTCATGGTTTCTTTATGGTAATGTTTATTAAGTGATTGTAATGTAGATCACGGGATTTGATAGAAGTGAGTTAGAAATATTAAAGCATTAGTTCGCCGACGTTTCGGAATATTTTTATTTCATCCTCAAGGCTAGTATAAAACAAAGACGACACTATAAATACTCGTATACAAGGGTATACAGCTTAATTACATAATGTACAATAATGATCACAAAATAAACAAATCTCATTCCAAGATGAATCTTTAGAGAAGATGAAAGTCACTGAAAGCTTGGTTTGCGCTGCAAGTAGAAAGGTTATAATCTTCCCACCTATCGTTCGAGAACTATTTGCGGTAAGTCACATGAGGACTAGAATTCTCGTAGAAGGCATCACCCCCCTAATCCACGTCAGTTTTTGATCTTCTCTGATTCCCCAAAGTATTCCCTGTATTACAATTCGAATTTAGAAGTAAAATAAGAAATTGTTGGTAGACTTACTACGTAATCGATAATAGACACTTATTCATGCTTAAACAAATTTGAGGGCAGTTGTCTAAGAGTAACGTGTAGAAATGATTTTTCGTTTATTTCACGAACGTTGAGAAGAATGTGCTGTTTCGTTGGAAATGAAGAAAAATGCCCCTCAAAACTCCCTTTTCACGAAATATTAATTTTCTTGCATCATTATTTAATTAAAAATTGGTACATTGCAAGTTTAATTAAAAAAGTTTTTTAGTTTGAATGATTGTGGCCTGTCCGGTGATGTCCAATTAGTGACTTAATTCTCGTATAAAAAATATTCTCATTTGCTTCTCGACATGGTTTGCACCAATTCGTACAGTATTAATTTTACTGGCATTATCGACACAAATTAATCACTCGTGAAAACTGTCCCTCAGCCTTAACTGCTTTGAACTGACACTGTGCCCCTCGCCCACCTGGCATCGAAGCTCCTCTGATTAGGGGAAGAAAACATTTCGTAGAGAGATGCGGTTTACGGCGTAACCAACTGTCTTAGAATCTCAAGAAAATGTGTGGCTCAGCTCGATCTCTTTAGTCAAAGTGCCAATGATCTGAGAAGATGATACAGAGATACTAAAGAGAATGAATCTCAAAATTGATAATACTCTAAAGCAAATTTTCGAACATTGACTGTTATTACGTAGATAAAAATACCTATAGCAGACAAAATAGAAAAAAAGTACAATACAAATTATTTGCCTCATATTCACTTCGAATGGAAGGTCGTCTGATTAACTCATCGACGCGCTTTTCATCCACTAAAATAATAGTTCTCGCTATTTCCGCATAATTAATTAATTAATTTAACATTTCAATAAATAATGTGGAATTAATGGCAGCATTTCAATCAGACATTGTGTCTATCAGTGAAACTACTCATATTATTTTAGCATTCCAATTTTTTAAAAATACCAACACCAGGCACATCTATGTGGAAGCGTATGTTGTTTTGAGGTATCACCGTTTCGAAATACGGGTCGCGATTCATCCAAAGAAAGGAACCATCGCAAAACCAAACAAGCGACACCAAGGCGGAAAAGTGTCGGTTGACAATACAATTATTTTTAGAAGCACTGCAGTTACAGCAGCGCCAACATCAATTCCCAGAAATAACTTACTGGTTCAATGCGAGCGCGAGGCAACCCGTCGAGAGAGCGGCACAGCGAACGGCGAACAGCTCTTTAGGCTTCACTCGAATTACGGGATGTGTACCCTGCAGCGCCCTTGCACAAAGCGCGCTGCGCTCTCCTTTCCGGGAAGCCCCCCAGCGAACGCGATCTAAGCGATCGATGTCGGCGCATGCGGCTCTCCAATGCAACGGCTTCGCAGCAGTGGTCCACGGGGGCGGGCGGCACCAGCGAGAAGAGAGCGAGTGCGCTTCCCGATGACAGGGCAGCTGCCTCCGCCCCGCCCCGCACCCGCTGCCTCATAAATTGGCGCGGCGCCGCCCCCTTCCTGGAATCCCGAATGGCCTCTGCGAAGCCGCCTTTACGAGCGCTTCGCAACGCACAGACCTACGCCGCATTAGCAATGTACTGCCAACCTCTTCAAACAATATGGAATTAGTGAACATCCTGACAAAATGTATGCCTTCTCTAAATGAAAAAATGAGTACGTGTGGCACTCCTAAAAATGAACCTCAGTGTCGTTATGAAGACAAATATGTAATCCCCACTTCAATTCCTGCAAGAACTTGGAATTATTTCTCACAGCCTCATTTCGTTGTAATATTTATTGAGAAAATAAAGACATGAATTGAAGTTAGGCAGTGTCATTCTCAGTTACTTCTCTAAACGGAGGGCGAGCGCAAGAGAGAGTTGAATGGAGAGCGAGCGAGCTGGGAGCGAGCTGAGCGAGCGAGAGAGAGAGAGAGAGAGAGAGAGAGGAGAGGAGAGAGAGAGAGAGAGAAACTGAGAGAGAGAAACAGAGAGAGAAACATTTTAGATGAACAGACTTGTGAAGTTGATTGAGGTCTTCAAACGCGTTTCTGAAGCTCTTCATTTCCGTGTATTATTTTCGTTTTATACAACATAGTACGTAGCGAAAACACCTTTTTCTAAACGTGAACGTATAGACAAAGTCAAGAAATAAACGCATGCAAATTATGTAAGACCCACACTCTTCTGAATGCAAGATGCGTAGCCCAAATTCAAAAGTATAAGATTAATGTAATTCCCGCTACGAGCGCTCTCAGTTGAGAATCGCTGGCCCAGTCGAGTTCCCGGAACCGCCTACAGGCAAAACAGCATCTACTGCGGAACGTTGGCCGGCCTTGGCCGGCGGTTCCTCGCCGTATTTTGTACCACCACCACCAATCCAGTCCACGACGAGCCGACAATGCCCCGCCCCCTCCCAGTCACTGCCCCCTATAACCATCTTCACGATCACAGAAGAACACCTAGGGAATGGATATTAAGTATAAATAATGAGAAATAAAGACTTGACACCTTGGCCCCATCGTCCGCATGCACTGACAGGACCGATGGAAAACAAGTGAATAAGACGTTTACTTCAGAGAAGAATCGCTCCACCACGATTGTTGTCCAGTCATGTCTCTTTGAAAACATTTACATTCTTTGGTGTCTCCTGAAAAGACGTCTCTGGGGTAACGAATAACGAGATGAACATAAACACCTCACTTTTAAAATCACAAAACAACGTATGGTATAATGGTCGTAAAAAAAAAAGAAATTTTAAAAAAAGGACGCCGAAATGTGGAGTATTTTTCATGGCGTACTACATTTTCATCGAACGATATAATTGCGTGACAGTGCACAGGTCATTCTCAAGCGAATCAACCGCAAAAGGAAGAATAAAGGAATGGGCGTCGATTCAACGCGTCGAAGAACCTTCAACCTTGTTGTTAGCAGTGGAAGGGGCGATGCTCTCTTCGGTTTCTTCTTAGGTTAACTTCTACATATAAAAGAGACATTACTACAAGAAGGGACCGCTTTGACCTCTACTCCTTGGCAACTGCTGGCAACATAACAGCAAGTTATGCCCATGCACTCAATTCGTCAATGATTTCGTTTACAGTTCGCTCAATTGTAAATGGCTTCAATACTAACTCTTGCCATGCCATCATCCTACAAGACGTACATATTCCCGGTCTGTAAATCTAGTCCTTCTTTGGGGTTACTCCTCTCTGCCTTTGGTCGAATCATCAATACAAGCTGTAACTGCGAACGTCTACAAGTGTTCTTGCCATATCCGCCGCCATTCGTCCCCTGAGCTCTTACCTGCTAATCTACGACAGCTAAGTGCATCTTTATCGGAAACCCTTCCCTTCCTTTCGAGGGCCCAGGTTTTTATTCTCCTTATTGTGTGTGTACATGTTAATGTTTTGAAGCGGCACCGCCGCCGCCACCCTGTGGCGTGGCGTGGCGCTCAGCCCAACGATCGAAGCTCCCCGGGGCGAGGCGGGCGTGCGGGGGGCGCGAGGGCGGAAGGTGCGTGCGGGGCGGGGCGGGGCGGGGCGCGGCGGGGCGGGGCGGGGCGGGGCGGGGCGGGGCGGGGCGGGGGCGGGGCGGCGCACGCGACACGCCAGGCGCGTGCCACCCCGCCGCACGATACTCGCGCGCACGTGCACGCGCCAGCCCGCCATTCAAAGGCAGAGAGATCGCCGCCCGGGGGTTCAACGTCGCTCGTGAATTGCATCCTTCGCCCGCGGCGCTCCAGCTCCGATGCAGCTCTTCTCAGTTGAACAACCAAATTAAGCCTTTTAACCATTTAATGACTTTCAAAGTAACCTTAACCTTCTGTTTCGCACAAGAGAATCATTTCATACTCTTCTACAAATCTAGAGCTGCTATAGAAAGGCAAATACATTTTATCGTACTACGTAGTTCATTTTCTAATATCTTTTAATCTCGGCTAGCATTTCGGCATTGCCCCACCTACCGGCATCTAAAACATTTTCACATTTTCAAAATTTCTCGCCTCCCTAATAGTAGAATTAAAATATAACTTTAACAATACATAATATTACAAAAGTGTAAAAGATGGTCCTGCATGTAAATTTTTATTCAAGAATTTGAAGGCGTTTTTCAGAATAAGTCAAGCACTTCTCAAAATACGTAATTTTGAACACATTTGCACAAAAAACTTGTGTGTTTTCGATAAACTTTATTGGAAACCAATTGAAGCCCTCTACTCGCAAATGCAATGATGTTTTAAAACACCCGTTATTTGTAAATTCCGATCGTATTAAAGACACGATTTATTTTAAAAAAATACATTTTTGTAATTTTTGATAATCAAAAGAATACATCAAAATGATGTTAATACCATGTTATTCAGAGCATTTAGCTCTACTCTATCGGAAAATGTTTACAGAAACAATTTTAATTCTTTTGTTGAGAAAATTGCTTTTATTCTACGCTAAATTACGCTAAAATACTAATATTCTAAAATAATT